>JAFIDM010004315.1:55184292-55203846 GCA_023159025.1 Thereuonema tuberculata | reverse complement strand
CATACATACATACATACATACATACATACATACATTCATACATACATCTGCTTATACATACATACTTACATACAGACATATTATACAAATATATATACATACGTACACGCGTACATACATACATACATGCATATTTACATACAACCTACATATATGCGTAGATATGTCTGAATGAACATATTCTTGAATAGTCAATCCCGAAAGATGGATTGCAGTTTTGAATCAGTCAGTTCCTTTCTTAAACGCTTAGTTCTTATTAGAATTTATAATAATAGATGACATGTTACAATTTTATAGTTTTGACGATCTATTACTAAATGTAATTGTTTTACATCTAAGTGTTTTATAACCAGCGGGATGGGTTCATATTGAGTAGCCTAAATTAAAATTTCAAAAACTTTTATATTTAGGCTAACATTATAACTAGGGCCGTACATAGGATTTTATTTAGGAGGTAGGGCTAAATCAGGGAACTGACCAGCAATTACCAAAAACAAAGTCATTTTCGGGGAAGGGGGGACAAGGGACGAAGATGTCTTTAACTTGCTATCGAACCAAAAAAAAATAAATGAATGAAAATAGGGCTAATTCACACATTTTGAGATTTGGGAAGGGAGCGGGGAAGGGTCCCCAGTCCTTCCGCTTTATACGTCCATGATTATAATAGTGAGAAAAACTTAATACAAGACTCAATGTACAAAAATTATGAAAGGGCTTCTGACCTCTTTAAAATTTCAACCTTCTGTTATAAGTAGTTTTAAATTGAAGTGATGGTAGTTGATGGACTATTGCATTTTAATCTAAATCTCCATATAAAAACGTGTATCCTTTACAAAACAAGGAGGAATACAAACGTTAGACCAATCTATCTTACAGACGGTTCTGTTGAAAGATATCTACCGACAGTTTCATCTTTTATTTCGTTCGCTATAAAAACATGCAGTAACAAAAATGCTTTCTCTTTAAGTAAATCTCAATCTTTGTTTCATAAATGATTTTCTTTTTTTTTATTTCTGTATTTCATAATGATAGGAAAATATGGCCATTATGCAGATGACATATAAATATCTATTTACTGTAGGTTTTAATTTTTTTTTGTAAATCTATGTGTGGATATAAAAATTCAGTATGTTGTGAGCGCGGGTATTGCAAAAAAAAAAAATTACTCGATCTTCTTTACTATATCTATCAAAGAAAAAATAATTTACATCAAATAATGCATTTGAGCGTTACAAATAAGTGTGAACATAGTATTAGAAGTTGGATTTGTAAATCCAATGTCATTCGTGTTGTAAATTTTCTACAAAAACTATTTGTAAGCCAAATAATAATTCTTTGATCTTATAACTAATTTCAATTTTGAGAGTTTTAGGATTTATTACGATATAGACTAAACTAATGTAATTCAGTGAATAATGTTTGATTAAATGAACACTTTGAAATATGACTGCCTGAAGATGTTGAGACATCTACATTACAAATTATTACATCTAGAATATTGCCGTACTTAAAAATGGGAAACTTTGTATAATAGAAGTGAATTTATTGTAGTTTTAATTTTGAAGTGATTTTGATTTATAATTAATATTAATAAAAATAATTACTAAACAAAAAAATGTTGTTTTTTTATAATGTTAGGAAAATTACTCAAGTTTTTTTGGCTATTAAACATGATTAGGATTACTATTATTTATTTTTAATTTTTAGAATTTTCAATAAAATTTAAGAAGAGAATCAAAATTCAATAAAATCTGTCAGACTAAAAAAAGTTAAAATTTTCTTTCTTTTTTTTTTAATTAATTTTTCTAAATAATTACTGAGAAAAGAAAAGAAAAATTCTGTGTTAAAATAAATTGTTAGTAGTTTTTTATGAGAAATATAAAGAAAAGAAAATATTATATATTATAAAATATGCAATATTATGACATTTAATAGAAATATTTATCAATAGATTGTATTCTGCAGAATCCGAAAACAAACGAATTTTTTTTTTATCTTAAATTTGGAATTCTTATTAGTAAAGCGATATACTCTAAATTAAATACATTTTGAAATTTGAAATTAGAATACTGTCACTTCTGTTATGCAATGATCTTATGCAGTTTTTTTCTTAGGTCAGTTTTTATTAAACTTTAGTATTTATGTAGTAGGTTACCCACGACTCGAATAATGAGAGGAAAGTACAACAAAGTTTTAGTAAATTGCTTAAATTAAACTTCTATTTAAAGGGGTTTAGTCTGGTTTTAGGCTCTGGGTTGATTATGACGTTTAAAACCTATCCGGTAAGCCAAAAATATCATACTAAAGTAAAGTAGAAAAGTGATAATTTGAAGAAGTTTTTCATTGTATAATCATGACGAGAAATAGTACAGCTTGGCTGGAAACCCAAAAAGAATTCTTCATACTCCGTCACCAAGTCTCATTCATTTTAATGGGGTTTTAGAAGATCTTTCATAACTCAGCTCTTAATGCAGTTTATATTAGATTTCATGTTTATTGTTTTAGCTTTTTTTGTTGCTGTTGTTTGATTTTTTTGTCAACCCTTTAATAAAGTTTATTAAAAAAAATACACAAAAGAAAAAAAAAAAAAATACATAATGTCGAATTTTCCTTTGAAAGCTTCAAAGGATTTATGAACATGACCGCTTCTTTATCAAGCAAATATTACGTAACTGAAAATAAGAAAACTTTTTCCTTATTACAAATAAAACAAGGAAATGGGTAAAAAGACGAAGGCACAGCGCTAAAAGAGAAAGGAATTCGCACTCTGAGCTGTCACCGGGAAGAGACTGGAACGGACCGTTTCGTCCTTTTTAGGACTCATCAGTCAGCCAGCTCTCGGGAACGAGACCCGGGATCTTAACCTCTCGCACCTTCAGTGGAGTTTGGCTGGCTGATCAGGATGCGAATTCCTTTCTCTTTTTGCGTTGTGCCTTCGTTTTTTTACCAATTTCTTTGATTAATTCAGGCAAGTTAAATCTCTCTTATTATATAAATAAAACAGTCTTAATATTAATAAAATTATGACATAAGGAGATATATTATATTAGATATCACATTGATTTGTTAATGTAGTGCTAAATAATGCAGGAAATTAATTTTAATAATATATAGGAATCACACATTAATATATTTAACACTAAATTTTAATAATTGAAGAGTTGAGATTTATAAATGGAATATTGATTATGTTAGGAAAATGAGATGTTGATTTGTTTTTACGTATTTTAAAGCTGCAATTTTAAATCTGCTTTTATTAATCCTCGTAAAACATTTAGACGTCTGAAAATGATTATATAGAGCTGGAATTTTATTTTATAATAATAGAATTTTATTGAAAAACTAAACTTTGCTTTTGAGCCAAAAAAAATTAAAAATAACCCACTTCAAATTCTCAACCCTTCAATTTAGAAATTAGAAACGTAATAACTTAGTACCGTAAATTTATACTTCGTGCTATTAAAAAAGCATTATATAAAAGAAATTACATAACAATATAAATGAAGAAGCAATTAAATACGTTTAAAATATAAAATTAAAGTATAGTTTCACTTCTTTCTTTGCCAATTTTATAATAATTCAATAACAGCTATTTCTGCATTAAAAAAAATAAGAAAAGTAAATTTATTTATGCAACTTGTATCAGTTACTTAAATTACATAATCAGAAATGTAGAAAATTTACAAATCAGTATTACTCATATTAAAGTCGTAGTAATTATTCAGAAGTATTTCTAAATAACAAAATTAAAGGTATTTAATTGTTTCTTTGTATTAGTTACCGTTGTTTTATAAAAAATATAAATTTTGATATTTATTAATAAATATATGTTACTTTATATATTTCTAAAATATTGATACAAAATCAAAATTTCAAAGTATGAATCAGTAATTTCTTTTCGGCCGATTTCACCAAACAGCCTTAAGCTAATCCTGGATTAATTTCAATTGAATCCAATAGAGTTGTGACATTAGGTAGTAGGAATACATTTGGAGAAATGGGTCGTTAATGTTTCAAATTTCCATAGACTAATGTTAGGAGGTTAAGAATGTCATTGGTGTAGATTTTCTTTTTATCAGATCATAGTAAAAAGAAATAGACATAGCAAATACAAATGTATAAGTGATGTACAAAATTTTTCACTTGTAATAAAAGAAAAGTGGAAAGAAAGTTTGTATTAATTCTGTTACCCATCTAAAGAATTTGTTTGCAGAAATTTAAAATTGTCTATTAAATATCTCTTCATGTAATAATTCTATTAATACTTAAATTTTTTATAAGAATAAGAAATCTTCTTATATTATTAAAATTAAAAAGTTCTAACCATCTATAGTAACATTACATACTATATCATTGAAAATTTTTAAATATCATTAGATACTATTAGATCTATATCATTAGATTAATTGAAAGTGGGTGGCATGACTGCCGAGCATGTCGACCTGAAAGATCTTTTGTACTATCCCACGGAATCATTAGATACTAAGTCTTACTTGATAAATGGTCATTTATAGACTTCAGAAATTTGCTGCTTTAATATATAAGTGTTCTTTGAGTAAATTTTTATATTTCTAAATTTTTAATACAATATTGTGTGGTCGGTTCGCACCGAAGTGCGAGCTTCGTTGCCGAAGCATCCGTGCTCCAGGGAGCGCTAGTGTTCCCAAGACGGCGAACCCCTAGCAGACTCCCTAGAATTACAAGGGAAAGATACTGGGGTGGTTTCCCGTGGCCTTCCCCAGGACGCCATTAAGGAATGACGTCAGACCGAAGAGAAAGTGAAGAAGAGGCTACAACACAGGAAAGGAAATTTTTTTTTGAAACATCCATGCTCGCTACCGGGATTTGAACCCGGGCGCTGGCACATTGATCTCACGACAGACCGACGCCTGAGACCGTTCGACCACACCAGCGCGGCAATACAATATTAAATTTGCAATATACTATGTTTCACATACATTGTAATGATAAGAGCTGTAGTGAACACCTAAAACTTTTTTAAAGAATAATAAATCGCGCATTTATGTTCTGAAATTACTTGACAGTTATCCAATGATTTCCAAAAAGTCTTCCACAGCTAGAACAGAAAAGAAATACAACAACAACAACAAAATTTTCCTAAAAGAGATTTCCTAAAATCCTGAAAAATTTCGTAAAAGGACATGCCTGAACAAGAAACAATTCTTTCGTGCTTTTTAATTATCTACATTTTGTTATATAATTTCCTCTAAATTCCCCATCCAAACAAAAATTATAGGAGAGACATTCTTTAGCAAATCATTTGCATTCAAAAGACACGAGAGAAATATTAAACAAAGAAATCACGATGAAGCTTTCAGATTCAGTGAAAAAGTGTTGCGTTTATAAGGTCGGTGGATATATTCAAGTTCTGGACACATTCAAGTGAGTTTCCTGGATTCCGATGGAAAGAATGAAATTCAATGGAAGTTTTTGTTCAGTGTGCAAATGAAAAAGTTTCCTGCCGTGCCAACTTATGCAGACCAGATAACATCTTAAAAGGCAGCTTGCATGCATCCAGCAGAATCGCTATTATACAATATAAACTTCGTCTTTCCACATTGATGTTCTTTTTAACTGCGACAACACAGCCGATCTGGTGAGTATTTTTTTTATTTGATATTTTGTAAATAAATAGTAACTTTGCGAAATTACTTTGCAAATATAACTGAAAATGCCGGATTTAGTGAAAACCTATGCTTGTGATCAGTAACTAATGAATAATTGGTGTATAAGCAGCTTACCAATCTTTAAACGAGATACATTTCCAAAGAAAATGGTAGAAACAAAAAGTTGTTTTGCTACCAGTAAACTCCAACTATCACAGTTTGAGTTCTTACAAAATTATAATCAACAAATTTAGATTAAAAGTAGTTACCTAAAACAACCTGGTATTTTTAATATGAAAGAAATAAAAATATATACTTTGTCTTTTCTAAATCGGCCTTTATAATTGAAATGCAGAAAAGCACTCTTAACAGTCATCCAGGAATGTTCTTTATTCTAAGTTAAGTTTTATACTGAATTATTAGCGATTAAAATTTATTTTGAGTTATTTTTGAGAAGTATATATTTTTTTTTTTTTTGATAAATGAACAATGAACTGATTTCAGTGATCTACGTAAATTTGTGGAACTAAAATAAAAAATTGCTTTTTCATTACGACAAATCGAATAGATAATTCCTAATATGTTCACAATTGCTAAGTTTTCCAGTTCAAACATTACACAATGAGAAAAGACGCTGACAGTTTTTGGATGTGTGAAGATATATTTGAAATTAACACTCTACATCTGGCAAAATTCTAAGAATTTAATTCTTTAATTTTATTTTTGTTTCTACGATACGTTAGTTTTGGTAATGTTTGCAACATAAATTCCATTTGCAGCAGCATATTTTTTTTTTGCTACAGTTTTAAAGAAAAATGGATATATTGTTGTTCTTAAGATTTATTTACATTGCTAATTTTTCTATCACTTTGACCATTGATCTTAACCATGGCAGTTATATTCAACTGGGTCTTATTATATACTATATTTTTTTACATATTTGCTTATCCTCAAAAGTCACATGTAATCTCATAATTAACCTTATCCAAAATAAAAAGGGGAACAAGCCATTTTCTTTTTTTTTAATTAATTTAAATATAATAATAATAAAAACAAAATTGAATAAGAGTCGAGACTCAAACTTATTAAAGACTTTTTTCAGTTGTTTGTATTTTTTTTATTGGATTTCCTTTTAAATGAAAAAAACAAACAGTCAATACATAGCCATCATATGTTGAACAACACGCAATTTATTTACATGTGAATATATCTCTGATTTCAAAAGGTTTAAAATCTAAATTAGTAATGTTTGTTTTTTAAACGATAAGCATGTATTGTAGGTGAATCTTAGTTATCCTAATCTTTCCTATATAAATCACTATAATGACTAAAGAACACTAGAAAACAATAAGTTTGGATTTAGAAGGTTAAATAAAAACAACCAATGAAAGTTTTTGGCTTCTTTCCAAACTTGTGGCAATTTAAAAACACGCTACTCCCTCCTTTCAGATCAGTACTAAATCCTGTCCATCATGAAGTGCAGTGTTATTCTGATCCTGGCCCAAGTCACTGCGTTTTTGGCAGTGAAGGAAACGGCTGCTGTTACAAAGCTTATGCTTTCACTACCATCGCTCATAGACCCTGAGATGGAAGTTTTACATCGAAGAAGGAGATCAGTGTTTGAAGAAACAGACCCAGCAGAGGAACTTTACCATCGGATTCACAACACAGAACCTAACCCTGTTCAAGAACCTAACCCTGTCTTTTCGGAAGATGACAACGAAGATTTCAGTAGATGGCAGGCAAGGCCCGAATCCCCGAGTTACGAACAATTCACGCCCCCATCTACGCCCCCCACTGATGACTCGGATCAGATCATTGAGATGCAAAATATAGATTGGAAGGAGCTGAAAAAGTTCATCTTCAAACTCAAGGGAACTGTGAATTATATGAGCAAACTAATCAATACAGCTTACTATTATCTTAATGTCTATGTTTAATTATTTAGATTAGAAATTTCCTTTGAATCTTAGCAAATTTCGTGTTTGTGTATAAGATTTTCAAAATTCGAAACAATGAATAAATATGAAGAATTATGTACTATAAATGTTTCCTTGTAACTTTATGTTTTAGAAAAATTCAAAAAGGAATTAGCTATTATCACTGTGTAACTACATAAGTTCATTAAGTACAAGAAATTATTAAGTGGCATTTCCAATAGCTTCGTATTTATAAAACTTCCATTCAAGATAATAATTGCTATTACATTACCCAAATCAACTTTAAAAAACTAGCAAAAGAGGGATAACTGATATTGTAACTTCCTATGGGATTAGAACTACAAGTACGATGAGTTTGAAACAACTATTGAAAATAATGGAAAAATAGAAATGTAGAGTCTAATGAAGGTTATTTAAGGTGATAAAACAGCGAAAAACAATCTAAAATGAACAATTAAACAAATGGTTAATTGCTTACAGAGAAAAAATCCAATTTCATACCAATTTCGTAATTCCTTATTATTATGCTTTTCTGCCTTTTTGTTTCCACGAATGATATTAATAAAAAAAATTGAGAGTTAATGACTTCCAAAACTTATTTTTCAATGATTCTATTTCTCCTTATTTTTCTAACAGAACCCGAAATTAAATAGCTGAAATTCTAAATGATGATGATGAAGTTTTACTTTACGGCGATGCTGTTCTTGCTGCTGATTATGTTTTCGGAAAGTGCATCAATCAAACAAAGAGATATCTACGGACACCTCGTGATATTTAATCACAAGGCTAACGTGGTGGAACAATCAGGGATTATAAGTGGTTCAAGAGAACGCAGGAAGCGGGAAGAGTTTCCTGAAGGCATGGAAGAAGCCCCACCAGAAGGTGGTATGTTATCACCATTCGACAATACTCCTGTTAGAGGTCCAGCAAATTCTCCAGGCAGAAAAGGATGGAATTTTGGTAGCATGTTTTCTAGCATGAAACAAGGAGCAGCTAACATGTGGGACAATGTTAAAGGATTCTTTAATAAAATAGGTGAATCTTTAGGCTTGACAATAAGGAAACCAGAAACTCCAACACCAACGGAGCCATCACCTGAAAGCTAAACTTACCTCGATAATCTACTGACAGCATTTCTACTTCATTTAAAAATGATAGAAACTAAATAAAAATAGCTTCATAATCAAAGAAAATGTTGGTGTGTATAATACTGATTACATCTTAACTGCTTTGTGTCGCTGTTGATCAATCGATTTTTATGTATATCTCATCAAGTGTAGAATACTGCTATATTTAAAATTTCTCCCATAATAGAACAGTCAGGATATTATCTGGCCATGTTATACGACAGCAACTGAAGCTTATTGTTAAGTAAACTGTAAAATGTAGAATGTTATTTTGATTTCGGATACATTAAGTAAAATACATTGCTTATTTCCATAGAACTGTCTCTACGCAAAAATTAAATAAAAAAGAAATAATCTCAACTATGATATCAAATATACATGGTTTTTAATTTGACCTATAGTTATTGTGCATTGACTCTTTTACATGACAACAGTTTCTATTGAAAATAAATTGAGGGTTCAGCAAGTTGTTGCAATTACTATATGAATAACTTTATATCAAAGTGCTCCGTTTTACAACATTATATCGGCATAACATTATGTCAAACAAAAACCTTCGTTTTGAAAAGATTACTTTTTTATTACGGATAAAGTTATTAAAGTTTACAGTTTATTAAAGAGAAAAAAAAACATATTTCACTTGTTTTAGGTATTATTTCAGATTGTTTTATAACTTCCTTTTAAGTTCATTTATAAGCAATTTCATTTCAATTACGATAACATCGTTTAAAAACAAATGTCAGGACTCGCGACGATCCTTTTATCTTATTATCAATTTTTTCAAAGTTAGAAATCCATGATCTTAGAATTATCGTCAAGAGACTAAAAAAAAAATCTTGTAAAACATGTAACAACGTATAAGAAGCAGGCGGAAAATAAATATTTTGTACATACCATTTATTGTGAATTTATAGTTGCTTAATTTAGTTTTAGAGGGTCTACATTGATATTCACGATTGTTCCTATGTACTGAGACTTCGCTGCTGAGAACTCCTGCTGATGATCCCCCAAAAGCGTGAAACTGTTGTTCTAGGATGTCACTTAGTAAACATTTGGTCTCACTAATTAATATTTATGTAACATGGTACATTGGTTTTGTTACATACATTAAGTTTCAGTCTATGCCGGAAAGAGATATTGACCGATAATTAAAATACGTTTATTAATTTTAGACAAATCCAAATCCTTGTAAAGAAATTGCTTTATTTTCTTAAGATTAGTCGCTGAATAATTAATTGGTTATTTTTCCAGCTGAAAACTAGTTCTGTATTCTTTGTGTATTTTATTCGAAATATCTTTAAATACTTTAAATACTTTTCATAAACCTACATACTTTAAAGTTGCCATTAAAAAAAATATTATTCATTCCACGTTTTGCTTTCAATAATTCTTTAAAGTGCGTGATGTAAATTAAAGTGCGTGATGATCCACACAATGGGCTGATATCCGGAATATTCTTTTTCTTTTATACTTATTATCTGTGCAAATCATAAAAAAGAGAAAAAAAAAAACAACTGTCTGTACTCTGGAAAACAAAAAAAAAAAAAACATGGCCTAACGTTTGTAAAACTCCTTGAAATTCCTTCAAAAGAAACAAAAAGTATATAGAAAAAAATTAAAAATCAACAATGTCAGAATTGATTTTTGAATTTAAATTCTTCCCAGTCTATGATATAGCTTCGAGTGTCGGATCTAGAGCTGATATTATAGGCTAGTAGGCAACGATAATGTTAATTCTGAAAGAATTAAACTACAATCTGAATTAGTTTATCCAAAGCCCTTTCAAATTGAGCTAATTAGTCTGCTCTTTCCTTGCTATTTTCAAATCTTTACATGAATTTTTATTTCTTTGTAATCTTGCTGTTAGAAATCAATAAAAATTGCTCCTTGAAATTTTAAAATTATATAAAACTTCCGTATGAGACGTACACATTCCTTCTTACTTCAAGATCGCTCGTGTATTCAGAGAAATTATATATTTATGTATCTCTCCCTCTCTCTCATAAAACCGATATCTTTTCATTCAATGTTTTGATAAGCTGACAGACACATACCCTCAATCAATGACTGTATTTCTCCTTATCTTTTTAGGAGAAGCAGTGGAAATACTATAGTACAGTGATGTTGGCCGGGTTTTACTTTCTGGTGCTGCAGTTGTTGTCTGTTATGTTATTGAATGGTATATCTATCAACAGAAGAGATGTCTTACCACGTCTAGCAATGTATAATCATCAGACTGGCTTTCTACGACAGTCAAGATTAGATTTCGATGTGAGAGAGCGCAGAAAGCGGGAAGTACCTACTGAAGAGACAGGTAAAATGGAAGAAGCCCCACCAGAAGGTAAAATGGTGCCTCCGTTTGACGATACACCTCCTCGTGGTCCAGCGAATCCTGAAAAAGAGGGATGGACCTTCAACAGAATACTGAGAACTATTAGAGAAGGGGCTTCCAAATTGTGGAATAGCTTTAAAGGTTTCCTTAGTAAAATGGGTGAGGCTTTCGGTGTAACTACGAAGAAAGCAGAGAAGGAACCCCCTCCAGAGTCGCCCTCTGAGAACGAAACTGAAGCCTAATACCTGGAAAAGACACTTGTACATTGAATGAATTAGATGTGTTCTTTTTCTTTTTGAATTCTGTTGCTTTTAGAATATTGATTATTAAAATTACATTCAAACTGGAAAATAAAGAATAAATAAAAAATAAAGTTTGAGTTATAAGCATTCTATCAGTGTTCGCTCTATTTCTTTCCGGTAAATGTTGTTATGTAAATATCTGAACGTTGCTGGCCTGAATGCTTTACATACTAGTTCGTAACTCCATTTAATTCTATGACCTCGGAAAGTCAACAACAATCATTTTCAATATTCTTTTACCTTTCTTAAAATGAAATTTATGTGAGCTGCATAGTTGTGAATTTTAATTTTAAGTCATTGCAATTACTTTTGAAATGAAAGTTATTTACTTAGACTTAGGTCTGCAAGAAACATCTAAATGCTCACTGGTTTTCATTTCAGTTGATGAGACAAAGTTACTGCCATGAATAAGGCCAAAATTTTATTCGCCTAGGGGTTTTAAAAAATGTTCAACAACTCCTAAGCCTATTAATTAAAACTTCCATTTACTTTTCGACAAGTTAATAATCAATCTAAACAAATTAATCAGCTTAATAATATTTCAATTCTTATAATTTTTCTTTTTCTTTTTTTGTAGAATTTTTTCCTAATGTTTAATTTCAGTGTAGACAAAGAAAATTACATGCATTTCGAGACTATGATATTCTTATCTGATTGACTTAACTCTGACTTGATATCTCAAATCAATTTCTATATTATTTTCCCATGTTTAGCCAGAATCTATAGTATCTATATGGTACTATATATCTTCATTTATTTTAAAAATTGTAATTTCATCCTAGTTTATTTCAATATTATTTACTTTGCAGATTCCATATAAGAAAAATTACAAATTATAAAAATAATAATTTAGAAAATCTCTTAAAATAAAAAACAATGCACTATGAGCATTCTACATAGATATAATTCTACAATAAGTATTTTAACAAATTCCTGAAAACTTTTTTGAATTGATAAAACTTTATCTATTATGGAATTTTTAACTTTTTTTTTATTTTACTTTTTTCTTTTTTACAAATTTGAATGAAAATTTTTCTTCTGATCATTACTTTTGATTTGAACCCTAACTATCTCGTAAAATAGGATTTTGATGTTCTTGTTAAGAGAAAGTAAGATACATATTTCTATTTACTGCTAAGTAATTCCTTTCAGACACGGAAGTAAGAAAGTGTATTGAGTTTTAAAATAAAATTGTATTCAATTCTAAACTGTAATTAAACCACAAGCAACGGTTTTACACAAATCCGGTTGTAATATAAAAAGAAAAAGAAAATTTCTTAAAAGAGTGTTATGTTATTTAATCTCAGAAACAAACATGCACAAAAACTTAAAATGGATAATGCAAGAAAAATAAATGACTCAAATGTTATTATAAATAGTGCGCAATCTCTCGAAATATTTTTTAACAGATTTACAGTAGGCCTATTTCAATTTTCATTCAATTAAAGTGCTTTAAATATGATATCTTAAAATATGCAATAACTGAAAATTTTATATATCAGCTGTCACACATTTAAAACTCATTAAAAAAATGAAAATATCCCAATTTACATGGCTGAGTCCATTCTTAGCAAAATTTACATTGATAATGTTGATATCGATTATTAAACGTACATGTTTTAAATATTTTAATGTTTTTTAAATGTATGTCAGCAGATATATACAATGTATATGTTATTTTCCAGACATTTAAACAGTAGAACAATGAATTCGTTTAATAAATTCTCATTTCACATTTTTAGTTGTTTTCTTAAATTTATATTTCAAAGTCAAGATTTGTATTAGAATTACAATGATTGAATTTTGCTTTCTGGTTTAGCTTATTCAAACTATTCTACAAAACAAAGTCGCTATTCAAAATTTACGGTTTGTTATTTTTTAAAATTTTAATAATAATAGTACAAAATTCAAAATTTAATGTAATTTTTCCCATTTTTCATACACCAAACATGAACATAAATATACAAAGTGGATTTTCTCGTTATTAATTTGCTATTTAGTGTTTCTTGTTTTATATTGTTCGCAGATGTTTTTGAAATAGAGTGGCTGCTTATTTAAAATTTTAAACAATATAAAATATTAAAAGGTAAAACACTCATCATGCACATAATGAAAACAAAAGCAAATCAAATTCATGCCAAGAGCTTATCAACGAAGTGGAGTCTGATACGGCTGTTTCATCGTTATTGTGAATCCTCAGCCAGACTTACCACTTCGATGACAAGCTTTTGACATGAATTTGTTTTTTTTTGTTTTCATTGGTGAATGATGGGTGTTTTCCCGTTTCTTTAATATTCTCATCTACACGTTAAGCTTTGTTTCTTTATAATATATAAAATAATCTTTCAGTTTATAAAAAAAAGGTATACATTATATTTAACTTAATGTAACATTAAATATCCCACATTTAATTTGGACTCATGACATTTCTTTATCAGACATACAACGACGGAGATGACATGGAGATTTGTACTGTATATAGAAGAGTACAAATACTAGATTAATAATTATAAATAATTAAAAATAGAAAATAGACAAAAGAAATAAAATGTCCAAATAGCTTCCTTGGATGCGAATTATTCCGCGATAACCAAGTCTGTGGTCTTAAGATTTGAAAAGAGAAGGCGGAGGGGAAGGAATTCGAGTGGACAGAGAAAGTGAAGATGAATTAGACATTTAAAAATGTTTGCTGATTTAACAGGAGTGTTAAACTATTATTATTAGATATAGTGTTAGCTACAGAACATATAAATAAAGAAGGGAGAAAGGTGGTGCAAATAAATATAAACACACATTATCAATAAAAATAAATAAAATAAATTCATTAACATACATTCGTTTCGAAAAGTTTTGTTGAGAATCCGGGCACCAAAGATAAGAAAGACATGAACTTCAACTCCTTTACAATCATACAAAATAATTGACAAACTAGAAAGAAACTGTTGTAAATCAACATTATTTCTACAATAACTTTCCTGAATTAGATCACATCTATTTCAATGTTCTTCTAACAAATTTATAGATTTGTTACAAGAATATTGACATAGGAATGATCTAATTCAGGAAAGTTATGGTAGAAACAATGTTATTCTTTTTTTTCTACATAAAGTTTTTACTAAGATCACATCTTTTTGGATAGTTTCAGAACGATACATGAAACCCATACTAATTTCATTAAGTTTGTTAAAATACTTCCGGCTTTTCTTAAATTGTATTCAATCTATTTAATGCGTAGTTTAACGCAGTTAATTTTATTTTATTTTAGAATACACTTGGAAGTGAACCAAGGAGTTTCAAAATGCTGAAATTTACATTACTCTCGCTAGCTGCAATTGAGATTCTTCTCCAAGACAGCTCTAATGCTTATCCTTCAGAAACGAAACGAGCACTGGCTGGTCCATTGGCAAGAAGCTCTCTTTTAGAACAAAGAAACGTTGTCCAACAGAAGTGGAAGGATGTAGTTCGTGAAAAACGTCAGGATGATGAATTCAACACAGGAGATTCAGGATTGAGCAATCCAGAATTCGGGATGGGCAATCCAGGAGGTGGCTTAGGAGGCTCACCATCCGGCTCTGGATCCGGATCCGGCTTCAGTTTCAACAATATTCAGAAATGGTTCAGTAATATGTTTCAGAAAGTGACAATGTACTTTAAGAATGTTTTGGAAACTTTCAGTGGAGTAATGCAAGGTATGGGAGGTGGTCAATCCACTGGAAGCCTGCCAAGCGAGGTTCAGAAATGATATAAAGGTTCTTGGAAATAAAGTGAATTTACTGGGGTTTTTTTCTGCATCATTAGCATTTCTTCAGTTTACTGTTAATTCTTTTGTATGATGATTTCACAAAGTCTTCTAGATTTCATTCATGAAACTATTCAGGAAAAAATTTGTAAATTATCTTTATTTAAAATTTATAACAAAAACTGAAAATCATTTCTTATAACACTAATTAAAAATCTATTAGGGTGCTTGAAAAGATCTCTGATTTAACTAATTGATGACAAAAAAGACAATTTTTTTACTTTTTTTATTCTAATATGTAATCCAATTTTCAGCTTTTTCTGGCTTTAACAATAATTTTTAAAGATTTTTATTAACAGCAGTTTATATGAAAATACTATAACTAAAATTTATTTATAAAGGAAGATTTTGTAAAAATTATGTATATTCTTATAACTTCATACTTTATTTATGTAATAATAAGTTTGATTCGAGTAATCAGGCGGTGCAGGGTGAAAAATAAAATTATCGCGCATTTCAAGTTCTTTTATGTTTTATTTCACTTCTAACCTCTTGTCCTCCATCTCTCCTATTATTATCCAGAAATATTTGTTATACAGAAAAAAATCAAACAATTATTGCAATTCTTATAAAGATCAGTTACTAAGATCTCAAACAATTAAATTGTAACATTTATTGCTATGAGAGTTTTGATTTCTTAGCTGTAAATATACAGGGTGTTGCAAAATTCGTGTGTAATATTCAAACCACATGTAGGAGCATGGCTGAGGATCAATATATATTCCTAATGAACCCATGTCCGGAAACGCCCCATTAAGGCGCTAGATGGTGCTAAAGTGAGCCTTTCCGAAAGAACATATTCTTTGCTTCACCATAAGAAAAGTTTTGCAGGCTAGCCCACAGATTGATCTGAGGGTACAATTCAAATTGAAACAAATTCAATTGAAACAAACAAAAAAATAGCACCCCCAAATCAATGTGTGGGCTCGCCTGCAAAACATTTCTTATGGTGTAGCAAAGGATATGTTCTCTCGGAAAGGCTTACTTTAGGACCACCTAGCGCCTTAATGGGGCGTTTCCGGACATGGGTTCATTAGAAATATATTGATCCTTAGCCATGCCCCTACACATGGTTTGAATATTACACACGAATTTTGCAACACCCTGAATATATACTTACATGTAGATAGATAGATAGATAGATAGATAGATAGATAGATTTAGAAGGTGGCCCTCAAATGATTGAAATGGCTAGAAGGCCCGACGCATCGTAGCAAAATAACGAGAAAAGCTCATATGAACATACTGTAGGTGCGGAATGCTTTATTCAGGTGTTACAGAATAATTAGCATATACATAAAAAAAAATGATGAAGCCACTGTTACATGAGGTGTTTGAAATGGCCTCCACCAGAAACAATATATGCCTCTCACCATCGTCGTAAGGATTACCGGACATGCTCAAACATGCCATGGATGTAGCTGGTAGATATGTGAACGTTATGAAAAGTGTCCTGAGTCACGCCATTCAGTCAGTGATGAGGCAGATTATTTCAGTAGTTGTTATTCGAACTATCTTTAACAACGTGTCCTCACCATTTGTAAGCAATAAAGTACTACCGATGTTATCATGAATCGGTATTATTGTTGCTGTTGTATCCCCGGGTCCATTTTCGAATCATTGTTCATATAATCACACTCTGTGATAGGGAATTTTTATTGCTTTACTATCGCTTGGATATTATTATCCCAAGAGACACCCTAAGGTGGCAGTCAGACTTCTGCCTCACGAACCGATACTGTAATGGGGGACTGGTAGAAATCAATTGCACTTATGGAAGAGCAACTGCGAACAGCATAGAGGCCCAGCCTCTTTACCAGGAAACCTATCCACAATGATGATGTTCAGCCACGAATAAATTCCCTGCCATTCATATTTCAGAAGAGCAGGTGCTTGAGTTGGTCGCAGGCGATTCAGGATCATCTACTAGAAGTGGCCGCAGCAGTAGGCATGTCGCAACAAAGTGTATGCAGAATTCTCCGAGAGCAACTTCTCTATCCATATCATGTGCAGCGCGTGCAGGCTCTCTCGCCAGCGAATTTCCCCCAATTGGTAAGTCTACCGCGCTTACGTTTCATCATCATAGATGAAGCATGCTTCAGTGGGTACCATTTTGAGAACTGCCACAACCGTCATCATTGAGCCGATGCAAATCCACACACTATCATCCAGGCATGGCATCAACAACAGTTCTTTCATTGAATGTGTGAGCTTATATTATTAGAGATTAGATCAATATTTCTGCAATAAGGCTGAATAGGAACATTGACAAGCATTTCCTTGAAACTGATTTACTTGCATTGCTGGATGTACATCCTTTGTCAATTGTGGTTCATGCATGACGTACCTACACCTAATTTCAGCTTCACTGCTCAACGACATCTTAACCGCGTCTAACTGGGCATTGGATTGGCAAAGGAGGATCAAAAGCTTGGCCTGTATGCTCCCCGATCTAAAACCTCTGGATTTTTTCTCTGAGCTATCTGAAAACGCAATGAACTTTATACCGCAATGAAGAAACACACCGCAATTGTGGATGGATGTACAACGATTGAGGGTACCTGACGTATTTGAGCGTATCAGCAATCCTGACGAAAACGATGTGTTGCTGCTGAAGGAGATCACTTCCAGCACTTCATCTAATAGATGAGGTAGCCTATGTACGTGTTAATCATTCTGTAAAATCTGAATAAATCATTTCCACCCATGTTCACATGGACTTTTTTTCGTTTTGCCACGTTGCATCGAGCTTTCAAGTTTGGCCAAGCATTTGAAGATGTAGCGTAGATTATAGTTAAGTATTCAAATTTCCAGAATTACAATCAGATTTCATAGTTGCAATATAAAAGTTTTGTTGATTTACTTAGTGTGTTTGTCTATTAGCTTTTTCGAGATTGTATTTGATTCAGATCAATTTATACTGTTTAAGTATTTTTCTCTTTTAATCACAATGTATATAATAAGGACTTTAACGATAAAATTTTAAAATGCTTTACTTTATAATACACTTATAATAAAATTATATCAATAACAAGGATACTATTTTTTTAAAAGCTGTGATCATTTATGAGTATCCTTAAGAAGAAAATAATTATATCTTTATGGTTGATCAACTAGGTTTCAAAAGGCTTGCTCGATGAATGCCTTTTTGATTTCATGTACAGAAAAAGAAAACTTTGAGGAAGCATGATGAATTTAGTGTAATGATTTCAAAATTAAAACTTAAGGCTGCGATGCTAACAATTAGTGACATTTAAGAAATGTTTCACTGTGTAGTGTATAATCAATAAAAGAAAAATGCTACACTGTGAATGTATTTCGGCTTTTTTTTTTTCATAGTTTCTCAATGCCAACGTATCTTTTAGCGGAAGATGCTATTTTAAACATTGTTTTACTAGTTTGATGAATTGATAGTAAATAATAATGAGGATCCAGTGCTATAGCCACTGGTTTGAGGGTTGGGGCAGCCATTTTGAACCTGCGGAGATTTTACCATCTCTGTCCCTACGGATCCTAGTTATTTCAGCCAACCCCTTCTGAAATAGAGACTGGTTTCTTTCCCCTAAGTGTTAAAGGAGGCAGAACATTAGGCTGACCACTCAATTTCAACTAGCCCCGATTAGTCACTGAGGTGTAGGAACCTATAGTATATGTACTGGATTCAAATGACCATAGTTTGTTTATTTTGCGTGTGCATATCTGTATCTGTATATTAATTATTTATCACTTTCAAATTAAGATTTGTATTTCATTATCTTATTACTTTATTATCATTTAAAAAGACGTTTCTTTTATTTGCTAAAAAGCTTGATGCGTTAGTTCTTATTTATAAAGCCCTGAAAATAAATTTGTGTTTAATTTTTAGCTTTTCTTTTTAAATATCACTTTGATTTAGAATAACTTGCATTCAGAAATATTTCTCCGATACTCATTAACAGATACAATTTAAAACAAATAGAGGGCTAAAAAAATATTTTCATTGGATATTACAATGAAAAATTATGAATTGTTATTTACTTATTTATCTATTTAAACAAATGAAGTCTATTTATTCTACATGAAAAAATGGGGATGTTTAAGGTCTTTGGGTTCGCGGCTGGAAAAGTCACGTTATGTGTGGACTCACATTTTAACTCCTTCGTAAAGACTGCTGAATTTCGGATCTTTATTCAAGAAGATTCTAGTTTTCAGTGCTTTTAACTAATTATTTAATACACAATTAGCAAAGATAACATTAACAGAAATAAAGAAACTCAGTTTTTGAAATAAAATCGCAAAAAAATAAACATTGAAATTGAAAAAATGCAAATTGAATTTCACAAGTTTTCTGTCGAATCACTTTCAAGGCCATTGTAAAGAAAATCAACTGATTATATAAATAATAAATAAATAAATAAATAAATAAATAAATAAATAAATAAATAAAT
>JAFIDM010004315.1:55154429-55180430 GCA_023159025.1 Thereuonema tuberculata | reverse complement strand
TGCATGAACTAAATGAACTGACTTTATCCACGGACCAACTTTTATGTTTTGTGAGAATCAAGCAACCATAGTACTGTTCAATGATTTATTAATCAAAAGAAAAGTAGGCCCATTAAGTTAGAATTACAGGTAGTAAAAGGATGTGTTTCTGAGAGAGGAATACGAATTGCATATATGTCTACCAAGCGTTTTGAAGTAGATATGTTTACGAAGCCTGTTGATAAAATTAAGATTCGCAAGCGTAATAAAATGTGTGGATTAAAAAATGTGATTACTAAATAGTTAAATATTTAAGCTATGAAGTGTTAAAATTATTGTTGAAGGGAGGATTTCGTGGACGTAATTTAATCGTAAGATCCAATAATAAATTTTGAGTAATACTGAGCGTCGTAAAAAAAAAATGTATGACTATGTTAATTGGCAACAGCGACGGGCGGAATGTGAACAGTGGATGGTACGTAGAAACAAGAGGGAAGAGATTTTGAATTCGGATGATGCGGTGATAATGAAGAACATCGGAAGATGAAAATCTTTGACAGTGTTGCTATTCATTGTATGTTATTTTTTGTTCTGTGTTTCTTCATTGTGAATTCAAGAAATGTAGAGGGAGTTGCGGTGCTAAGTATAATTAATGCGAAAGAATTTATACAATTCTATCGAGAGCCTGCTGTGGTGCGGTACGCCATTTTGTATATTCGACATATTGAAATGTGTCTATAAGTGCATCACGGTTGTGTAGTATTCCCATGATGATGGATCCAATAAGATGTAAGAAGAGATCAGGTAACAATAAAAAACCTTTAGAACTATTGGCACCATCCGCATTTGGAATTTTGTAAGGGAATAATGATGTGAATATATTGACGGGACTTCAATTTGTAAATAATTAGAGAATATAGAATGTAATTTACATGAATAACAATGTAGTTTAATTGTTTTTTATTTCTCACATTCAAGATACTTTCTCTGCTAAACTAAATTAAGCTTACCCGAAGATAATCCTCAGTTTTTCTCAACTACTTGGGTAATCTCAATAGGTATGGGATTTTCTCTTACAGTTATAGAATAAAACAATTTTGATTATGGATTCACTAAGTCTTACTCAACCTGAATTCCAAGCTGAATTTCAACCTCATGGCTTTGTTTACATCGTCGTTTCCAACTTCCACCACCACGGTGACATATGCAAATTCTCAGCCCATTTGCGGGGAGCCTGTGTTTTTATTGATCTATCTATGCATATATAAATTCCTTGAATACACTAATTAATCACTTGAATCCGCTTGAAGTTGAAGCTATGATATTTCCTTAATTTGTAATTAAATTTATTCATTACTTTATTCAGGTGTACAGGCTTTATTTTTGAAATACCCTAGTTATCTTCAGCACAAGTAAAAAGTTCCTGCTTCTTACTCAACTACTTGGACAATTTTCTTTTCACTTAAAGAATAAAACAGTTAATATTCAGCGTCTATTGCGCAATGAATATTTAATTAAATGGAAGTTTTAACCTTTTTTATCTTTTTTTTCCAATTTTTTTTTTCTGAAGAATGAAATTACAATAGATAACACACAACAACAAGTTGGTTAAAAAACAAGATATAATTAAAATTTAAAATACATCACAGACCTATCGAGAGCTTTCGCAATCATACACCTGTATTTCGCAATCGTACATACATGTATTAAATTTTAATTATATATATTTTTTTTAACCAGCATGTTGTGTGGGTTATCTAATTTCATTTTTCTTGCAAAACCGTGGCACACGTTAAAACTGAATTTTTATTTTTTTTAATCCAATCAGGCAATCAAATAAAATTTCACTGCTATTTCTAAAGGAGCTAAATTGGTTCTATAACATCGAAATGATATTCTTTGAAGATAAGAACTGATAGTTTGCATTGCATGAAAACTGCTGATTTCGCCATTCATCAGTCAACAGCAGAGAGTGACCAAGTAAAGATGCTGCCAGTAATTCTCGCTGTAATCGTTGGGTTCTTGGTTTCATTGTCTTCTGGAATCGGGAGGTAAGCAAAGGTGTAATTGTAAAACTCAATTACAAATTATTTCGTTTATTTAATATTATTTACAATAATTTAATTTTTAAATATTAGTATTTTAAAATAAGTAAACGATAATATTATTTAAGAAATAATATCTAAAAGGTTGAGACACAGTATTTTACTAGGTGACATCTCAGGATAGCTATTTCACGCTCATTAGATTTCATCAGATGAGGATAGTCACCAGTAAAACAACAAGGTCTCAGTATGACGGTGATTGTAAAATTAAACGGCAGAAATGTGGAACCTCCAAGAATTAAACTAAAAATAAAATATAGAAAATTCAGGTGCCAGTCTCCCCTGGTCTCTATGAATTTTTTATGCGCAATTCAATAAAGCGCCAAAAAATGGTAATACTTTAAAAGGTTCATGGCCAAGTGCACTAAACTTCAATTAACTTTGACGGCTGCATTGTGGACGTAGCTAAAATTAGTGGGGGATGTTGCTGCAGAAAAATTTTAGCCTTTGTTTTAAAATTGTGTGAAAGGAAACAAACATGTATAAAAAGAAATTTATCAAGTTTCTGAATAATTTTTTTTTTATACATGTTTGTTTCCTTTCACACAATTTTAAAGCAAAGGCTAAAATTTTTCTGGAGCATCACCCCCCACTAATTTTAGCTACATTCACAATGCAGCCGTCAAAGTTAATTGAAGTTTGGTGCACTCGGCCATGAGACTTTTATTTAATTGGGCATAAAAACTAGAGGCCAGCGGAAACCGGCACATGAATTCTCTACATTTTATTTTTAATGTGTATTTTTTATTTTTTAGTTTAATTATTGGACGTTCCACATTTCTGCCGTTTGATAATAATACCTTATTGTGTTTAATTGATTATACAGGAACATTTTTTTTCCATAAAAAAGTAGATTTAATTGACTTTAGATGTATAAAAAAAGTATTACTTTAAAGAAGGAATTCAAAAGCCAATTTAATGTGTAATAATTTTTATTCTTTCAATATGGAAAGAATTTATATATAAGCTTGTAGGTTGCTTTTAGGAGCACGCTTCTTGCTCGAAACACCAAAAGGCTTCTTCAAAATATTGTGTTGTGTTATCTGGCCTGTTTCGTAAAAATAATAGTAGACTGACAACTGGGCTAGATCAAAACTCAGAACTAACTAGATCATTTTATTTCAGGGAGAGCAGGGGTTTTTGTAGACTATGTACAATGATTTGTGATTGGATGGTGGTCTTTAACAATTTATTGGAGGATTTAAAAGACATGTGATTGTAACGGATTTTAACCGTGGTATTCAAATTAAAGAGAATTATGGGATAGCCACCAACCGTTAAGAGCTTAAAAATAAACAAACAGATTTGACAGTTTAACGGACAAATTTGAAATATACAGTAAAATTAAATAATGATTGATCAGAACAGTGGAAAAATAGAATCAACTAGAATAATATTTTTTTTTTTGAAATACATTTTTGATAATAGTAGGAAAATAAATAATTTATATTTTATTTATTTAATTATCTTTCTTTTAAATGTTAAACCTCCTTGAAAAGATATATAGTTAATCTTTGTTTTATTTATTGTTAGTGGTCGAAAACCAATAACTTAAAACGAGGTAAAACTTTTATCCATGCTTATAACTTTAGAGTTGTGGCAAGCCGTTGAAATAATAGAATAAAAGGAGACGCATTTAAAATTTAAACAAGAAACATTTTATAACTTTCAATCTAGTTACACTTATACATTCAAGCTTATGATCTTGTTTATCAAGAGTTCAATAATGTTCATTTCTTAAATACTTTGTCTTCTTAGATAATGGACAGATGTCTTCACTAAGTTTAACTTCACACCCAGCGAATAAACTTTACATTGCTTCAAGCATACATCTAGCTAAGCAAAATCTATTCAGTTCCTAGAATTCAAATAATGTCTTACACTTGTATGATCTAGCACTTAGGTTTATCACGATAGTTAAGACAGCTACTTATTCTTTGCAATTGTTCTTGACAAATAATTCACTATTCTCATAGTATAGTCTTTCACAAATAATTTTTCATCTTATGTGAGTGAATACTAAAAGTTCATAAATATATTACTTCTAAACTTTTCTAATATATTTATCCATTTCTTTAATTAGACATCCCTTGCTAAATTCTTGTGTCGCTCTGAAGTTCTCTAAATTTCCTAACTTCAAATTAAAACTTGCATCAAAGTTAAAGTTCTGTATTCTTCTTTGTAGTACTAATATATGTAGATGTTCTTCGAATCCAAATATTACTTTATTTGTGTTGATGAGATTTGTTTGTGTCCAATTCCCTAACGTTTCCTTGTTCTATGCAAATTGGAACATACTCACAAATTCGATGACCGCTGATAATTTATCAACTCCTCGATAAATTCTATCTGCGTTGAGGCTTTCCGAAATTCCGATATCGTGTCGCTTACCATTCTGATCACTTCTGCTTACTAATGTGTCGATCGATTGCAATAGCTAACCCTAATCGATATCTTGACCACAATAGCCCTGAATTACTTTTCAAAGTCTACAAATTAGTATTTACAGTTAATTCAATCTTTGCCTTTAGCATTCCTTTAACTTTATAGCACACAATTAACAAGTTACTTTAGTTATATCCATTATATTTAATGATGTCAATAGCCTGACCGCTAATACAGACATCAATGCAGACGCCATTTTCTTTCATCTGTTATGTTGCTTCTTTTGGTTACCTTGGCAACCTATCTTTTCGTAACTGCGGTACTACAGTTCCGGTTTAATTTTCTATCGACGTCACTTCTTAAATCTCTAGTCAATATTTAAATTTTACTTTTAAGTAATAAACAATTTCAAAGCCTGTTACCGAAATTTCATTTTAATTTTAAACTTTCTAAAAATTTAAAATTTCCAACAATAATAATAAATAAAACTATAATACACCTATAAAAATCATCACAATATCAATGACGCATTTTTCAATTTGCAAGGGAATTTTGATATTTAGTATTTTAAAATGAGTTAATTGTAAGATCATTAAATTGTTATTCTTAAAAACAATTGTTTTAAATTAAATTATATTTCTAGAAATGTAATGAAAGCATTTAGGACTTCTTTTTCATTATAAGAAATAAATGTTTTTTTTTTTTTCAATTTATCAACAAAAAATTAAAATTAAAATATATAAAAAAATATTTTCATGTAGAAATTTAGGATCAATCAAAGTTTGTTCTTCTGTTGTCTTCTCAGAATTATTTTTACACGAACTTTGTTATTCTTACTTTCTTCCAGAACCATAAAAGAAGACTGTACACTTGGACTTCACCTGACGGCATGTATAAGAACCAGATCGACTATATTTGTGTCTCCCGAAGATGGAGATCTTCAATTGCCACTGTTAAGACAAGACCAGGAGCGGATTGTGGATCAGATCATGAACTATTGATATCTAAGATTAGAGTAAGGCTTCGAAAACAACGTAAACAACTGGTGTCACCGAAGTTTGACTTGACTAATATTCCAGAAGTCTTTTGGCAACGTCTACATAATCGTTTCTCACTATTGGACACTGATGAAAAAGAGCCTGATGAACTGTGGACACAAATTAAGACTGTCATTATTGATGAAGCCGAAATGTCCATAAATAAAAGACAGAAAAGATCAGCGCAACCATGGATAACTGGAGACACTTGGAAGATCATAGAGGAGAGGCGGATGGAGAAGGCCAAAGGCAATAAGCAAGCTGCATTTGACATCACGAAGAGACTAAAGAGATCTGTGCGCAACGACAAGGAACTTTATTACCAGAAGATTTGTACAGATATCGAGGGTGAACACATGAATTGTAAAACTAGTCAAGCATACCTAAAGATCAAAGAGATTCGTCGTAAATTTCAACCAAGGGTGGGCATGTTAAAAGATGCCAGTGGTATTAGGCTGACTGAGCCAAAAATGATTAAAAAAAGATGGAAGAAATACACAGAACAGCTCTACAAGAACGACGATGCAGAGTCGGGAAAAATACATGTTGACTATGACAAGGAACCGAACATTCTGAAAGATGAAGTGGTCGCAGCAATAAATCTTCTGCCAAACAATAAAGCTCCTGGATGTGACAATATCCCAATCGAATTGATAAGGCAATCTGACGCAGCGATTGATATTATTACACATTTATGCCAACAAATCTGGAAAACGTGTAAATGGCCCAAAGATTGGACGAGATCTGTGTTTATTCCCATCTTGAAGAAAGGAGATAATACAGATTGCGGAAACTATCGAACGATTGCACTCATATCTCACGCCAGCAAGATTATGTTAAAAATTATCCAAAGGAGACTACAGCCCTTCTTAGATAGGCAGTTGTCTGAAGAACAAGCAGGTTTCCGGAAAGGCAGAGGAACGCGAGACATCATAGCAGACACGAGATGGATAATGGAGAAGGCTAAAGAGTTTCAAAAGGACGTCTTTTTGTGTTTTATTGACTACAGCAAGGCCTTTGACTGTGTAAGTCATACTAAGCTTTGGGAAACATTGGAGAGTATGGGTGTACCGGGCCACCTGATTTGCCTGATAAAGAATTTGTATAAGGATCAAGAAGCAACAGTCCGAACGGAGTACGGCGATACAGAATGCTTCAAAGTTGGAAAAGGTGTTAGACAAGGCTGTATCCTTTCACCATTCCTGTTTAATCTCTATGCAGAAGCCATTTTTAATAAAGCTGGACTTGCTGATAAAGAAGGAATAAAAATTGGAGGAAGAGTCATCAACAATCTGCGATATGCTGATGACACCACGTTAATATCAACTAGTTTGGAAGGAATGAAAGATCTTTTGGGATGTGTCCAACGAGAAAGCGCTAATATGGGACTCTTGATCAACACCAAAAAGACAAAGATTCTGACTACGTCCGTGTACCCCGGAAACATTATGGATTTGGATGGATTTCAAATGGAGGTGGTAAAGGACTTCAACTTACTCGGCAGTATGATCACCTCCGAGGCAACTACATCACCGGAGATCAGGAGAAGAATAGCTATGTCAAAGTCAACGATGAAGTCACTGGATAGAGTTTTTAAGTTAAAAAACATCTCTCTAACGACCAAGAAAAGACTTGTACAGAGTCTGGTCTTTTCTGTGTTCATCTATGGATGTGAAAGTTGGACAACAAAGATACGAGACAAAAGACAGATTGATGCCTTGGAGATGTGGTGCTGGAGAAGAATGTTATCGATACCATGGACAGCTCGAAGAACGAACAAATCAATTTTGGATGAAATCAAACCGGAGATCTCACTCGGTTCTAGGATCACCAAATTACGTCTTGCCTACTTTGGACATATTATTCGACGTGATAGATCTTTAGAGAAGGACATTATGTTGGGAAAAACAGAAGGCTCTAGACGAAGAGGAAGACCAGCAACCAGATGGCTTGACACTATTACAACTACGACAGAAATGACCCTGGCCGATCTTTGTGAACTTGCACGTAATCGTTCTTCCTATAGATCGTTCATCCATCAGGTCGCCAAGGCTCGGAATCGAGTGAAAGGCCGTGATTGATTGATTGATTTGTTATTCTTAGCGAAGTAAAGTTTTTTTTAATTATTAAATCCGTACTTCGTTAATTTCTTAAGTATGCACAATATTTTAATTAAATAATTAAAAATAAAAAAGCAAGTGAAAAGTAGTTTCACGAAACTGTATGCAGTCATGTTTAATTTTCTGCTATTTCCTGTGTGATTTAAAGTGACCGCAGACCGGAAAGAGTTCCAATAATATATAACTCTTGTGTGTCCGGCTTGTATTTTTGGCTGTAGGGGAGAAGGTGGTAATATGGAACAGGGTTGTAAAATGAAACAGCAATTTTTGTGCAAGAAGCTGCTGCTGTCATCCGGAAACCGCTCTAATTTCTATCGCTGGTGTTCCTTTTAGCCACCTAGAGGTAGGTAACTTCAGTATTTCGTTGTGTATGGTTATGAGAAGAAGTAGTGTGTTTTCGTAAGCCTGAAAGTTTTTACAGGGTAAGATTCAACATAATTTCTTGTCTTGTTATTAATACGAATGAGGTTTTGCTTATATTGTATATCATTATTAATAAACTGAACTACAAAATGATGTATTCAGTACTTAAGAATTAATATTTTATTACTGAGAATGGATCAATCAATTTCCATATGGAGATTGGTGTTAATATGAAACAGGTGTTCCATAATACAACCTCACGATGCCAACAAGCAAATTAGGACCTGAAAAGAACGGACTAAGGCAGAAATGGCATCAAGAAGATATGGTAAATGCAAGAAAACACCAAATCAGCAGATTTTTGCTCATGAAAGACTTGCAATTTTTAATTGAGCGTTTTCTTTCAATTATAAAGTGTTCAGCATTATTTTTAATTTTTCTCTGTAGTTTCTATATTTTCTATTGATGTGAAGCAAAACAATGCATTAAATAAATGATTTTTTTACTATAATAGTAATAATAAAGAAGTATTGTTGCATTTTAACATCTGTTTCATATTACAACCCCAGTTCAACAATTCATTTTTTTGTAGAATGTTCTAAATAATTGTACCTATTCAAGAGTTTTAAATATTTATTTAAAAATGTGTGATATTTATCTCACACGATATGTATACTAATGCTACTGACGATTTTCATAAACTTACATTAGAGCCACTTGAAATTCAAGATTTTGTCAAAAATAAAAAAGTGGTCCATATTACCACCACCTCCCCTACAGCTGGTGGCATGATTTTTGACCTATGAAAAAGAAAGTACAGTCGGACCTCTATTTAACGAAGTCGATAGATCCCGAAAAAAAGTTCGTTATATGGAGAATTCGTTAAATAGAGATTCACCTTTTCTTATTCAATATTATTAAAAAAAGTAAAAATTTTAATGACAAAGCATATATTACCACATGCGTACTTAAATTTTACTAATGAAATCTGTTAATTTTGTCTGAGTTTTTTTTTTTTTGAAAAAGTGTTTTCGCTCATAGTACGTCTCGCATCTTTGCAATGCACCAAAAACCCCTTCAGTATTTTCTTTAAATTGAAATCCAAATCGGATTGTTTCAAATGATTTTAGCATTTCATCATACCAAGGTTTTTTCATTTATGCATCATGATCATTTTCATTTTCATCATATTCATCTTCATCGCAATTCATAGCTGTATTGTTTTATTTTTCACACTGTCCAAAATCCAATTCAGTTTGTGTTTCCGAGGTCTCAACTTCAAAATCAAGTGAAAGATAATCATCAATCAGCACATCATCGTTAATCATAATCTTTTTCCCTCAGCTGTATCCACATTTCTTTCATTTCCTCTAAGGGAATATTAATAATAAAAACATTTCAAGGAGAAAAAAAAATAGATACCACGAAACAGTTCGTTAGACAGAAAATGCACTTCGCTATTTGGAGGTTATTTTACGAAGGAATTATCAAAATGTTCTTGGTTCCAAAGAAAAGTTCGCAAAATAGAGAAATTCGCAAAATAGAGGTTCGTTAAATAGAGGTCCGACTGTACTGGAAACAGTCCCATCTCTATATGACTTATAAAACTTTTCAATAAGGTACCACTCATGTCTGTGTGACTTAGTTTCGGCTGAAGGTAGCTTAGTTTCGACTTAGAGGTAGCGACGGAAAAACAGACGAACTTCTTAAAAGTTCTCGCTTTACATTTTGTCCAATAAAGTATCACTCATGTCTGTCGACTCATAGTCGGGGCTGTAGAGGTGACATCCGAATCGCTCCTTTTTAAAAGCTTTGCCCCTTGCATTATGGGTAAAAACGAAATAAGCAGGTGAAGATATTCATTAATGCGTTCTCTCACACCATTGTAGGGATAGGCAATCCCCAAATGCCACTAATTACTTTACTTTTATATTGTATATGGTAAAATACGATGAAAGTATATGTTAAATTTCAACCTCCCTTTCCCCCACCCCAATCAAATCAGTTATTACGGCTGCGTGTAGGCGGGACCTCTGGTTAAATTCCTGCGCTATTAGTATCACAAGACACTAGATTTTGATAAGTTTTTTTTAATGGTAGCGTCAATGATATAGTCAAATAAAATGTAGATAGGATAGAATAAAAAATGTATTCTTTTATTTATCAATAAAAATAAACTTAAATTCTCAAAAACTTATACAAAATTCAGAAACTTCAATTTTTTTTAAATTCTGATTTCTAAAAATCAACATAAAATCAATAATCAATAAATTTAGAGAATCTAGTGTTTTTCAAGGTCCTAGTACATCAGTTATTATTGTTAGGAGGAGGAAAAAAAATCACAAAGTTCGATGGTAATAAAATTTAAAAAGAAACTTTTGTGATGTTAAACTGCTGTTTAAAAGTTGAACAAAATAATTATTGTAACCACAGATTGACAAGGAAGCCGCTGAAGGCTTCGAAAGCTCTCGAACTTTTGTGATGTATTTTTAAATTGTCATTACGTGATTTTAAATCAACTTGTGTGTTTATTCATTCTAATTATAATTTGAGAAGTAATAAAAAACAGAAAGGAAAATCAAAATTAGAAAATAATACGGAAATTAAAAATAAAGTTGATTTAAAATATACTTAATCAAAGAGTCAACTGTGATTATAAATTATTTCGCTTTGTCATAAATTCATTTATAATATTATTGTTAATATTGGTGTATATGAAAATGGAAAAAATATTAGTTCCTTTTAAAGTTCCATTTCTTAAAGTTCCATTTAACTGCACTTTATTTAAAAGTCATTTATGCTGTTATTAATATTGAAAAAAGAAAGCTTTATAAATGAAGTAAAGAAATATTAATTAATTTCGGCGCAAATGATTCTCTTTCCTACAGAATTGTTGACTCTGAAAAGGGCCATGTGTTGAGTAGCTTCAAAGTGGCATCTCATCATCGGCGGAGCAGTTCTACGCCTGTGAAGAGTCTCCTGGACTGAACTGCAGACATTCAACTGCAGTTTCTTCCAATCGCTCAATTTCCCACATTTACTGTTCTTCTTTAACTACATGCTCAATGTAATTTCTTCATTGGTTCATTCACATTACTCTGCGAATTGCTTCCTTTGCAATTGTCTCTTACAGTTATGGAATAAAACAATTTTGATTAAGGGTTAACTAAGTTTTATTCAACCTGGATTCCAAGCAGTGATCAACCTCATGACTTTGTTTCCATCGTCGTTTCCACCTTCCACCACCACGGTGACATACGCAAATTCTCAGCCCATTTACGGGGACCTTTTCACGGAAGCCCGTGTTTTTATTGATACATTTGTGCATGTATAAATTCTGTGAATGCGCTGATTAATCACTTGAAAAACACGTCTCTGCTTGAAGTTGAAACCATGATATTTTCTTAATTGTAATTAAATTTATTCATTACTTTACTTTATTCAGGTGTGCAGGCTTTATTTTTGAAATACCCTAGTTATACCCTAGTTTAGTACAAGTAAAAAGCTGTTTCTTAGTCAACTACTTGAACAATTTACATACACTTAAAGAATAAAACAGTTAATGTTCAGCGTGTATTGCACAATGAATATTTAATTCTATGGAAAAAAAATAAGAAATATAAGAGTTGGGCCCCATTTTTATCTTCTTTTTCTTCCAATTTTTTTTTTTCTGAAGAATGAAATTAGATAACACACGACAGCAAGTTGGTTAAAAATCAACATATAATTAAAATGTAAAATACATCACAGACTTATCGAGAGCTTTCGCAACCATACACATGTATTTCGCAATAATACATACATGTATTATATTTTAATTACATTTTTTTTCAAATAACGTTTGTGTTATCTAATTTCATTTTTCATGCAAAACTATGGCACACGTAAAAATTGAATTTGTAATTAAACAAGAAAAATAATAGAAAGCATGTACATTAGAAACACAAAAAGTAGTAATTTAAATAGAAATGATGGAGTCCAAGTGAATGAAAGGATAGTAAGAGATAATCAATAAAAATTGTGCACGTTGTAAAAACAAAGTAAAATTCAATGTATTTTAATGGTTGATTCGTTGTATTACTTTCAAATTATTATAATTGTTGTAATATTAATTGTTTTAACAATCCATGTAATACTGTTTTTCACGTAGTCTTCCTTAATTGTTATTTAAATTCTTTTTTATTTCGTTGCATTTTCATTTAAGCTGAAGAAGAAGAGACAGTTACTCTTTGAAAATTTCGTTTTAATAAATTTATATTTATGTTTTATTACATTTATTTATATTGAGTATGTTGTGGCTTAATATTAAGAATTCCAGAAGAGAAGAAATTAGAAAGAAGTATGGTGTATGAACTTAAAAAATTTAATTTTTATTCACATGATGGAGACAGTGACCCCTCAATGACTGAAAGTAAGGATTAAAAACAATAAAAATTCTTGTTTTTTTTTTTCTTGTTTCTTATCAGTCAATCATTCCTATTTCTAATGAAGCTAAATTGGTTCTATAACACCGAAATGACATTCATTGAAGATAAAAACTGATAATTTGCATTGCATGAAATCAGTCAACAGCAGAGACACGAAGTAAACATGTTGCCAGTAATTCTCGCCGTAATCGTTGTGGTTTTGGGTTTTGTGTTCTTCTGGAATCGGGAGGTAAGCAAAGGTGTAATTGTGAAATTCAATTAAAAATTATTTCGTTTATTTAATACTATTGATAATAATTAATTTTTTAAATATTAGTATTTTAAAATATGTAAGCGATACTATTATGTAAGTAATAATATCTAAATGGTTGAGACACAGTATTTTACTAGGTGACATCTCAGGATAGCTATTTCACTCTCATTAGCGTTCATTATCTGAGGATAGTCACCAGTAAAACAACAAGGTCTCAGTATGAAGGTGATTGTAATATTAAATGGCAGAAATGTGGAACCTCCAAGAATTAAACAAAAAATAAAATATAGAAAATTCAGGTGCCAGTGTCCGCTATGAATTTTTTATGCGCAATTCAATAAAGCGCCTAAAAATGGTAATACTTTAAAAGGTTCATGGCCAAGTGCACTAAACTTCAATTAACTTTGACGGCTGCTTTGTGGACGTAGCTAAAATTAGTGGGGGGTGTTGCTGCAGAAAAATTTTAGCCTTTGTTTTAAAATTGTGTGAAAGGAAACAAACATAAAAAGAAATTTATCATGTTTCAGAATATTTTTTTTTTTATACATGTTTGTTTCCTTTCACACAATTTTAAAGCAAAGGCTAAAATTTTTCTGGAGCATCACCCCCCCCCCACTAATTTTAGCTACATTCACAATGCAGCCGTCAAAGTTAATTGAAGTTTGGTACAGTAGGCCATGAGACTTTTTATTTAATTGGGCATAAAAACTAGAGGCAGCGGAGACCGGCACATGAATTTCTACATTTTATTTTTAATATGTATTTTTTATTTATAGTTTAATTATTGGACGTTCCACATTTCTGCCGTTTAATAATAATACCTTATTGTGATGAAAATCAAAAATTCTTCTTTAGTATATAAATACAAATAACTCATAGTAACTCCTTCTTCCACTTGCAAACATCTTTAATCATCTAGATTTCGATTTCTTCAGCAGAAATCTTCTTCATGGAAAAAACTACAGAAAATGTACAGAAAAACCTAAAATTTCTCTAATATTTAAAACAGAATTCTAAGCATAAACAATCATGTAGTCATTCATGGTACAAACTTTCTTGAATAACAAAATAAATTCATACAACATATAACAATCACAAACTTTCTTTCTTGAATAACAATCACAAATTCTTAAACAAATAACATTTACTAATTCTTATAGAAACAATTTATGTCAATTTCAATTTTTGTTTCAAAATTTTATTATTTTTTATTGATTGCACAGTAACATTTCTTTTTCTATAAAAAAGTAGATTTAATTGACTTTAGATGTATAAAAAAAGTATTACTTTAAAGAAGGATTTCAAAAGCCAATTTAATGTGTAATAATTTTAATTCTTTCAATATGGAAAGAATTTGTATGTAAGCTTGTAGTTTCCTTTTAGGAGCCCGCTTCTGGCTCGAAACACCAAAAGGCTTATTCAAAATATTGTGTTGTGTTATCTGGCCTGGTTCGTAAAAATAATAGTAGACTTACAATTGGGATAGATCAAAACTCAGAACTAACTCGATCTGTTTATTTCAGGGATAGCAAGGGTATTTACAGACTATACAATGATTTGTGATTGGATGGTGGTCTTTAACAATTTATGGCAGGATTTAAAAGATATGTGATTGTAACGGGTTTTAACCGTGGTATTTACATTAAAAAGAATTATGGGATAGCCACAAACAGTTAGGAATTTAAAAATAAACAAACAGATTTGACAGTTTAATCGACAAATTTAAAATGTACAATAAATTAAATAATGATTGATCAGAACAGTAGAAAAAGAGAATAAACTAGAATACAATAAATAAAACTAAGATATATCTATAAAGATCATCACAATATCTACAAAAATCATCACAATATCAATGACGCATTTTTCAATTTGCAAGGGAATTTTAATATTTAGTATTTTAAAATGAATTAATTGTAAGATCATTAAATTGTTATTCTTAAAAACAATTGTTATAAATTAAATTTTCTTTCTAGAAATATAATAAAACCATTTAGGACTTCTTTTTTATTATAAGAAATAAATGTTTTTGTTTTTTTTTCCAATTTAACAAAAAAAAAATTTAAATTAAAATATATAAAAAAACACTCCATTTTTATGTAGAAATTTAGGATCAATCAAAGTTTGTTCTTACGTTGTCTTCTCAGAATTATTTTTACACGAACTTTGTTATTCTCATCGAAGTAAAGTTTTTTTTTTTTTTAATTAGGAAATCCGTACTTCGTTAATTTCTTTAGTATGCACAATATTTTAATTAAATAATTAAAAATAAAAAAGCAAGTGAAAAGTAGTTTCACGAAACTGTATTCTGTCATGTTTAATTTTCAGCTATTTCCTGTGTGATTTAAAGTGACCGCAGACCGGAAAGAGTTCCAATAATATATAACTCATGTGTGTCCGGCTTGTATTTTGAGCGGTAGAGCTGGTGGCATGATTTTTGACCTAATAAAAAGAAAGTACTGTAAACCGACCCATCTCTATACGACTTATAAGGCTTTTCAATAAGGTACCACTCATGTCTGTGCGACTTACTTTCGGCTGAAGGTAGCTTAGTTTCGACTTAGAGGTAGCGACGTAAAAACAGACGAACTTCTTAAAAGTTCTCGCTTTACATTTTGTCCAATAAAAGTATCACTCATGTCTGTCGACTCATAGTCGGGGCTGTAGAGGTGACATCCGAATCACTCCTTTTTAAAAGCTTTGCCCCTTGCATTATGGGTAAAAACGAAATAAGCAGGTGAAGATATTCATTAATGCGTTCTCTCACACCATTGTAGGGATAGGCAATCCCCAGATGCCACTAATTACTTTACTTTTATATTGTATATGGTAAAATATGATGAAAGTATATGTTAAATTTCAACCTCCCTTTCCCCCCACCCCAATCAAATCAGTTATTACGGCTCCGTGTAGGCGGGACCTCTGATTAAATTCCTGCGCTATTAGTATCACAAGACACTAGATTTTGATAAGTTTTTTTTTAATGGTAGCGTCAATGATATAGTCAAAATAAAATGTAGATAGGATAGAATAAAAAATTTTTATCAATAAAAATAAACTTAAATTCTCAAAAACTTATACAAAATTCAGAAACTTCAATTTTTTTTAAATTCTGATTTCTAAAAATCAACATAAAATCAATAATCAATAAATTTAGAGAATCTAGTGTTTTTCAAGGTCCTAGTACATCAGTTATTATTGATAGGGGGAGGAAAAAAAATCACAAAGTTCGATGGTAATAAAAATTTAAAAAGAAACTTTTGTGATGTTAAACTGCTGTTTAAAAGTTGAACAAAATAATTATTGTAACCACCGATTGACAAGGAAGCCGCTGAAGGCTTCGAAAGGTCTCGAACTTTTGTGATGTATTTTTAAATTGTCATTACGTGATTTTAATTCAACTTGTGTGTTCATTCATGCTAATTATAATTTGAGAAGTAATAAAAAACAGAAAGGAAAATCAAAATTAGAAAATAATACGAAAATTAAAACTAAAGTTGATTTAAAATATACTTAGTCAAAGAGTCAACTGTGATTATAAATTATTTTTGATTTGCTTTGTTATAAATTCATTTATAATATATATTGTTAATATTTGTGTCTAAGAAAATAGAAAAAATATTAGTTCCAGTTAAAGTTCCATTTTTTAAAGTTCCATTTAACTGCACTTTATTTAAAAGTCATTTATGTTATTATTAATATTGAAAAAAGAAAGCTTTATTAATGAAGTAAAGAAATGTTATTTAATTTCAGAGCAAAATCATTCTCTTTCCTACAGAATTGTTGACTCTGAATAGAGCCGTGTGTTGAGTAGCTTCAAAGCGGCATCTCATCAGTTCGAAGCCTGTGAAGAGTCTCCTGGACTCAACTGTAGACATTCAACTGCAGTTTCTACCAATCCCTCAATTTCCCACATTTACTGTTCTTCTTTAATTACATGCTCAATGTAATTTCTTCATTGGTTCATTCACATTATTCCTGCAAATTGCTTCCTTTGCAATTGTCTCCACTTCCGGTGCCTTAAAGGTCCTGTTTTCTCGAAAAGGAATCCTTTTACCTGACTCGAAAACATTTGAATTGGATTCCAGGTGCAGTGATAGGGAGGAAGTCCAAGAACCGTATGTCTATGGTGAGCGGCGATGTTGTCAATTCAATAGGCCTTGTATCTTGGGCGAGCGGAAGCCACGAGCAACAACAGTTCTGCTTTCTGCTGATCTTCTCTCCATGGAATGTTTATTTCCCTCAGCTAGTCTTGAATGTCCTGTTTCTTTATTCCTGACTTGGAATTATGTCCAGGTGGATGATATGGCACATTATCCAGAACAATTACGCGGTTTGATGGAATATTTGGCAGGAGTTAATCGTGAAACCATTTCTCGTAAAAAAGCAGCGTAGTCCCCGTTCTTTCGCTGAGCCTGAATAACTGATATCCTCCATTCACAAATCCGTCCAAACTACCTGCGTGGAGAAGTATCAGCCGTGAACTTTCCTCCTTATGCATGCCATTGTAAAATCGTCGTTTATTTGCAGCCTGTTTTGAGTGTTAACTTTTGCAGGACGTTTTTTGCTCGGAATTGATAACTTTCCCGTCGATTTGACTTCGTTTTTCATCGGTATAATGCTTGATGCTGAATCGTCTGTCAATTCCGCAACCATTGCTTTACCCTCAACTTACAATACACATTGAGAACTATAATCTTCGCTGAGCTCCTTAAAGGCTTTCCTTGTTGAGGAGGTTGAAAAACAACGGAGTTCGGCGTTGCCATGTTATAAAACTGACAAATTGTCACGTGATTCCTTAATCAACTAATAACATTTTAAAACCTACTATTGTTGAACAAATATCATGTCCAATGTATTACTACGCATTTGCAAGCCATCATTGATTTCATTGCTGTTGATTTTTGACAATATAACAACTTTAGCATGCGGACTCTTTCGCTTCGCGAATGCATACTGTTTATGCCATGAGTATAGTCACACAATACGGCGCCGCACAGTGGGTAGCTTTATATGGGCGTGCGGAAAAAAAATTGTTTATTGATTTGATATGTAACCTGATGTCTATTTTTTCTTAATATTCTTGTAGTATAATGGTAATATCTATTTACTAAATCTATTTTAGGTATTAACACAAAGGTTTCATAAAAATAAAATTAGTACAATGGTTTTTCCTACGATTTATTTTAAATTAACTACTTTTTTCTTATATTATAGATGTACAAAATTGTAATACTGTATTAATAAAATTTTAACATAAAAAGCAATGTACAAAATAAAGTGCTACAACAAAAATACACACTAAAAAAAACCAATTAATTATTACTAACTATTAAAGCTTGCGCATCTTCGTGAAGAGGCAGGGCGCTCTTTCTCTTTACTGTTCTTTTTTTTCGCCGCTCGAACTTTGGCATAGCTGGGGAAAATATCACAACCCGTCTTTTTCACAGCTTTTCTTATAGTTTCGTACTGGTGTTTCAATAGTGCGGCATCTAACGTTAATGCCAAAGCCTTTTCTGGTATTAACGGGACAATTTCCAGTGATTTATTTAATTTTTCTGCAGCACTGATTATTAAATCCTCTGGATTGTGTTCGTACAATTTTTTCATTTTGTAGCGTATTGTGCGAGAACAACATTCCTTAAATGACTTATCTGGTCGTCCACTTCGTAGTCGTGATCTTTGCGAAGGTCCCGGTGAATCATTGTCGTCGTTATCACTAACAGAAGCAGCACTTGCAGGAATTGTAAGGCTTAGAAACAACCATTCTTGATAATTAGTAAGAAAGCGGCTTTTGGTTCGATTAGCTGCTTGCCATGTTTGAGTCAATCATGGAATAAATGTTTTCTTTAACTCTGTTTTGAGGTTCTCAAGAGCACTTCCGTTACGTCAGGATACATTTTAAAACTTAAATACCCTTCTCCGGGTCTCTATTAGAAGATAACGCGATTTCGGCTAATTGTGAAAATAAAAATGTTAATGTTGACATGGTTTGTTGTTACTTTCTCAGATTGACGAAGGTAAATGACAAAAAATATAATTTCTATCCAATTTATCGGTCCAAGGTAATAATTGTTAATTGAGGGTAGTAATTAGCTAATTGCCTTTCTTTTGATATATTAAGAGACTTTACTAATTACCTTAAATACGGTTTTCTACGTATTTACATAATATGGAACGATTGGGAAAGGAAATGTGGGAAAAGGAAATTCAAAAGAATGTAAACTAAAACATAAAATCATAGTAAACATAAAGAAAAAGAAAATTCATGTGCCGGGGCTCTGCCAGCCTCAATGCATTTTTTATGCGTATGTAGGCCTAAATGAAGATAAAGCGCCTGAAAATGTCTAGACACATTAAAATTTGAGACCAATGTTCAAACTGATATCTCAAGACAGACTGTTTGTCGCTTTTCCATGCAATTAAGACCAAATCCACCTCCGTTGTGAGACCTGCTGTGTTCACTCTGGCTACTCTCAATTGATGATCGCCAAAAAGCGAGAAACAGTCTGTCTTGCGATGTCAGTTTGCACATTGGTCTCAAATTTTAATATGGAACGACTACATTAATGATTTCTAATGAATTTAGATAACAATCGTCACTTTAGACAATGACTTTATAGGTCATTTTCAATACCACGAATTTTTGTTATTCTTACTCTAGGCTAGTTAATGTTGGCTTAATCATCAGGAGGCAGATGGTGGCAGTTGAATTTGGTATCTACTTATTTGTGAGGGTTGTCCCTATAGTTCTAAGTATAAATTAGCCGGTCGCAGCTGGGCGATCGACACTTATGGGCCGAGAATGACGGAAACGTTACAAAAACAACCCCTCAGATTAAAACAACTAAAATTAAATATAAATACAGATTTTAATTGTGTAACGATACCGGTTTTATATTAACAAAGGTATGAAAATTTATAATGAACATCGAAATCAATTCAAAATTCCACGAGTTTTGAGTATGTCATGTTCAAATTAGTACGAAAATTCGCTTCCAAAGAAACTCGGTTGGTTTAGTGTTCTTTTATGTACAATTTATTCCGTGACAAAAATAGTTACAAGTTATGTTTTCTCCATGTTGTAATAAGTTTCGATAGATGTCTTTCTTTTGATAAAATATCAAACTTTCATAAAGAGAACTACTTAAAAATTTGACTTTTTTCCACCCATAACCCACTGTGCGCCATCTACACGGATCCGTTAAGTCTACACTGAACAGGTTAATTTTGTAATTATTAAAACTAGAATAAAAATTTAGTAATAATCTCATCTCTTTGCTTTAGACAAATCAGAAACAAGATACGAAAGAGAAACGAACGATAAAAAAAGTAATCCCTGGACCGGAGAAAGGCGACAAGTAAGAACATTTTATCAATGATAATTATTATTCTTTAGTGTTTGATTTAGGCTATCTATATTGATAATGAGAAAATTGATTTTTTTTTTGTTATATAATGTACCGTATCAGAAAGACATTTTTTAAAAAAAAATTTGGTTAAAAAAAAGTATATATGATAAGAAAAAGGGAAAATATATAGAAATGCACAAATTCGTTTGCTTTCTTGCCTTTGAGCCATCATCGACGGCAATTTTCATCCTTTTTAGAACTTATCAGCCAGATTTAGCCTCGATGATCAAGCTCAGAACGCATGAAAGCCTATGGATCCTTCCTCGCTCTTGGAAATGGGATCCCACAAAAGCAAACGACGTTAGAAAAATCTCTATAACTAGTACAGCATATTGACCTTAGCCCGCTAAGCGCAGGGCACAAAAGACATTTAATAAAAGGATAAGCCAAATGCATCGGCAAAAAAATTAATGTTTAAGAAGATTTAACGTGCATCAAATGTAACATGAAAAAGGGAAAAAATACAGAACTGCACAAATTCGTTTCCTTTCACACCTTTGAGCCATCATCGACGACAATCTGGGACAGCTGTTTCGTCCTTATTAGGACTCATCAGCCAGATTTAGCCTCGATGATCAAGCTCAGAACGGGAGAAGGATTCGTAGGCTTTCAGGCGTTCTGAGCTTGATCATCGAGGCTAAATCTGGCTGATGAGCCCTAATAAGGACGAAACAGCTGCCCCCATTTGTGCATTTCTATATTTTTTGCCTTTTTCATTTTACATTTCATGCACGTTAAATCTTCTCAAACATACATATATATGATTTGCTAAAATATATAATTTTATATACTGTATGTTAATAAGTCCAGTTTATTGCAATACGCAAAGTTACTACTTTGTAATTAAATTTTACATACATAAAGCAATTTTATAACATAATATTATATTAAAAGGTAATAAAAAAATATAAGCTTGTAGTGTATTATATGATAGTAAATCTTAGATGTATCAATACAAGATGTTCAGAATTAAAGTTCACATTTCGAAAGGCTGTAACTGGAGAACCAATGAGCGGAACGACATCATATTTCATATGAGAACGTCCGTGGCGATGGAATTTTGTTTGGCACAAAAAAAAAACAATTACTTCGGATGGTGGCCACTAGTGCGATATATACTGTAGTGGATACACATGATTCATTGGGTGTTACACAAAGACATGTTCGATATGGTTCTCCCGGTATCGGCAATGTACTGAAATCGCAACATCGCATACTCAGCCACAGCACGTAAAGTGTCACTCGTAATGTGAATATGGCGTGTATGCTGGTCTGTTCTTCAAATTGGATAGATGTTTACGATAGACAAGGTCTTTGAAATGTCTCCGCAGCCAAAAGTCGCAGGGTTTGAGATCCGGCGAAGATGCTGGCCACGTTGTAAGAAAATGGCGGCTGATGATTCTGTGGTCAGTAAAAGCAGCCCGAAGCAACCATTGATAGGGGTCGCGATGAGAAGTGGGGCACCATCCTGCATGAAAACCGTTACATCCAGACATTGACGCTGTTGAAGTATGTATAAATCTCCTGATTGGCTAACAGAGATGCATAACGCTGGCTAGTAACTGTGCACGTAACAGAACTCTCAGGACCGAGCTCTTCAAAAAAGAAAGGCCCGACGATGAATGGGAATGTGAAGCCACACTAAATGGTGACCTTTGGTGAATGAAGTGGCAACTGTCAGAAGATGTGTCGGTTAGCAGATGTCCAAATTCTGCAGTTGTGCGTATTAATATCATCATGTAGATGGAAGTGAGCTTCGTCAGTCCACAAAATGCTCCACGGCCAATCAGCTTCCAGTTCAGTTCGAGGAAGAAACTGCAGGGGAAATGTTTCACGTGCATCTCTATTGGGAGTCAGTAATTGTGAACATTGCAGATCTTGAATAGGTACTAGCGCAAAAGGTGAACAGTGAACAGTGTTATACGGTCAAATGACAGTACAACACGCTGCGCACTGCTGCTTCCCAAGACATTTGCCATTCTTTCTTCCTCCACCGATACGGCTACATCTTCCTGTGCTTCGGTCCTAGGGGCAGTTTTCAGTTCCGTTGCTATCCACAATGCCCTATGACACAACTGTTATTTTGGTAAAACAGCCTCCAAGAATTGCACGATCCTTTGCTTAGATTGTTATTATGCTACGAAGTTACGCATTTCTCACCTGGCTGCTTTTGTGGCAGTTTTCAATCACGTGTCATGGCGTATGCATTTGTCATTATCCATTACAATATCGCAGCACCATATATCGCCCTAGAGACCATCTCCGAAAGTACTTTTTTTTTTTTTTTTTGGCACCAAACAAAAATTTCATTGCCACAGACGTCCTCCGTTCCAAAATATGAAGTCGTTCCGTTGAAGTTACAGCCAGTTCTCCAGTTACAGCCTTTCGAAATGAGAAAATGTGTATATAGCAATTGCATATAACAATTTCATATTTTTTCATTCGCACGTCCTTGTTAGAATTTTTCATAGATCCAAGAATAGGTTTAACTGCTATTATATAACAGTTATGGTTTTTGTGTACATACCATAAATCTTCTTTAGTTCTCCTCTTCTAGAAATTCTATTACTATTTAAAATCTTCAACATCATCACATAAAATTAAAAATAATTGTAAAAAAAACAACATATTTATTAAATAAGCGAATTTTCGAAGAGACTAAAGCTTCTCTTCTTTTTCAAGCAACAAATAATAACAACAAACGTTCCAAAAACAAATAAATTGAGGAAGACATGACATTCATTTATACTCACTAGACATAGAAAACATGTACACTAACATGAAATCTTGAATGAAACCTTGAATACACTAGAGGATTTGGCGTTCAAAAACAAAGAAATTTTATTGAAATATCAATTGGACAATAAAGAATTAATTGAATTACTGGAATTGATCACGCAAAATTCTTACTTTAAACATAGAGAAAAATGTTTAAAGAAATAAAAGTATTTCCCATGGGTTCACCGTCATCTACTTTATGTAACATGTATATGAACTATTTTGAATGCAAATTTCTAAGTGAATATAAATATAATTTAAAATATTTTCGTTATGCTGATGACATTTTAGTGATTTGGTTTTGAACAAATAGACAATTCGATATATTCTTCAAAGATATCAACAAGAGTAATAAAGAAATCAAATTTAAAATGGAGAAGGAAGTAAATAATGAACTAAATTTCCTTGACCTATGTTTAGTAAATAATGATAATAAAATAATTTTGAGACATTACAGGAGCGACCACATGCTTAATTTTGCATCAGGACATAGTATTTATATAAAAAGAAATATTGTTGAAAACCATTTCAGAAGAATCGACAGATCTTCAAGTAATGAAGAGGATTACCAGAAAGAAATTGATAACATGAAAATAATTCTGAAGAAAATTGGAAACACAGAAAATTTTATTAATACTGGTATATAAAAATTCAACACTTTTAAAATAAAGGAACTAAATATGAATAATGAAAAGAAAAAATCTTTATTACTTATTTTAATAAGAATAGTATAAAATTACAAAAGATTTATAAAAGTTTTAACGTTGATATTGGAACATAATTATTACATAAAAAATAAATTAAAAGAAAAGTCGGAGTTCGCTGAACATTGTATGCAAAAAACTCACTGTGTCAAAAATGAAGTCAAAATTTTGTGCATCGAAAAGGACTGCAAAATAAGGAAAACAATAGAAAGTTTATTTATTAGGAATACCAAAAACAAGAATATAAACAGGTATGAAGGTATAGAGGTAGATAAATTTATAGTGGATATGGCTAAAGAATTAATAAATGTATATTCAAATTGTAATAATACTGTAAAAATTGAAGAATTAGGATGTTAACGTATTGTAAGTAATTGTTGTTACAATATGTTAATGTGAAGGTTCCGTCTTCCTCAATTTATTTGTTTTTGTAACGTTTGTTGTTATTATTTGTTGCTTGAAAAAGAAGAGAAGCTTTAGTCTCTTCGAAAATTCGCTTATTTAATAAATGTATTGTTTTTTACATTTATTTTTAATTTAATGTGATGATGTTGAAGATTTTAAATAGTTATGTTTTTTTTTAGTTATTATGAAGATTGATTAATGACATTTAGATTTTATCTATTCCAAAATATAAATTTTTCGAGTTATTTCTGAATGCCAATTTGCTTCTTTACTATAAGTTATTTACTTATAATAATTGAAATCAGATCGTAATTCATCGGTTTTCAGAATATGTCAAAATGTAAATGTTTGAATTAAAATTTTAACGTTTTAAATATATGCTTACTTATATTTTAATTCGGTAGTTTCAATTTGTAAGTGGTTTGAAACTTAAAACTATCCATAAATCACAAGGTCATTTGTATTTTCTTGACTGTAAATCATTCTAAAGAACCAAATTATAACAAAAATAAATGTTTCTAAATAGATTCAATCTGAGCAGCAGTAGAACAAAAATTTCTATAAACTATATTTCTTAATAATTAATAATTACTTTCAAACTTTATTATATATTATAAAAGCGTTATTTTGTCTGTCATAAGACTTTACGTTTTTCCAATTTTGTGACCAAACTGTAAGAGATAGAGTGGTCATGTAAATGGATAAAATGTAGATCTTTTTAAGACAAACAAAATGCTACAAAAATCTTTCGAAAAAAGTTTTTGGTTTCCAAGATGGCGCCTTTTAAAGGGTCAAATTTTGACTTTTTCTCAATTTAAACGAAAAGTATAAAAGATGGAAGAGAACATTACATTGAGAAAATGTTGGTATTTGAAAGTTCTATCGAACGATATATCACTTATTCACAAACGCTTCAGCGTTTGCAAGATACATGCAAAAATGTGAATTTTCGGTGTGTGACTCCGACCCGCAATACATCCGAGTTATTCGGAGAAGCCACAACGGGCTGGGAAGTTATATATTCTCCGACGATCGCAACATTAATTTGCTAAATAAATAAAGTTTTTTTTTTTAATGCTATATATGCAAGAGTTCCGGAGCGAAGCGACGGTACCCGGCTATTATTATTATATATTATAAAAACGTATATTATAAAACGTTATTCTGTCTGTCATTCTGTAAGCAAAATGCTAAATTACAAATTACTAAAATGTTACTGAAATAGAGAATCTATTCATAAAAAATGAAAATATATTAAACAACTATCCAACTATACTGATTGGCGACGTAAATATAGATATTTTCAAAATGAATAAAAACAATGTTGTATAGAAATACGTAAAACTTATGTGCAATAATGGTTTCAAAAATCGTCTTTACGGAACAACAAAAAAATGTACAATTCATGGAAATACGAAAACAAATATAGATCATATTTTCATAAATAAACATGATATCAAAACACCAGGAATAATATGTAAAGAACGAATCGGATAACAGTTGAAAATGAGAAAATAACACATTCAAATATAATCTATAAAGAACTAATCAATGATGTTAACAAAACAAAATTCATGAAAATCTACATATATAAAAAGAAAAGTCCTGACTCACTCACTTACTGACTCATCAACGCTCACCCCAAACCCTTGGATCTAGAAAGCTGACATTTTGCACAGAGGTTTCCTTTATGATGTAGACAAGGAATAAGGCCGGATTTTTCGAAATTCGGGATAGGGAATAATCTGGCAAACGGACGATGAAGTGCATCGGCAACCCCAGGTGTGTGGCGCCAACCCGCAATACACCTGAGTTAAGTGGAGAAGGGCACAACGGGCTGGAAAGTCGTATATTCTCCGATCTCAATATTAATTTGCTAAATAAATAAAGTTTTTTTTTTTAATGCTATATACGCAAGGGTTCCGGAGCGAAGCGACGGTATCCGGCTAGTTATTTTATAATATCATATTCTTAATAATAATAATAATAAACATTCACTTATTAAGAGCACGGTCCCGTACTACAAGTACATA
>JAFIDM010004315.1:55118060-55144429 GCA_023159025.1 Thereuonema tuberculata | reverse complement strand
TCCAGAAGCGCGGACAATGCATTGTTGGTACGAGGATGCTTTGTGATATCTACAAGTTTAGCTGAGTGTTGACTTAATTGTTGCACGAGACACGTGACAATGAATCGTGGAAAGATTTACATTTCTGTGAGTGTCTGATTGTAGTTCACATCGATTCCTCGTCGAGATAGGATGCGAGGAAAGTAGTTCACATCGATCCCTCGCCAAGATAGGATTCGAGGAAATAGTGCTGTTTGAAAGACAGCAAAGGATACGAGGCAAAGGAGCTGTACCGTTTGAAGACTCGCCAAGCCACAAGTGCCGATCAAAAGCTTGCCAGGATACAAGGCAAGGAAGCAGTTAGAATCGGACACATCGGAGACGAAGATACCTTCATCTCAGGCAGCAACAGAGTTATAGCAGGACCGACGCATAGATGGGCGAAAGAAGATATAAAGAGCCTATCGGAAAGTTATGAAGATGGAAACGACGCTCGTTGTAAGTGATATATTTATGTGATCCGTTTCGAAACGTCCGGTGATCAAGACATAGCGACTGTAACTTTTGAAAGCCAGTGCCCGGAGATAAATTGATGGAGTTCATCATACCTAGGATATAGACGTGAACTCAGTGCCAAAGGTATTTATACGCAATAAGGATACTTTAAAAGGAAGCGGAGAAATAAGAGCGAAATAAAGGATTTGGAAGTTATGAATTCAGGAAAGTCCGAAGCTGTTCGACGAGAGAAGTCAACGAACACTTGTAAGTAATGATTTCTTAAGCGATTCTTTTATTTAATATCAGAAGTAGAAATCGAAATAACAGTTAGGGTCTTAAAGGCATAAGAAATAAGAAGATTATTAGGAGAAATGATTCTTCAATGCCTTAATTGGAGAAGACCAAATGATTTATGTGTTTCCAGTAAAGAAACTGTTAATACATTTCCGGAACTTTTAAGATTACACGTATTAGAAGTCGTCGGAAAGTGAACTATAGTTTTTGTGTGTTTCCTGCAATATAATCTGAGAGAGGTCATTGGCTGATTATCAGCGATTAGTGAAAATTCAAGCAAAGAACTTTAATTTAAATATATTGTCTTTGACATTTATGAAGATTTGAAATAGTTGTAAACTTGATTTTATCAAGTTGAATATACCAATAGCTGTTAATTAAATCTATAAAAAAGATTTCTGAGCTGTATTGTTATTTGGTATAGGATAGTGAGTACAAGTAATTACTCTGCTAATCTAAGTTATATATATTTATTGTAAAGTATAATTTTTACAGAAATATTAAACTAATTTGATAGTGTGAGTTAATTTCAGAACATAAATAAAAATTATTAAATAGAAACTAAAACAAATATTAGTTGAACATGTTTATTTTGAATTTAACACTTTAATTTTTTTTCCAGTTGCCTCTGCAGAACCTTTCCGTATCTTATCTGGGGGTAAATCTTATCCTTTTAAAAGCCAGGAAGAAATCATGAAAGCAAGAAAGTTGTATGAACATCAATTGACAATGAAAGCAGTGAAAACTCACTTTGATATATTAAAGAAAGTAAGATGATTGTTTTAGCATAACTTACTTCATTTTTTGCAGGCTTGTAAGACCCACCAGTTTTCACGGGCATTTTTATTTGGAAAAAAATTATTGTCTTCAAAAAAAATTAATAAATAAATGTTCACGGCGTTAAGGAACCCTTATTTATTTTTAAATAATATTTTAGTTAATTGAGAGTTTAACGTGTGTTGAATATATTTATGAAATGAGAAAAACATTGACACACACTTTGTTGGAAACAATAATATATATAAAAAAATATGATAAAAAAGAATATTAAAAATTTCATAAATGGGCTTGAGCGCCAGAAGTTTCGACATCCTAAGCGGATTGTTATTTTCAACGGAATCGTAACAGAAAAAAAAGAAAGGTTAACAGTTACTGTTAACAGGCTAATTCTTAACCATTTCCAGCACAATATTAAAAAAGGAAAGCAGTTGATGAAAAGATGAACTTTACTTTATCAACAAATTTTTATGAAAGTGTTGATCTTAGAATAATGTTTTACACTGACGAAAGCTGATGACGTATCAACCACGTCAATATTAACTGTTTATTTTGATTTCGGAGACAGTACTTGATGATGATATACTTTTATGAAAATATACGTCGTTGAATAGATCTGGGTTATTCTAGTATTCAAATTGTTAGAATATTTTGTATGTAAAGGGGAGGGATTTTAATTTTACATTTGGTATGTCGTTACATAAAGTACAATAAGACGAGTGTTTTTAACTGTTATTTTTGTTAAATTAAAATTGAAAGTCCTCTTAGTTGTTGTTTCTTTGTTGGTTCAAACTCAATTCACCAAAACCAAAATAAATAAAACAAACTATATAAACTAAAAGAAGCTATAAATAAAATTTTCGTGAAGTTAAAATGGAAATGATTTGTGACAAAAACGAAGAAAAGCAAAGTTTAGTTCTTTCATGATTAAATCGAACACGGTTATTTTCAATTGTAAAAGATGAAATGTTACGATGGTTGTTTCTATCGTAATATTCCATGAGTTCTCAAACTTTTTATTTGGAGAAGGTTATTACAATGTTCAATTTCATCCCATATAAACATTAAAAGTAATTACTTCTTTAAATGATTGCTAATCTAGAAATAATGACTTGAAACAAATTGAAACAAATTGAAAGAAAGTCTTCATTGGTAATTCCGATTAATTAGTCGGTTAGGATTCAGGGAAATTTCAAATTAAGTAGCATGAAACAGTCCCAGATTAACATGAATTGTTTTCTTCTTATCTTTAAGGTAGCTGAAGAGTATGTGGCCCAATGGAAAGACACTGATCGAATTCCTCTATTGGAAACGTCTAACGATGCAGTTGAAAAAGCCATATTAATAGCGACGTTTGGAGAAACATTCGCAGATGATGAGAAACGAAGATCTTTCAGAGAAGAAAAAAGATTAGTAAGTCCCAAAATGTTAAAGAATTGAAAATGTAAGAATGCAATTCCTTAATGAAAAGTATTCCGATATATTTAAATAAAATAAAATAAAAATCACAATAAAACAAAGAAAAAGATAATCTTCAACCCCAAAGTTTAAAATTTAACATCAAGCATTTCCAGATGATGTCAAGAATAGTTTAATGAATAGTTGAACTTTAAATAGCATTTCACTATTCATTAAGCAATTCATGAATTTACTAATTAACTATTTAAGTAATTTGTAACTATTTTGATTTAATTGCATTTATTGTTACCTTGCTAGCAAATGAAAGCCTAAGGGCCGAGGGCACCAACCAACAAACGAAGCAGTCATTAGTTATGGAAGCGATAGTGAATAACCGGCCATCAAGTAAGAGTTGCTGTGAACCAACGGTGTTCCGTCAGTCATTTACTCATGTTCGCTAAACATCGAAATGTGTTTATAAAAGTGGCTGCGATTGGTTAACAACAATGAACGTCACTTCCGGATGTCTGTGCACAGGCGCAGTAAGTAACAATAAGGCAGCCTCCACGGAGTAGAAAAAATAAACATGGACAGAATTTTTTTATTGTTGATACGAAATGTCCCGATAAGAATTTTCACAGAAAGTAAACTTATGCAACAGTATTTTCGGAATATTTAATAGGAATAAATACAGCCACTTCATCGTCAAAATCAAAGGAGTCGGTTTCAATCAATGCCGACGCCAGACATTTTAAACGTTGAATGGCAGGGGCTGACGAGGGTTTTCTAGTGGATGCCGCAATTTGAACTAGCCAGTTTCCGAGCTGTTAAAATTGGCATCTGATCAGCGAGTTAGCAGCTGTTAAAACCCCTTACGAACGTTGGTGCACAGAAAATGTCAGTTGATCGTTGCTTTAGCAGCGATAAAAGTTAACGGAATTTTGGTGCAGTCGGCCCTAAATCTATCAAAATTAATTATTATACTGAAATATAATGTCTATTATGATAGAGTTTACAAAAAGCTTTATTATTATTTTGATAATGAAGAAAAAATTACTTTAATTTACTTAAAGTTTACTTTAAGGTGAGCATTTCTTTTCGTTCTTTACTTCAGATCAATAATTACTTAGGAGTTACTGTAGATCCTGAAAAAAATGAAGCCTTTCAGAATGGTAAGGTAGTAATTTGCGACAATGTTTATAACCTTGATTTTCTCTTGGTATTACTAAAAACTGTTTTTTGATAATAGACAAGAATGTAATACTAAGAATTATAAGGTTTTACATATGCTGAACATAGTAATAAGTCGAAAATGAAGACTGCACTCTTACTTAAATTTAACTTGGGAAATTAAGATTACAGTTACACGACGAGTTTCCATTTCAGAAGAGAACCACTTGAAAATGATTTCTATTTTGAAATGGAAACCTGGTCGTGTAACTGTAATTTGAATTTTTTGTAATTAAATTTCCTAAGTGAAATTTAAACAGATGTGAGAATTCATTTTTGATTTATTATTATTATTATTAAGAATATAATATTATAAGCAATTATTAATTATAAGAAACATAATTTATAGAAATTTATTTATATAATTTATATACTGCTGCTCAGATTGAATCTACTTAGAAACATTTATTTTTGTTATAATTTGGTTCTTTAGAATAATGAATTTCTTGGAAATGTTTTGTAAGGTATTTTTTTGTCGTAAAGAATAGGAGTTTGTTTTCTGTTTTAAATCGAAATCTATAATTATTCCAGTTCAAAAAGACAGTAATTTTTTAAAAAAATCCCGCTAGATGCTGCTCGAAAATGTGTTCGCGAAGTTACCTCTGATTTCTCTGTGTCTGTTCATTCTATTATTTTCTCTTCATTTGTTGTAGGATTAAAGAAAATGAAAGAAATTCTAAGGGGTGTGTATGAAGATAGACGAAAGGAACTCGAAAAAGGTTCAGATACCCACATTCTCCTTGACATATTATTAGAAGATCACATTTCAGACAGTCAACGAGATGGTGATGGTCTAATGTTTTTTCTCGCGTCCGGAGCAGCGAATTTTGGTGAGTATAATTGCTTCTTATCCAACGTTTTATTTACTGTCATTTGATAGGGTCTTTCTGTTTTACGAAAGCTATTTCTGAATTGAAACATATAAATATGCTAAGTGTAAAATTTATGTATACTGTGTTCAACAAATTAACAATCTCGTTTTAATGTTTTTTAAAACAATCAGAAAGGCAGAACTAAAAAGGAAATAAAAGACGACAGCTAATCAGGTTGTCGAAAATCCGATAATCTATTTTAAGTTAAGGTAGATTTAATTTATTTAAATTATTAAATTAATTGATAAAATAAAGTTAACATTAAGTAAATAGACGTTCCTTAAGTAAAGTTTATGCTGTAAAATTTTTTTAATGAATTTCTGTTAGGAAAAAAGATGTATCCAGTAAAATTGAAAACGCTTACTAGGGAATTGCGTGACCTCGAACGCTGAGAACCGCAATATGTGCTTAGAATATGAATCGCTCATCCCAAAAACAGTGGTACGAGTCATCCCCATGCAAAATGTGCGGTTCTCATGAAAATGTGCTTAGAATATAAATCGCTAATCCCAAAATCAGTGGAGTGAGTCATTCCCATGCAAAACTGCAGGTCTTACCACGAGTGACATTTGAATGATCACCTATTAAAGGTGCAAGAGAGGAACTTTGGTAACGCGAAGAAACAAACTGTCAATATAATAGGACCAAAATACACATATTTCAATGTCATGACTAAATTGTTATATACATTGAAATATGGATGTTTTTGGTCCTATTATATCGATATTTTGTTTCTTCGCGTTACCAAAATTCCTCTCTTGGACCTTCAGTAGATGACCATTTAAATGTCTCTTGTGGTAAGACCTGCAGTTTTGCATGGGAATGACTCACTCCACTGATTTTGGGATTAGCGATTTATATTCTAAGCACATTTTCATGAGAACCGCACATTTTCGTGCGGTTCTCAGCATTCGAGGCCACGCACTTCTCTTGTTAGTATATAAGTTTTTCTTTCAATTTTTATTTAATGTAAAAATATGTTATTTTTAATTGACTCATAAATTGATATTTCTTACAATTATTATCATGAAATATTCATTTTTAGTTTTGATGCAGTTGATCTACTTCTTGGTCCATTACCCTGAATATCAAGACAAAATTTATGAAGAACTAAAGACCGTCTTAGGAGACAATTCGATAACATTAGAAAACTATTCAAGCCTGACGTAAGTAGCTACAAGACATTCAAATTTACACTGGGTAACAAATCGGTAACAGTTCAATTCTTTTATAGATTTAACAGAACAGTTTGGTTTCCATTTTGTGTCACCTGTAACTAAACAGTTTACACCAAACAAAAAAATTCCATTTTTATGTGTCAACTGTTTCTGCTTTGATTGATTTACAATAATAGGAAAATTTTATTAAGAATTTTTAAATTCCTTAGCAACATATATTATTGATGTATAATATTTCCAAATTCTTCTTTTAACTTCTTCCTTTTCATCTTAATATATTAAACAAAAAAATATGTAAAAAAAGTTGTAAATATTAATGAATTTCATTATTGAAATGTTTTTTGATTATTGGATTGTTGGTTAAATTAATTGATTCATAATATCTGAGTTACCTTATTGTAAACAAGAATTGATTTATCTAATGTGTTATTATGTTTGTTAGTTCATTTGGATTTATTGTTAAATATTTGCTTTTTCAAAAATTGTTAAGTAATGAAAGAGCATATTTGCTATTTCATATTGTAAAAACAATTTTTCATGTTTATTACTATTTTGTATTTTTGGTTATGCCATAGAACTATTTTATTGTTCATCTCGCTTGAAGAAGGGATGGCGTTATTATCATCCCGAAAATTCCGAAAAGTTTTTAAATAAACTACGTGTTATGGAGATTTGCTGTTTTTTTTATTAAAATGTATAAGGTTAGTATCGTAGATGTTTCCTCTTTCAGCGTCTGTCTGTTCATGGATGCACCTAAGGTGTAGGATTCGATCAAACTGGACCAGTTGAAAATGAGTGGTCACAGTCTAAGCTCGTTCTTCTTTAATCGCCGGGAAATAATCCCGGTTCTCATTTTACAGAGAGCTGGGATGAACCCCAGGACCCGTCAAGAGAAATAATCTAGAAAAAAATCCCCAAACTCCGAGGGATTGAACGCAGATCCTCCAGTCCTTATACAGCCTCAGTAATATATAAAAAAAAATATAATAATACACTAAAAGAAGAAAAAAAATTATCACAAATGAATCAGCCAGTTTAGCAAGGACACTCAACAAAAACTCTATTACTTATTTGATGTAAAATCTAACCAAAAAAATTCTAAAAATCTTTTTAATCTTTTAATTCAATAAGATTATTTGAAAAATTATTCGTTTTTATTAAAGTTTCTAGTTCTTATCATGATAATAGTTTTGTTTATTGATAGTTATCTTCGCCAATTTATCGATGAAGGTCTTCGTATGGGTACTACTTTGCACACTGGACGCAGGGCTGATAAAGATATGATTATAGGAGAATATTTCATTCCTAAGGGAACCGCCATATACCAGAATATAGGTGCTTGCCTTCGAAATCCAACTCAGTGGAAGAATCCAGACAAGTAAGCACTGAATCTTTGCTTTATTCCAAACAATCTTTTAGTTAATTCGTCTTTTTCCTTACTTTCCTCCCAAGTTTCTTTAAAAAATTTTGTCGAGTTGTTCAACAAAATTCTCTATTTACAAGCTTCCAATGTACAAAGTATTAAGACAAAAGAAAGCTCTTCTAAATGACAGGAGGTGAAACATTACTCTAGGATGAGACAGTGGCTGGAGAAATCATATAAGTAAGCAACAGTGGCTCTTTTATACTACAGAAAACACAAGAAACACAAATTCTTCACCAAACATTGCTATATTTCGCAGAAAGTTGCTTTTTCTGCTTCTTCAGGCAAAAACCATTGTGAAAATTATGAAGCTTTTGTAAAAATTGCCTATCTTTGTTCGTTTAAGTTATTCTGTGTTTGATCTATTTTGCTTTGGACGATTTATGCCTCAAGAAGCAGAAAAAGCAACTTTCTGCAAAATACAGCAATGTTTGGTGAACTTTTGTGTTTCTTATGTTTTCCGTATGATAATTTTGTGATTTATATATTTATTTATTGGAGTGGTTCTTTTTTATATAGAAAAAGAGAAATGGAAGATATTCAAAAACGTATTACTTTGTTTCATTCGTTACCTCCTGGGAGTAAAGAAGTAAAGAAAAACTTAGAATGAGAGAAAAAATCAATAATTTAGCCGATGCATCTGAATACTTTTAAAATATTTTATAGAAAACAAAAATTTTACAAATCGAACTAGTTTCTTCCCCAAGAGTGGACATCATCAGCGATACAAAATTTAAATACAATGCTTGGATATTAGTAGACAATTTCAGTAGACAATCTCCAACGAATCACTCAGTCACAAAGTTCAATCTACAAAGGAATCGCATGATAGGTCAATGCTGTCATGATGCTGTGGCTGCAAGTGTCTCCATCTGGCGTATCAATCTTGAACTAATCATCAAAACAAACACTCGTGCTTCCTTCCAACAGGTCAAAGAACACAACAATTCCATTGTCTCATGTGTTAGGATAATTTCAAGTCCTTGAAAAGAATTAAACAATAAAGGATATTGCTAACCAAATCTCTTCGTAATTTTCAATTAAGCTAGGAATTGATTATTAGAAATTTTTTGGAATTTTTTTTTTAGCCCATTCTTCCGAATCTCCGGAGAATTGTTGAGACGATGGAAATGTTGTGTTCTTTGGCCTGTTGGAAGGAAATACGAGTGTTTGTTTGATGATTAGTTGAAGATTCATTCGCCACATGGAAGCACTTGCAGCCTTAGCATCATTACAGCATTGACCTATCATGCGATTCCTTTGTAATTTGAACTTTTGTGATTGAGTGATTCGTTGGAGATTGTGTACTAATATCCAAGCATTGTATTTAAATTTTGTATCGCTGATGATGTCCCCTCTTGGGGAAGAAACTAGTTCGATTTGTAAAATTTTTGTTTTATATAAAATATTTTAAATGTATTCGGTGCATCGGCTAAATCATTGATTTTATTATGAACAGTGCACGTAAAGTTTTATTCATCATTAGAATGAGAGATTTTTATTATATCTTTTTCCGTTACTGTTATTAGTAACAGTAAGTCTTAGATTATTGAGCATTTTTGAAATATTTTGAAAAATATTTAATAATCTAAAGCGCTAAACGCACTACTCCGTCTTCCGTTATGTTTCCGTAACGTAATTGCTTAAGTGACGTTGTTAAATCTTCAGGGTCACAAGAATGGGGAACTATTATCTGAAATTTTTAGGTTCGTAAATTTTTGAATATAGATTTTATTTCACGTAATTGTTCTCAATTCTTGTGACCTTGAAGACATAACTATGTCACTTAAGCAATTACGTTACGGAAACATAACGGAAGACGGAATAGTGCGCATAGCCCTTGATCTTAGTAAAATATCAAACATAGCATGCTTATTAACAATAAATAAATATACAAACCACATAATTATGATATAGGAAACACAAATTCTTAATCAAACATTACTATATTTCACAGAAAGTAACTTCTTCTTCTTCTTCAGGCATAACTTATCTTGTAATTCGTACAAAGAATTATGGTGGAAGCTTGTATTATCAATAGTTTTGATTTTAACATTTATCGATTGTAATTTGGAATTTCTATATTCATTGTTTGTTTTTGTGTTGAAGGAAAGAAATAGTTTTATTTCTTCCTTTTTCGACCAGAAGAAGAATAATCGATTAGATTATTCGAAATATTGTCGTTATTATGGAGTAAAGAATTTATGGAAGAACATTATTGTGAAGTTATATTTATTATCGTAACCATTACGTATAATTTAATAGTTCTGATTGTTTTAATAAACAAAAATGTATAGTAGTAAGTCCACTTTTGTTAGAGTTGTTCAAGAAACATTCTAAACTATATATTGAAAAGTCTATATTGAAAAGATATTGAACAGGACAATAATAAAACAAAAATAAAAGAAGCGTTATTCATAAACAATTCAGAATGTTGTAACAGAAATAAAGGAAAAACAATATACGCCTTTACAATATGTCTAGCGTCTATTCTTAATAACAAGAGTTACGCAAACATCAATTTTCCTTTTCAATAATTGTATACTAACCTTTATATTCATGATTTATGTAATTCTTGTTTAATTTTGTATTTATTTTTGAAAGTAAAAACGGCTTGAAAAAGGGGTATAGATAATAGACGCTGTAATATGTGATTGAAGTGTTTTATTTTATTAATAGCAATATTACGAGAATTTATGATGGAGAAAGAAAGAGTAACAAGTGCCTATATTTACTGCGTACATTACAGTGCCTAAATTTGTTTGTTTAAATTACCTGTATTTGTTTAAATTGCTTTGTACGAAATTAGAAGATAGTAATGTCTGAAGAAACATAACAACTTAGTTTCTGCGAAATTTAAAGAAGAATTTGCGTTTCCTATATCATACTTATTAACAATTTAATCTATTTTGAAATCGCAGTATGTACCATCCTCGCTGTCTACTCACATTCTAACGGTTACACTGTTATTATCTGAAAACATTCTTCCACTTTCCACTTCTTTATCATCTGTAAATGTCATTGTTTTCTTAAATTATTATTATTTAAAAATAATTAAAATTTATTGGGAAAAAACTATTAATATTAGAATATCTAATGGCAATATTGTAACACTAACATTTTTCTTCCTCCAAAAACGTACATTTAAGTTCAAAGTCTTAACTATTAAAAATCTTCACTCTTTCTTTCTAGTTTTGATCCTGATAATTTTAGCCAGGAAAATTCCAAAGGTCGCCATCCCATTGCTTTTAAACCTTTTGGTTTTTCGGGAAAAAGAATTTGTCCAGGAATGAATTTTACCATGATGTTACAAATAGTATTCACTGCTGTGTGGTTGAAGAAATACAAGTTTTCCAAAGCACCTGGAGAAGAATATGTATATTCAAAACAATCTGGGTTTAATTATTTCATGAAAAAAGAAGTTCATGTGTTAATCACTCCAAGAAATTAACCGTATTCCTAAAAATTCAATTTAAATTTAAGTTTATACTTACTTCTTGAGAATATCTTTGTCTGCAAAATGTCTTCTGTTAAAGCATCAGTTAATTCTAATATACATTTAAAATAATCACATCTTCACATCAATAAAATATATTCAATTAAATAAATTTATTCAAAATATTTAATAACAACAAATTTTCTGGTCAAAATTTGAATAGAAATGAAGAAGTGGATGTTAATAGCAGTTCTGTGAAACTAGCAGATTTGGTGCATTTATGTTTTGATTCCCAAAAAAATTATAAGATTTGAAGAATTGAACTATTAAGTTTTTCTATTTTTGCGTTGCTTGTGTGTCAATAATGATTTGACATTATAAGATTGGTAAATTTTTAAAATATTATATGTTGTAAAGTATATTCATATTGATATTTGATATTTTTTTACCTCCAGAAATTGTTTAGTTTTTGATGAAGCTTGAGAAAGAAATGAAGATATTCTTTCCGAAAAGTTGCTGTTAATAAATATATTGAATAAATATAATTTATTGAATATATTTTATTGGTGTGAAGATGTGGTTATTTGAATAATATGACAACTACAAGAGAGGAGATTAGAAAGAAATACGGGCAATACTTATCTATCTATCTGTCTATCTATCTATCTACCCATATATATATATATATATATATATATATATATATATATATATATATATATATATATATATATATATATATATATAGGTCAATCAACTAATTTTGATTGTACAAACTTTGTACCTAAGTTTGTCCCGAACACAAATTTAATAAATATTGTTTTTGAAAATAATTATTGGACTTTATTTTTACCCCAAAGTATTATTAGGTCATTGATCAAAAGCTTTAGAGTGACCGATGTTAGTTTAATTACGAATATTTTATTATTTTTACAGTAATTTAGGAGACAATTTTTCCCCGCGAGTATTTGGTTTTCCTGTTACTTCAGAGATTTAGCAAACTCCCAAAGCGAATGTTTTAATAGAGATTCCTATTAAATACACAAAATATATGTTAAATAGTAGTAACTGATAGTAAGGATAGGCGACAATGACAGCGAAAAGTAGGCTGTTTGTTTTGTTTTGTCCCGCAGGGGACAAATTACCGCCGCAGAGACAGTAACGCAGGGGACAAATTACCTCCATAATCTCACTAAATAAAGCAAAATATTGCTCTTCAAATTAAAAAAAGTGCTCTGCCCGTTATCTTAACTAATCTTCATTCACTAATCGTTAAAATGTGCTCCATAGGAAGTTAGATTTTCGATTTTGTTTGTTAGAAAATCATTATGTCGTCACTCGCGTTTAGTACAAAGAATAGTTGATTGACTCATGCAAGGTGTAGCTGAAAACTTAAAACTAAAACTTAAAGGTTGTATTCAATCATGCAAAACAACGAATAAATGTCGTATAACCATGGGTCTGGAAATGCTTTATTTCCAAGATATGAACGATGAAACGATACAGAAGTGTTGGCCGTGCAGTCGCTCAGTTTCTCAGAAAGTGCTCGAAATGTCCTCCACTGGCCTCAATGCACGCAACACAACGTCGTTCCATCGACTGTCGAGCACGGTCAGAGATGCCAGGTGCACATCAAATTGTGTTGCACCCGTCCACTATGCGATCATGCAGTGCGTGGGCGTCAGGAACCAATGTGTTGTGCTTTAAGATGCAATGTTTAAGAAAAAAGTCCATACGAAAAAGTCCAGAGAATGGTTAAAATGGATTGGCTAATTTGAAAAAAAAAAATTATTACTATTTCACAGATTTTACATAAGTTGCTCATTAATATATTTTACTAGCAGCAAAGCCTGTCGGACGACAGGCCTAAAAAAATCTGAAAAATCATTTTATTATAAACTATCAAATGTAAAGTAAATGTAATCTAAATACTGCGCTAACTTGTGAACGAAGCTTCTACGGCAAAAATGGTTTTGAGTTTCGAAATCAGCGTAAACAACAGAGTAAGTATGCCAAATTTCATTAAAATGGATGCAGTGGTAACAAAGTTATTTGGTTTTGTTAGAATTGTATGTTTTGTTAGAATTTCAGTTGTCGAGGGCAGTTCCCAAGAATAAAATTTCATGGAAACAACATGGAATGACACAATGAACTAATATTTTCATCCAATTTGAGTACCTTTGATTCAATGGTATCATTGAGAACCGTTGAATCTATCTTAACAGCTTAATTATTCGAGTTACAGACAGCTTATTGTGCTTTAATTCTCTTACAATTTGTAGATTTTTTAATTATCTTTCTTCAAGTAATTTAATAATAATGCATTGTTCCATTACAATATTAAATAATGTAGATGTCATATTGTTTCCTATTATTGATTTAGCAACCAAACTCACCTTCGTATAATCTAAATACTGCGCTAACTTGTGAACGAAGCTTCTACGGCAAAAATGGTTTTGAGTTTCGAAATCAGCGTAAAAAACTGAGTAAGTATGCCAAATTTCATTAAAATCGGTGCAGTGGTAACAAAATTACATCGAGTTACGGAAAGACAGACAGACAGACAGACGAACTTAGCCAATTATCTAAGTTGATGTTGTATAAAATTTCAAAATTGTTTATGTTTCTGTCTCTGTAACTTGTATTTTTTTTAAATCTCAGCACCTACAACATAGGTTGTTTTTCTAACAACCTAGTAGGACTGAATTGTACTTTTTGTTAATAAATTGTTAATTAATAATAATAATGTAAAGGCCAACACCATCGTTTCATCGTTCATATCTTGGAAATAACGCATTTCCATACCCATGTTTATGCGACATTTATTCGTTGTTTTGCATGATTGAATAGAACCTTTAAGTTTGGCAGCACATTTCATTACACCATCTATGTATATATATGGTACTTATTTACAGTAGGAAAATAGCAGGTATTCGATTGTTCCAGATACTTTTTGTGAAGATATTTTAATTTTCAAGGTTCTTTGTAAATTGGCTTAGAATTTTTGATAGAATTAAGATTAATTTTGGTAAGAGATTAAATAGTAATGTTATGTATCATCTTTTTAATCAATTAAATTGGGATAGATATAATTCTGAGAAAATTAAAATTATAAAAGTTAATTTAATATCAGATGTAATTAATGGTAAATTTCAATAAAATTTTTAATTTTAATTAAATTAATTAAATGTTTAAAATTAAATAGTAAGACCTACAATATTTAAAATTTATCTGTATAAATAATTTGAATTCACTATTGTATTGAAAAAATTATTCTGTTGTGTTTAAAATAGTATTAAAATTGGCACCTACAACACAGGTATTGTAATACCTAGTAGGACTGATTTTATGTATTGTATGTTATAAATGTAATAAAAAGTTTATTTATTTAAGTTTAAATCACAAAATTTGTTTATATTAAAATTTGTGAAGAATTTGTAAAATAGTATTAAAATCGGCACCTACAACACAGGTATTGTAATACCTAGTAGGACTGATTTTATGTATTGTATGTTATAAATGTAATAAAAAGTTTATTTATTTAAGTTTAAATCACAAAATTTGTTTATATTAAAATTTGTGAAGAAATAACAGTGGACTATCACAACAGCGATGTGAACAAGAAAAGCCTTTGATGCGGTGCTTCAACGACTGATCTGTCTGGTGATGAACTAAAAAGATTAGAAAAAGATTTTTGTGAGTTTTTCCAAAGGAAAAAGAACACGTATTTTTATAGAAGAAAACTTATAATGATTAATTTATTAGAGTTATTAAATAAAATGGAGCGGAAAATAAAGAATAGTTCTAACCAGAGATGATTGAATTTTATAATATGTGAATAACAGAACTTGCATAAAATATGGAGATTTAAGCAAAGTAGAAAGAAATAATTAACGTCGATAGGAGAAAGTAATGTCGAGTTATCAATGGAAACGAATACCAACAAGGAAATCCTAGTAAGTAACTGTTACGAAGAATTATAACGTGAAAGTTGCTGTGACAAGAACGTTTCTCATAGAGTCATGTGTTATTAATACATTTTCTTGAAATAACAATAAAAGATGGAGATAGAAACTTAAAAGAGAATGGTTTGGTTCTGAATTGTTTTCAAAAACCTCTGACTAAATAGAGATTTTTTTAGGTATTGTTTTCCAATGCATTTGCCACCTTGGTCATCTTTTTATCTTCCCCCTTCATCCCAAATTTTCCCCCTCTTGTTTTCATAACTGAGATTTGCTGTTTCCCTTCATCTCTCTCCCTCTCTCCGATGTTCTTCACCGCTCCCCTTCTTAGCCCCCGGCGACAGGGCCCAATGCCAACACCCCTAAATCCCAAATGGTTCCCTCCAGCTCAAACGTCCGTTGGACCTCATTTCTTATTTTCGAAATATGTTATTCATTTCTCCGCTTGAGAACGAGGTGTAGATCACCTCGAAAGCGCTCGCATTCATTGTATTTATATTTATGTATTTTATTAGAACTGTGTGTGGTGGCCAGAACCCAGTAATTCCATGTTAACGTAAAACACACGTGAAACACCTTCCATTATTTTAGAAATTATAGTAATGAATTTTGTAAGTAATAATGAAGATTTATAGTTTATTATTGCAAAAAAAAATTGTATAAAGTAATAATAAGATACAGTAGAGTCCCGAAAACTAGGCACTCGATAACCCGGCAGTCCGGATAACTCGGCCACCCCCTGGCAGGGCGGAAAAACCCCGCGCGGAGACCCGTTACAAGTTACATTTATATACATGTATTAGGTGTTTTCTTAAGTTTATTTGGACAGTTTAAGTTTGAGTTATATCATTTGTAAACTGTTATATTCTTTGTAAACTGTTTTATTCTCAAGCAACAAATAAAAGTATTTTATGACGAAAAAAATCGTACTTATTCTTTTTTTAACACCTTTCCCGATAACCCGGCAGTTTCACAAACTCGGCCACCCTTCGGTCCATATTAGGCCGAGTTTTCGGGACTCTACTGTATGTGGTTAATTGTACGTTAATAATGTATTATATACTGTTAACATCCTTTATTACAATCATTTTAAATTTTGTTAATGGTTTCTTGTAAAGAGATGTCTTCTCTTATATGTCTTAAGAGGTTGAGGTGGATGAAGTACAGCAGTGCAATAAAGATAATTTCTATTCTGAGAAATGTTAAAGATTAATTATTTTAAATGAAGATGTAAATATTTATGCTGATCATAAATTTTATAATAATTATACTAGCTATCATTCAGAACAAAAGATATATTAATTCTAATAACAAATGGATAATTTGACAATCAGTTACTTTACATTTTCGAAAACAATTTTAAAGTTAATTGATTTTTTTTTCTACAGTGGTAACACAGAACACAGTTTTAGGACGAAAAAAAAGTGTAAAGTCTTCAAAATACATTAAATACATTGAAACAAGAGATAAGATTCTAAACTTCTTTTTAACTATAAAAAATATAATGAGAAATGTTCAGCCTCAACACACTGTGTATACAGGGTGTTTCGGAAATGGTAGAGAAAGCGAAGAGATACGGATTCCAAAGATCATTTTGAGTCGAAAATGTTCTATTTTTACAGTTGTTTTAGAGTTAGGAAATGAATGCTTTGGGAATGGTTCCTAATCAAAGAAAGCTCAGTTCACATTAGGAAGTGTAAGTAAATAAGATAAAGCTTTATTACAAAAAGCAATCCGGATAACCAATGTCGTGACTGAAAACAGATATGATAATTAAAACTTTACCTTATTTACTCCACCTTTTTGGATTAAAAGTCAAATTATTTCATAGTAACTGAAAATGCTAAGTTTGGCTATCGTGAAAGTTATGTCCAATAGAAAATGTTTTTCAAAGCTAGAATACGGAAGTTGGAGTTAAGAGAATATCTTAGAAGTCAGTCGATAAATTTATTTCCTCCAATTTTAAACAGCGATGCACCATAAATTATAATAATTCGCAATGATTGCAGATTTCAAAGGCTCAATAGGTACATACATAGTAATTCAATCCGAAGATTGGTTGAAAGTTCACGGACCCTAGTGACCCCCGAAGGGCGACCCCTAGGAGAAACCGTAACTTATTCTTGGGAACAGATACTAGAGTGGATTCCCGTTGCCTTCTCTAGGACGCCATTACGGAATGACGTCAGACCGAAGAGAAAGTGAAGAAGAGGCTTACAACACAGGAAAGGAAATTGAAACATCCATGCTCACAACCGGGATTTGAACCCGGACGCCAGCACACTGGCCTCACGGCAGACCGACGCCTGAGACCGCTCGACCATGCTGGCGCGGCGCTCAATAGGTACATCTGGTATATAAAAAATCATAGGAATCCCTGACTAGAAGGTTTAGGCTCTGGTTAATTTCGTATGGAATGACCGTAATAAGTTATATATAATTTTAACTACTATTCTGTTAAACTTCTGAATAAAATGTAAACAGATCGATTCTCAGTATTTTAGTAAACACAAAAACCAGGTTATCTCTATAAATTGCAATCTATCAAACGCTTGCATTGTTAAAAATGACACTACTTTTGATTGGCTTGCAAAACTCATTATTGAAGCCATTCTAGAGTCAAGTACAATTTCAAGCGATGCGCGTATTGAGTTTATTTAGTGTGCTTGACCTTTATTTTTAGTGACCACTGTACACTAGTGATATAATAATAATCTCATAAAACAAACTCCTCACTTCTCAGGATCGATTTCAACCACTCCCAAAGTTGGAATCCGTAAGATTAGAAATGCCTCAATTTACAGAGTAATTTACCAAATTAATTGTAAATGTTGCAAACTTATATACTGTATATTGGTCTTACTAAACAAAATCATTTTTACCAGTCATATAGTAAAAATTCCTCCACAACACAAAATTCCAAAAATTTTAAATCAGCTATCACTGAACATTTAAACAAATTTCCAAACCATATTATTGATTGGGATAACATAAAAAATTTTAGATATTGACAATAATTATCAAAAATTACAAGTAAAAAAAGCCTTTTATACTAAAAAGTTTCTATTAAATTAATGAACCGAAAATTTGAAATTCCTGGATATTACCTATTTGTTTCAATGTTAACTAGGTCCCCGTGATTGATAACATTGAAACATCTATATGGATTGATCATATAGATGTTTGAAGAAGAGATATATTGAGATGGATGTTAGAAGAAGTAGAGTTCGGGGATCTAAAGTCTCTGTCTCTCTTGTGTCTTTTCCGTTGTCTCCTTAGTTCTTAACCGTCTTTTACGTTCGGCTTCAATCTTTCGATCTAAATCTGTCTGTTGTGCTCTTTCCAATCGTTTCTTTTATGTCTTTCACAATATCGTTTATAATATGTATATGAAAATATACAATCAGCCCGTGCTCTTAAATAACAATCAATATACATTCCTAACCTTATTTACTGTTAACAAATTGAGTTTACAGTAAATTGAGTTAATTGAATTTACAGAAAATAAGGTTAGGAATTTAAGAGCACGTTAATCCAAGAAGAATCACTTCCAATGAAAGCGGTTACGATTTGTTGAATAGTTGAGCAAACAGCGATATGTTATTTCTTTTTGAATGAACTCATTATTTGATAGTTGTTGACGAAGAAAACGCAACATTTTGAAGTTCAATAATGCGCATTTTGGATTTATAGACTTCCTCGCAACAATGATATCTGAACACCAGGTTTTCCATTGTTCCACTACCATTGTGAATATAGGAAATTGTAACAATTCCGCGTTTTGTAAGGTGTGTTGATGAAATATAAGGTGTGTTGTGTATGATCCAGACGGCGCTGGAAACGCATAGCAACAAGCTCATTGTTGTTCATTTGTTTAGAAACCAAAATGGCCGTGAGATTTTCATTCGATGAACGTAAGTGGATACTATGTTATTGGAAAGTGGAGAATGTTGTTGAACGATGTTGGAGGGTTGAATTTGATACACCCTCGCCAATAACAAAACTCCGAGACAAGTTTGAAGCCGAAGGAACTGTGAAAGATGTGTTGAAAGGTCGGTGCGAGAGAAAGTGAAGTTCCACTGATTACGAGAGTGTTGATGCCGTCATGGAGGTTTTTGCACGATCCCCAAAGAAGTGACGTGATCAGTGACGCAATGCTCGTGAAATTGGTATAGCCAAATCCAGTGTTTATAGAATTTTGCGAGGTCAAAAATGGAAGCCTTACATTCCGCGACTTGTTCACGCACTAAATGAGGACGACTCAGATAGGCGACTGCAATTTTGCGAGTGGTTCTTGCACAAGTGTGACGAAAGGGAGGATTTTCAAGACTTAATTGTTTGGTCAGAGGAAGCAACATTCACACTTAATGGCAACAATTAATCGTTATAATTGTGTGTAGTAGGCTAACGAAAACCCACAAATACTGACCGAATTAAGAGAACAGATTGATCACTCCGTCAATGACATTCCATTGGCTACAATCCAGTCGGTATGTCTCTCTGTTCGACGTCGGTGTTGGGAGTGTACTGTGAGAGAAGGTGGACATTTTGAACATGTACGGGCTTAAGGAAGTTTACGGAATAAAATACAACACACTTTATATTTCTATCTCATTTCGTTGCTGACTTATAACGTTTCAAAGAATGTATACTTCAATTTGGGACACCCTGTAGGTTTAAAAAGGCTGTTGATAAAAATTAAGATTCGCAAGCGTAATAAAATGAGTGAATTAAAAAATGTGATTACTAAATTGTTAAGTATTTAGGCTGTGAAGTGTTAAAATTATTGTTGTAGGGAGGATTTCGTGGACGAAATTAAGCGTAAGATACAATAATAAATTTTAAGTAATGATGAGCTTCATAAAAAAAAAATTGTTACTAATACAATCGGCAACAGCCGAGGGAAGAAGAGATTTTGAATTCGGATGATGCGGTGATAATGAAGAACATCGGAAGATGAAAATCTTCGCTAGTGCTGCTATTCATAGTGTGTTATTTTTGTTCTATGTTCCTTCATTGTGAATTCAATAAATGTAGATGGGATTGCGGTGCCAAGTATAATAATTAATGCGAAAGAATTTATGCAATTCTATCGAGAGCCCGCTGTAGTGCGGAACGCCATTTTGTACATTCGACGTATTGAAATATGTCATGGAGTGTAAGTGTCTACAAGTGCATCACGGTTCTGTATTATTCAAATGGTGATGGATCCAATAAGATGTAAGAAGACATCAGGTAACAATAAAGGAACCTTAAGAACTATTGTCGCTATCCGCATTTGGAATTTTGTAAGGGAATAATGATGTGAATATATTGAAGGATATCAATTTGTACCGTTATAATTAATTAAAGAATACAGAATATAATTTATATGAATAACAATGTAGTTTAGCTGTTTTTTATTTCTGACATTCAAGATATTTTCTCTGCTAATTAAACTATGCCTATCCGAAGATAATCCTAAGTCTTACTCAACTACTTGAGTAATCTTAATAGGTATGGGATTTTCTTTTACAGGTATAGAATAAAACAATTTTGATTATGGGTTCACTAAGTCTTACTCAACCTGGATTCCAAGCATTGATCATGGCTTTGTTTACATCGTTTCCAACTTCCATCACCAGGGAGACATATGCAAATTCTCAGCCCATTTACGGGGACCTTTTCCTGGATGCCCGTGTTTTTATTGATCTTCATGTGCATGTATATGTGCATGTAAAAATTCTTTGAATGCACTGATTAATCACTTGAAAAACACTTCTCTGCTTGAAGTTGAAACCATGATATTTTCTTAATTTGTAATTAAATTTATTTATTTATTTATTCAGGTGTACTGGCTTTATTTTAGTTACTGTTTCTTACTCAACTACTTGGACTATTTTCTTTACACTTAAATAATAAAACAGTTAATATTCAAAATGAATATTTAATTATATGGAAAAAAAAAGGTGAAATATAAGAGTTGGGCCCCATTTTTATCTTTTTTTTCCTATTTTTCTTTCTTTCTGAAGAATGAAATTAGATAACACACACAACAAGTTGGTTAAAAAACAACAAATAACTAAAATTTAAAATACATCACAGAACGGTCGAGAGCTTTCGCAACCATACACATGTATTTCGCAACCATACATTCAAATATTTTAAATTTTAATTATATGTTATTTTTTAACCAACTTGTGTGTATTATCTAATTTTATTCCGTGGCACACGTTAAAATTGAATTTTTTTTTTTTTTTTTTACTCCCATCAGTAAATCAAATGAAATTTACTCATATTTCAAATGGAGCTTAATTGGTTATATAACACCGAAATGATACCCTTTGACGATAAGAACTGATAGTTTTCGTGTAATCAGCGGCCTTCGCCTTTCATCAGTCAACAGCAGAAAGTGACCAAGCAAAGATGTTGCCAGTAATTCTCGCCATAATCGTTGTGGTTCTGGGTTTTTTTTTCTTCTGGAATCGGGAGGTAACCAATGGTGGAATTATGAAATTCAATTAAAAACTATTTCGTTTATTTAATATTATTTGCAATAACTTATTTTTTAAATAGTATTATTTTATAATAAGTAAACGATAATATTTTTAATAGTAATAATATCTTAAAAGGTTAAGGCCCAGTAATTTACTAGGTGACATCTCAGGATAGCTATTTCACGCTCATTAGCGTACATCAGCTCAGAATAGTCAACAATAAAACAACAAGGTCTCAGTAGGAGGTGATTGTAATGATAATTGTCAGAAAATGTGGAACCTCCAAGAATGAAAAATACATATTAAAAATGAAATATAGAAAATTCATGTTCCAGTCTCTATGAATTTTTTATGCGCAATTAAATAAAGCGCCTAAAAAATGGTAACACATTAAAAGGTTGAGACTTTATTTAATTGCGCATAAAAAATTTATAGAGGCCAGCGGAGACTGGCACATGAATTTTATAATTTTATTTTTAATGTGTATTTATTTTAATTTTAATTATTGGGAGTTCCACATTTTCTGCCGTTTAATAATAATATCTTATCGTGTTTTATTGATTATACAGAAGCATTTTTTGTTCCATAAAAAAGTAGATTTAGGCTAATTGACTTTGGATGTATAAAAAAAAATATGGCTTTAAAGAAGGAATTCAAAAGCCAATTTAGTGTACAAATTTTTTTATTCTTTCAATATAGAAAGGATTTACCTGTAAGCCTGAAGTTTCGTTTTAGGAGCCCGCTTCTGGCTCGAAACCTCAAAAGGCTTCTTCAAAATATCAAATGAAGCATTTTTCAATTAACATATGAATTTACTATTTAGTATTTTAAAATGAGTTAATTGTAAGGTCATCGAACATTAAATTGTTATTCTGAATAACAATTGTTATAAATTAAATTTTATTTCTAGAAATATAAAAAAGGATTTAGGATTTCTTATTTTTTATTATAAGAAATAAATTTTTTTTTTTCAATTTAACAAAAAAACTAAAATTAAAATATAAAAAAAAAACCACTCCATTTTTTTGTAGAAATTTAGGATCAATCAAAGTTTGTTCTTCCGTTGTCTTCTCAGAATTATTTTTACACGAACTTTATTATTCTCAGCGAAGTAAAGTTTTTCTTAATTAGGAAATCTGTACTTCCTTAATTTCTTTAGTATGAACAATATTTTAATTAAATAATTAAAAATAAAAAAGCAAGTTAAAAGTGGTTTCATATTATACACGAAACCATAGTGATCAGCAGTCATGTTTTATTTTCTGCTATTTCCGGTGTGATTTAAAGTGACCACAGACCGGAATGAGTTCTAATAATATATGACGCATATCTGTCCGGCTTGTATTTTGGGCTGTAGAGCTGGTGGCATGGTTTTGGCCACTTCCTATGAGAAAGAAAGTACCGGAAACCGTCCCATCTCTACGTGACTTATAAAGCTTTCCAATAAGGTATCACTCATGTCTGTGCAACTTAGTTTCGGCTGTAGAGGTAGCGACGGAAAAACAGACGAACAGAACATATCTTAAAAGTTCTCGCTTTTCATTTTGTCTAATTAAGTATCACTCACGTCTTCCGACTCATAGTAGAGGTTCTAACATAACCGGTGATGAAAAATGGATCACGTACCACCATCGGAAGCGTCAAAGATCGTGGACAAGGGATTGTGAGCCGTCACAAGCGTTCGCGAAGCCAGGATTGACGGCGAAAATGGTGATGCTGTATGTGTCGTGGGATTGGAAGGGAATCGTTTACCATGCGCTACTTCCAGTTGGTCAGACTATTTATTCTCAACTCTACTGTGCACAACTTGAGAGATTATGCCAAGTAATTGAAAGAAAACGACCCGAATTGAATAATAGGAAAGGTGTTGTCTTCCATCATGACAACGCCCGACCACACACTTCTTTGATGATCCGTCAAAAATTGCGAGAGCTTGGTTGGGAAGGTTTGATGCATGCACCGTATAGTCCAGACATAGCACCCTCTGACTATCACTTTTTCCGATCTCTGCAGAACTCTCTCAATGGAAAAAACTAATTTCAAAAGAAGCCTGTGAAAACCACTTGATTCAGTTTTTCAACTGGCTCTACCCCTGAAATGGCGAAACATTCTCGATAATAATGGAGCACATTTGATTTAAATAAATTCATTTTCACCCTATCCGAAAACTAGTTGAATGTTTACTATAAAAGCGCCACGAACTTTTTCCCTGATCCAATATCATGTCTAATGCATTATTAAGCATTTGGAAGCCATCATTCTTTATTTAAATCTTTGATATACGGACTCCTTCGCTTCGCTTAATGTTTCTGTAAAATCGAGTTGCCAGGAGTGTAGTCACACAACATGGCACCGTCTACTCGGATCCGTTAAGTCTGCACTAAACATGTTAACTTTGTAATTATTGAAACTAGAATAAAAATTTAGTAATAATCTCATCTCTTTGCTTTAGACAACTCAGAAACAAGATACGAAAGAGCAACGAACTATAAAAAAAGTAATCCCTGGACCGGAGAAAGGCGACAAGTAAGAACATGTTATCAATGATAATTAACATTCTTTAGTGTTTGATTTATCTATGTTGATAACGAGAAAAATTATATTTTCTGTTACATGTAATGTACCGAATCATAAATACATTTTTTTAAAAAATTTGGTTAAAAAAAGTTTTTGTTATATATGATATGTTAAAATATAGAATTTTTTTATTCCGTATGTTAATAAGTCCAGTTTATTGCAATACGCAACGTTACTACTTTGTAATTAAATTTTATATACATTAAAGCAATTTTAAGATAGATCCAACGGTTCTCAATACTACCATTGAATCAAGGGTACTCAAATTGGATGAAATATTAGTTCATTTTGTCATTCCATGTTGTTTCCATGAAATTTTAACTGAAATTCTAACAAAACATATGTTCAAAATAATTTCGTTACCACTGCACCGATTTTAATGAAATTTGGCATACTTACTCAGTTTTTTTACGCTGATTTTGAAACTCAAAACCATTTCTGCCGTAGAAGCTTCGTTCACAAGTTAGCGCAGTATTTACATTATACGAAGGTGAGATTTAAATGCCTTTCGGCGTTATGAGTCAAAATAATAATTAACCTATTCTATCGATAAATTAAACTTTAGATATGGTTGGTATGTCGTTTTTCTTTTTGGGTGGAAAATGATCCTTTAGATTAAACTATCAGAACCTATATTACATGTGTACAGGTAAGAAGTACACCTAAATAGGTCTGCTAAACATTAAAAAAAAAAAAAATTCAAATCAAATCATCAATCGAATCAAATATGTATTATATATATATATATAATTTATATAATTTAATATAATCAAATTTAACATGCGTGACAAATTATTATTACTTAAAAGAAAATCAATAACGCACATAACTAGAGAAAAAAAAAACAACAACAAACAAACAACAAACAAAAATTCACTGAGCTAATATATATATTTATATTAATTTATATATATATATAAATTGGCTAAGTTCGTCTGTTTGTCTGTCTGTCTGTAACTCAGTATAATTAAGCTATTACGATAGATCCAATGGTTCTCAAAGGTACCATTGAATCAATAGTACTGAAATTGGATGAAAATATTAGTTCATTGTGTCATTCAATGTTGTTTCCATGAAAATTTATTCTTGGGAACTGACCTCGCCAACTGAAATTCTAACAAAACATACGTTCAAAACCAAATAATTTTGTTACCACTGCATCCATTTTAATGAAATTTGGCATACTTACTCAGTTGTTTACGCTGATTTCGAAACTCAAAGCCATTTTTGCCGTAGAAGCTTCGTTCACAAGTTAGCACATTATTTAGATTACATTTACTTTATATTTGATAGTTGATAATTATTTTTCAGATTTTTTTATGCCTGTCGGCCGACAGGCTTTGCTGCTAGTTGTATTATATTATAGTAAATCTTAGATGTACAGGATATTCATAATTAAAGTTCACATTTCGAAAGGCTGTAACTGGAGAACCAATGAGCGGAACGACTTCATATTTCACACGAGAACGTCCGTGGCGATGAAATTTTGTTTGGCGCAAAAAAATCGATTACTTTGGATGGTTGCCGCTAGTGCGATATATGGCGCTGCAATACTATAGTGGATACACATGATTCGTTGTGCGTTACAAGGACATGTTCGATATGGTTCTCCCGATATCGGCAAAGTACTGAAGTCGCAACTTCGCATACTCAGCCACAGCACGTAAAGTGTCACTCGAAATGTGAATATGGCGTGTAATGCTGGTCTAGTCTTCAAATTGGCTAGGTGTTCACGATAGACAAGGTCTTTGAGATGTCTCCACAGCCAAAAGTCGAAAGGGTTTAGATCCGGCGAACCAACTTGCCACGTTGTACGAAAATGGCGGCTGATGTTTCTGTCGTCAGTAAAATTGGCCAGAAACAACCACTCAGACAGTGGTCGCGAAGTGAAGTGGGGCACCATCCTGCATGAAAACCGTTGCATCCAGACCCTCAGGACCGAGCTCTTAGAAAAAGAAAGTTCCGACGATGAATGGGAATGTGAAACCACCCCAAACGGTGAGCTTTGGTGAATGAAGTGGCAACTGTCACAAGATGTGTCAGTTAGCAGATGCCCAAATCTGCAGTTGTGCATATTCACATCCCGAATCCACTTCCATCTGCATGGTCAGTCCACAAACTGTTCCATGATCAGTCGGCTTCCAGTTCAGTTCGAGCAGGAAACTGCAGAGGACATGTTTCAAGTGCATCTCTGTCGAGTCAGTAATTGTGAACATTGCAGATCTTAAAGAGGTACTAGAGATACTAGCAGTCTTGAAGAGGTACTAGA
>JAFIDM010004315.1:55090163-55107550 GCA_023159025.1 Thereuonema tuberculata | reverse complement strand
TTTTTTTTTTTACATTTAAATTTGGTGAGATGTTTAAAAATCCCTCTAGTTGGTGCTCGAAAATGTGTTCGCCAAGTTACCTCTGATTTCTCTGTGTCTGTTCATTCTATTATTTTCTCTTCATTTGTTGTAGGGTTAAAGAAACTAAAAGAAATTCTAAGGGGTGCGTACGAAGATAGACGAAAGGAACTCGAAAAAGGTTCAGATACCCACATTCTCATTGATGTATTATTAGAAGATCACATTCCAGACAGTCAACGAGATGGTGATGGTCTAATGTTTTTTCTCGCGTCTGGAACAACGAATGTTGGTGAGTATTGACTTTACTTGCTTCTTGTCCAACTTTTTAGTTACTGTCATTTGATAGGTTGTTCTGTTTTATGAAAGATGTTTCTGAATTGAAACATATATTGTCCTCCCAATGAATGATGACCGGCGGAAGTCTGAACTGCGCAGTCCTTCCGGTAGCTGATCAATTATGTTGTCCTGTGAAAATGGACGACGTCGTCTGCTTTCACTGAGAAAATATAGTTAACTTATAGTAGGCTAACGTTTAATTATCGGAGAAGTTCTATTTAAGAAAAATACTTGTTTATTTATAGACTTTCATTTATGAAGTATATTTATTAGATTTCAGTTGTGTATTTTTGTTATTCTTTTCGCCAGCAGCAAATTTTATGTGTTTCTGTATTACATTTAATAATTTGTTTTCTTGATTTTTTTATTGAGTGGTTTTATTATCGTTTTACAAACGTTTAAGTAACGGAGAAGTTCTAACTGAGAAAAATACTGTTTATTTACAGAATTTCATTTATGAATTAAGTCTGTTAAATTTCATGTGTTTTTTTTTGTTTTTTTCTTGTGTGTGATTTTTGCCAACAGCAATTTTTATTTGTTTATTCATTATATTTTATTTTTGCAATCTTGATGTTTTTATTCAATGATGTTGGTCAAAATATGTGCCTATCAGTAGCAGCGAAATGGCTTCAAAATTCTTGCAGCTTATATTGAAAAAAAAACCATCAATAGCAGATCATATACACTGAAACGCTTATTTTCCTCCGCTGACATGTTGATAACGCCAAATTAAAACTTCTCTCTACTATTTAGCGTTATTTCAATACCAGTTGCTAATAATAAGTATTTATATAAATAAATAAATATATATTATTTATAAATACAGTGCTCTTTTGCAAAGTAACAAGCGATTCGCACAATGGCGGCGTCCGTCTTACAATCAGACGGAAGTGCCTGACCAGACTAATCGATGATACATGCGCAGATCTCACAAAAACAGGGCGGCCATCATTCATTTTTTTTACTTTTTTCATAAATATGCTAAGTGTAACATTTATGTGTACAGAGTTGAACAAATTAACAAATCACGTTTAATGTGTTTTAGAAAAACACTGTGTTTTTTAAAAAACTTTGTTTTAAAACAATCAGAAAGGCAGAACTAAAAAGGAAATAAAGGATGACAGCTAATCAGGTTGTCGAAAATCCGATAATCTATGTTTAATCAAGGTAGAGTTAATTTATTTAAATTATTAAATTGATTTATAAATAAAGTTAACATTAAGTAAATAGACGTTTCTTAACCCTCCGTCGGTCGCAACTCCAGAACTCCCGAGTTCGGGCGCAATGCGCCTGACAGGCGCCTGTTAGAAAACCACGTTTAGCAATAAATTGATGCAATTCTAACGCTCTTAAAGTGATTAGTGACCTTCATTAGGCTATAAAAAGAAAGACTATTTCAAATTTGAATGAAAAAAACCTTGTTACACTCAAAATAAGACTGAAATTTCAGACCAAGCAACAAATTGCCTTCATTTTTCATTACTAAAACAATGATAAATCCTTACAATTATTGACAAAATCAAAATACAGGTAAAATAAAGTTAGCCTTACTCGGATTCACTGTTGGAATATTGAACAGTGTAGGTGCATTGACCCACTGAAGTGCAACCTTACAGGCAGATCGCTTGATGACATCTATAGCATTCGTAGTTCGACATCCGTCTGTGGCCCGTTTCTGCAGTGCAGGTGATGCATCTACGTCTTTTTGGATTGGGAGGGGGGATTTCTCCCGATCATCGATGGGACGATACCTTTTCAAGCGGACTTGAAGGCTGCTTGGAGTTCCAGTCATCTTCAAACATCTTCGCTTCAGCTCTCCAATGATGAGTTCATGGGCCAATCCTTTCAGGTACACTCTTCTGCGCACACATAAGAAGACCCCATTGTCTTCTAATCTTTACCCCAAAAAAAGGATTTATTTGTATCTTCTTTGTCTTCCTCATCACTAAACTCCTCACACTTCTTGTTCCGTTTCTGAATCAACATCTCGTCTTTCCACTTCATCTTGAGAATCGATGTCACTCTCTTCTCCAAAATTCTCATTGATTGAATCGTCATCGTCATTCTGCAGCAAACGTCTTACTTCTTCAAGGTCACTCTGTTTCGATAGCTCGAAATATTTACGGGCCATTTCCGCATAAAATCTAAAACAAAAATGAAAAAAAAAAACCACGAAAACGAATTCAAACCAACATATTACCACAAAATATCCTCAACTTTAGTATCTTTCATTGATGAAATGGGTAAAATAAATAACTGTGATGATAAATAATGTAAAATTTTATAAATGAATTTCTGTTCTGACAAAAAAAAGATGTATCCAGTAAAATTGAAAAACACTTAGTATAAAAGTTTTTCTTTCAATTTTTATTTAATACAAAAATATGTTATTTTTAATTGATTCATAAATTGGTATTTCTTACAATTATTATAATGAAATATTCATTTTTAGTTTTGATGCAGTTGATCTACTTCTTGGTCCTTTACCCTGAATATCAAGACAAAATTTACGAAGAACTAAAGACTGTCTTAGGAGACAATTCGATAACATTAGAAAACTACTCAAGCCTGACGTAAGTAGCTACAAGATATTCAAATTTACACTGGGTAACAAATTGGTAACAGTTCAATTCTTTATAGATTTAACGGAACAGTTTGGTTTCCATTTTGTGTTACCTATAACGAAGCAGTCGACACCATACAAAAAATGTATCACATTTTTATGTGTCAACTGTTTCTGCTTTGATTGATTAACAATAATAGGAAAATTGTGGTAAGTAATATGAAATTCCTTAGCAACATATATTTAATAATATGTAAGATTAGTATCGCAGATGTTTCCTCTTTCGCGTCTGTCTGTTCATGGATGCACCTAAGGTGTAGGATTCGATCAAACTGGACCAGTTGAAAACGAGTTTTCAGCCTAAGCTCGTCCTTCTTTAAGCGCCGGGAAATAATCCCGGTTCTCATTTTACAGAGGGTAAAATGAACCCCAGGACTGGAAGAAAAATAATCTAGAAAAAACCCTAAACTCCGAAGGATTGAACGAAGATCCTTCAGTCCTTATACAGTGCTCAGTAACATGTAACAGAAAAAATGTAAAAATACACTAAAAGAGGAAAAAAAAAATATCCCAAATTAACAGTTTAACAAGGATAATCAACAAACGCTTAGTATAGGCTATTACTTATTAGATGTAAAATCTAACCAAAAAAATTCTAAATTAATTTTTAATTCAATAAGATTATTTGAAAAGTTATTCGTTTTTATTGAAGTTTCTTGTTCTTATCATCGTAATAATTTTGTTTCTTGATAGTTATCTTCGTCAAGTTATCGATGAAGGCCTTCGTATGGGTATTACTTTGCACACTGGACGCAAGACTGATAAAGATATGATTATAGGAGAACATTTCATTCCTAAAGGAACTGCCATATACCAGAATATAGGTGCTTGCCTTCGAAATCCAACTCAGTGGAAGAATCCAGACAAGTAAGAACTGAATCTTTGCTTTATTCCAGACAATCTTTTAGTTAATTCGTCTTTTTCCTTACTTTCCTCCCAAGTTTCTTTAAAAAATTTTGTCGAGTTGTTCAACAAAATTCTGTATTTACAAGCTTCCAATGTACAAAGTATTAAGACAAAAGAAAGCTCTTCTAAATGACAGGAGATGAAACAACATTACTCTAGGATGAGACAGTGGCTGGAGAAATCATATAAGTAAGCAACAGTGGCTCTTTTATACTACAGAAAACACAAGAAACACAAATTCTTCACCAATCATTGCTATATTTCGCAGAAACTTGCTTTTTCTGCTTCTTCAGGCAAAAAACGTTATAAAAATTATGAAGCTTTTCAATAGTTGTTAACATTTCCTATCTTTGTTTAAATTATTCTATGTTTGTTCTATTTTGCTTTGTATGAATTATGCCTCAAGAAGCAGAAAAAGCAACTTTAAATGTTTGGTGAAGCATTTGTGTTTCTTGTGTTTTCTGTATTATAATTTTGTGGTTTATATATTTATTTATTGGAGTGTCTTTTTTTTATATATTAATATAAAATATTCAAAAACGTATTACTTTGTTTCATTCGTTACCTCCTGGGAGTAAGAGGTAATGAAATACATAGAATGAGAGATTTTACTGTATCTTTTTCCGTTACTGTTATTAGTATCAGTATGTCTTTAAGCCTTAAAAAATACTGAATAATCTGACTCAGATCTCAGTAAATATTAAACAGAACATGCTTATTAACAATAAATAAATATATAAACCACATAATAATGATACTGGAAACACAAATTCTTATCCAAACATTACTGTACTTCGTAGATAGAAACTTAATCTGCTTCTTCAGGCATAACGTATCTTCTAATTTCGTACAAAGCTTTATGATAGAAGCTTGTGTTATCAATAGTTTTGATTGTTTTAATAACAAAAAGGTATAGTAGTACGTCCACTTTTGTTAGAGTTGTTCAAGCAACATTATAAAAATAATGAAACATTTCAATAATTGTAAACATTGTCTACATTGAAAAGATATTGAAAAGGACCATAATAAAAGAAAAAGAAAAGAAGCATTATTCTTAAACAATACAGTTGTAACAGAAATAAAGGAAGAACAGTAAACGGCCTTATAACACATCTAGCGTCTCTTCTTAATAAATAGAGTTATGCAAACATCAATTTTCCATTTCAGTAGACTAACTGTATGTTATCATTTATATTCATGATTTATGTAATTCTTGTATTTTGTATTTATTTATGGACGTAAAAAAGGCTTGAAAAAGTAGTATAGATAATAGATCCAGAAAATTCGCTGAAAATTTGCAGTAAAATGTGGTTGAAGTGTTTTACTTTATTATTAACAATATTACGAGAATTTATGATGGATATCTTCCACTTTCCACTTCTTAATCATCTGTAAATGTCACTATTTTCTGAAATTATTAATAAAAAATAATTAAAATTTATTAGAAAGAAAACTATTAATATTATAATATCTAATGACAATATTGTAACACTAACATTTTTCTTTCCCCAAAATCGTAATGATCAGTTAGTCTTAACTATTAACTATTAAAAATCTTCACTCTTTCTTTCCAGATTTGATCCTGATAATTTTAGCCAGGAAAATTCCAAAGGTCGCCATCCCATTGCTTTTAAACCTTTCGGCTTTTCGGGAAAAAGAATTTGTCCTGGAATGAATTTTGCCATAATGTTACTAATAGTATTCACTGCTGTGTGGTTGAAGAAATATAAGTTTTCCAAAGCACCTGGAGAAGAATTTGTACATTCAAAACAAATTGGGTTTAATTATTTCATGAAAAAAGAAGTTCATCTGCTGATCACTCCAAGAAATTAATTGTATTTCTAAAAATTCAAAATTAAAATTATAGAAATCTCAAATGTACTCAACTAATTAAGTTTATACTTACTTCTTGAGAATATCTTTGTCTGCAGAATGTTTTCTGTTAAAGCATCCGTTCATTCTAATATACATTTAAAATAATCACATCATCGCACCTATAAAATATATTCAATTAAATAAGTTTAATTAATATTGTTACCTGTCGATTTTTCCTTTTCCTGTTTCCCCCTTAAACCATAAGCAGATGGACTCCACCTTGCCTCGATTCTCTATCTCTTACCCACCTCCTAGGATAGTTGAACGTTCCAGAGGTGAAGTCGAGGCTTGAATCGGGGATAAAAGGTGGAGATTCTGCTGAGTAGGGAGGGAAGGTGTGGGCAGCAGCCCAAGAGAGAAGAGAAGAGAAGAGAAGAGAAGAGTAGAGTAGAGTAGAGTAGAGTAGAGTAGAGTAGAGTAGAGTAAAGTAAAGTACCCGAGTTCCGAGGAAGAAGGATTACGAAGCTATCCAACAGCGAGGATTTCAAGTCCGCTCTCCCGTTGTTCGAGCCATAGAGGACCGCCAGACGAAAAGGACACTGCCGGTCAGGAAGAAGCTATCCAACAGCGAGGATTGCAAGTCCGCTTTCCCGTTGTTCGAGCCCATAGAAGACGGCCAGTCGCCGGAGAGGAGGACGAAGCTAACGGCGAGGAACGCCAGACCGCTTCCCCGTTGTCGAGCCCATAGAATACGGCCAGTCGCTCAGGAGATTGCGGGAGAGGAGGACGAAGCTAACTGCGAGGAACGCCAGACCGCTTCCCCGTTGTCGAGCCCATAGGAAGTATCCGATCTCCGCAGAAGTAGGAGAAGCCGTCCTTCCGCTAGTGTGACAGTAAGGATCGCCCGTGGAAACGAGGACCTCGTAGATCCGGAAGAAGAAGCTGAGGGAAGTTCTCAACCACTCGATCACAAGAAATCCCCATCCACCTGTTCTGAACATTTTAATACTCAATAAAATTGTCAGGCAACAATATTAATTTATTAATATCAGTTATTAATTAGTATTAATGGATAATAATAAATAAATTTATTCAGTATATTTAATAACAACAAATTTTGTGTCAAAATTTGAATAGAAATGAAGAAGTGGATGTTAATAGCAGTTCTGTGAAACTAGCAGATTTGGTGCATATGTTTTTGATTCCCAAAAAAATTATAAGATACGAAGAATCGAACTATTAAGTTTTTGCTATTTTTGCGTTGCTTGTGTATCAATAATGATTTGCCATTTAAGATCGGTATATTTTAGCAATATTATACGTTGTAAAAAAAAAAATATATATATATATTTATATAGCCGGACAGCGATCTGAAATTTGAAAAATCCCAATACAAAATTCAGAACACTGTTTCTGTAAGACTAAGCTTCAAGTTTGGCCATCCTATATATATATCCTACTTTGCGTTTTAGTCTAGATTAATTCCAAATTTCGCCGCTGATGAAGTAGAAACATAAATTAGATTATGTTTCTATGGAAACAGTGATTTGTTTTTTGATTGGCATTCCGAAAGCAGTGATTTGTTTTTTTGATATTGGAATTTTCAAATCACAATTCACTGTCCGGCTCTTTTATAGGTTTAGTAATATAAGTTAATTTTTATTCTTATATTCTATACTTTCTGAATTCTAAATTGCAAATGATTGATTGAAATCTTTGCTTTACGAAATTTGAAGACCACCAGCTTCAAGTTTTGTGTTTTGGATATATATATATATAAAGGGTGTACCTGAAATGTGCTGTAAAACTTAAAGGTTGCATTCAATCATGCAAAACAACGAATTAATGTCATATAAACATGGATCTGGAAATGCTTTTGTTTCCAAGATATCAACGACGCAACAATACAGAGGTGATGGTCGTACAACCGTTCAGTTTCACAGAAAGTGCTCGAAATGTTCTCCACCGGCTGCAATGCACACAATCACAACGTCGGTCCATCGACTGCCGAAACGGTCGAAGATGCCAGGTGCACGTCGAATTGTGCTGCACCCGACCACTATGCGATCTTGCAGTGCGTGTGCGTCAGAAACCGGTGTGGTGTACGCTAATGTTTCGATAACCCCATACGAAAAAGTCCAGAGGGTTTAAATCATGTTATGATTACTGAGGAGCAATTTAAAGACTTTACGATACGACGTAAAGGCCAACACCTCTGTATCGTTTCATCGTTCATATCTTGAAAATAACGCATTTCCATACCCATGTTTATACGACATTTATTCGTTGTTTTGCATGATTGAATACAACCTTTAAGTTTGGCAGCACATTTCAGTACACCCTGTGTATTTACGGTACTTATTGGCAATATGAAAATACCAGATATTCGATTGTTCCAGATACTTTTTGTGAAGATATTTTAATTATCAAAGTTTTGTAAATATGTTTAATTTTAAATCACAAAATTTGTGAAGAAATAACAGTGGAATATTACAGCAGCGATGACAACAAGAAAAGCGCTGCTTCAACAACTGATCTGTCTGGTGATAAACTAAAACGATTAGAAAACGATGGTTGTGAATTTTTTCCAAAGGAAAAAGAACATGTACTTTTATAGAAGAAAACTTATAATGATTATTAGAGTTATTAAATAAAATGGAGCGGAAAATAAAGAATAGGTCTAACCAGAGAAGATTGAATTTTATAATATCTGAATAACCGAACTAAAATCTTTAGCCTCATTTTCCTAGAAAAGTAAGGTTCATCAAATAACAGAGGGTATACAGGGTGTTTCGGAAATGGTAGAGAAAGCGAAGAGATACGGGTTCCAAAGGTCATTTTGAGTCGAAAATGTTCTATGACATTTTGTTGTACGGGCTGTAGTTTTAGAGTTAGGTAATGAATGAATGCTTTGGGAATGGTCCCTAATCAAAGAAAGTTCAGTTCACATTAGGAAGTGTCAGTAAATAAGATAAAGGTTTAGTTACCATAACTGTTTTCAGTCATGACATTTGTTATCCAGATTGCTTTTTGTAATAAACCTTTACCTTATTTACTTACACTTCCTAATGTGAACTTAGCTTTCTTTGATTCCCAAAGCATTCATTTCCTGACTCTAACACTACGACCTATACAACAAAATGCGTAGAACATTTTCGACTCAAAATGACCTTTGGAACCCGTATCTCTTCGCTTTGTCTACCATTTCCGTGTCTATGTGTGTGTCCTGCTCTCCTAATAACTTCTGAACTTTTGAACGAAACTTCTTGAAACTTGATATGTACATGTAAGGACAAGAAACGATTTTTTTTTTGTCCTTAACATAATGACACAAATCTCCACCTTTTTGGATTAAAAGACAAAATTATTTCATAGTAACTGAAAACCCTAAGTTTGGTTTTTATTTCACTAACCTCCAAGTTATGTCTAATAGAAAACGTTTTTCAAAACTAGAATACGGAAGTTGGAGTTAAGAGAATATCTAAAAGTCAGTCGGTAAATTTATTTCCTTCAATTTCAAACAGCGATGCAGCATAAATTATAATACTTCGTAATGCATGTCCAAAAATTCTGAAAATTTGGCTCAATAGGTTCATCTTATATACCAAAAATCTTTGGAATCCCCAACTAGATGGTTCAGGCTCTGGCGTGGAATATATAATAAGTTATATATACAATATACCTCTTTAAAAACCTCCTTTTATTTCTGACGATATTTCTATCATTTTGTTTTTCAAGTCTTCTTTTTCAACAATAATAAAGATGTATATTGTACTGAAGAAATCAAGGATGAAGAATATAATAATAAGTTATATGTAATTTTAACTAATATTCAGCTAAACTTCTGAATAAAATGTAAACAGATCGATTCACAGTATTTTAGTAAACACAAAAACCAGGTTATCCCTATAAAAGCAATCTATCAAACGCTTAGAAGAATAGAAGTGCCTCAATTTACAAAGTAACATTTGACACGTAAGACTTCTTCCTCGAGATAATACTCTTACTCGTAACTGTGGGGTTAAGTGAAATGGTAGATTAAATTTAGCTCTGCTGTTACCTAGTTTTAGTATTTTTACATGGGAAAAACTGGAAAATGCCATAAAATATACAATAATAAAAATAACTATCTAAGAAGTTATTTAAAAACAACATTAAAATGTATTCAAAGACTAACATGGGTAAAATATTAACACTCTAATCATCTACGAAAGACCCCATTCAAAATTAGCCCACACTCTATACACAATATTACTAAAGTGAAACCCTCTTATTACAGAAGTTGAAATTAAGTTAAATCATCTCAATTCCTATACATACTATTTAAATAAACTAGAACATCATACTTATAAATATCTTCTTTACTACTCATGCACATATTTCGTTTCTTTTTAATAAGAAACTTCTTCAGCTTCAGGAGAATTTAAAATTAATTAATTTATTAGCTTTGTAATATACCAAAGAAGTGAAAGATGTATGTGATGAAAATAAAATTAGATTGCTATATTACAAAGCTAATAACTTAATTAAAAAAATATCTACGATGGCGATATAATGAATAAAATGGATGTGGCTCAAATAACACCTGAAGAAGTTTTTCATAGAGAAAAACGAAATATTGTGAAGAGTATACTTGAAGTAGGAATACTTATCTGAAAAGTAAACATGAATATAAAATTTGTTACAATGAAACAAATTAGACACTAGTAGACTTATATGTTTTCACTTCAGCACTTTAACGATGTTCTGATCCTTTAATATTTAAATATTAGGTTATATACAAATCAAATTTAATGTGCGTGACAAGATTATTACACAAAAGAAAAGCAGAAAATCAGATAATTAAATAAAAATTCCCTGAACTGTTTTTGGTATTTTGTACTGGGAATCGTAGATAGTACTGTTTCGAGTTGCTAAACTCTCATCAGTCAGACCAGTACACCTAGCTCAAATAGGACAATATACTAAACGAACAGCCAGACAAGACAAAGATTTCACAATTAAAAAACATCGAAAATAAATAAATAATAAAATTTTAGTGAATAATAATATCAAAAATTAGCTCAGTGAATTTTTATTTACTTGCATTTATTTAAATTAATAATTATTTTTACGTGTGTTTCTATTTTCGTTTATGTAATGATCTTGTCACGCACGTTAAATTCGATTTCTATATAACTAACCTTTTAATGAATTAATTCTTAATAAGCAAAGCGGAATGTTAGCTTGGATTGATTATTCGTCCCTTTTATTCTTGGTTTATTTTTCATGTTTTTTAATTGAAAGGTCATTGTTTTGTCTGTTTGTCCGTTTTGTACATTGTTCTACTTCATTGAGCTGGGTATACAGGGCGAAACCGACTGATGAGAATTCTAACTCGAAAGAGTACTGTCTACGATTCCCAGTACAAATATCAAAATTAGCTCAGTGAAGTTTTCGTTAGTTACGTGCGTTTCTGTTTTCTTTTTTGTATAAATAAATATTAAGTTCTCCATTACGCCAGTTCGAACAATTATTCGTACATTTATTCATCACTGACATAATAGATTAGTTGTCACTATTATCAGACAGCAAGCCCTATCAGTCGCTCACTGTGAGTTCAATTGCTATAGTTGAAATAACAAAGGTTCTCTTTCAGTGTCACCATAGAAACCATTACTGAAAACACTGATATGAATAAATTACGCTAAGTCAATCAAAGAATCTACTTCATATTTTTCCCCTTGGAATCACTAATAAAACTCCTAGAAACAAAGCATGGGTGAATGACTTGTCACTTAGATACCAGTCCTTTACATAAGAATCACTTCTTATGTTTATTCATTTTTACCCTTGGAATTTCGCAATCTTTTTTGTGGAGACCACGTGACAAGAGTACTTTTAAGGCGGCACTGGACATTTCATCACAACTTCGTAAGCGGCATTACTTTACTCAATCTTAGGTTGGACTATCTTCTTCATCCTGCCTAAATGATTCCTTCTTCTAATACTTCTTATGGTTTACTTCCATAAATACATCGGCCTTTAACGTCTTCGCATTCTCTTAACTTCGAGAGACTGAAACTATATATCCTAATAGCAACTCATCGGATCTTCTTTTCCGTGTTCAAAGTTTCTTCTCTTCTTCACCCTACATCCCCTCCATCTCTTCTCCGCGGAAAACAGCGAAAACACCTCCTTAGAACGTTATATCGGAGCTTCTTCTATCCACTTTTCAATTATTAAAAGATTAGCAGGAACGTGTTAATTAGCACGAGCTATTACAGCATGAAGTAGCATTGGTTGGAATCAGAACAACACATGCAGAAAGTAGTCTAATGATTAACGTTTAACTCAATTCTCCTTCTTTTTCTAATAAGAATTATCAAGTCCGAATAGAAACGTAATGCACTAGGCCTAAAACTGTAGTTCATTCAATAGGTAGTAAACAAGGAAAAAGACAGCAGATAAAACACAATTGAAATAAACTTCATGAACTAGATGAGTTCATGAACTCGTTCCGCGAAATGGACAAATGAAGAAGTCCGTTTATAGAATGGCAGAAACTTATTTTTACCCATTATTAAAGACTTCACAACTCCATTAATAAGTATATTATTTATTAAACATATTTAATAGCAAATTTTCAGAAAGAGTTCTTTCTTTCCTTTATCAAAGCTTCAATTCAACTAAATAGTTGTTTTTGAAGAAATTACTAGATGTCAATACAACATTACATTATAATTTTAATTCTTCAAATGCAATGGCATTTTTGCTATTAATATGAGATTTTACTAGTTCACTTGCTAAAGCAATTAAATTATTAGATCAAAGAACTAGATAAAAATAAAGGTGAAAAATGATATTCAGGAGTAGTTTGCAAGAAATACAACATTGAATTAGTATTGGAATATAAGAACAAAATAAAAAATATATTAGGTTGCAAATTAAATAGAAGTGAATTAAGTAATAATAAGGGAATCATTTATAAGATTGAGTGTTTAAATTGTGATGATTTTTATCTGGGAGAAAGTAAAAGAACGATAAGAGAGAGAGAGTATTAGAACATGGAAGTTGTATAAAGAATAAGCAAAGTGAGAAATCTGAATTGGCTGAACATTATAACAATCTTGGTCATTCCCTCAGTAACGAGATAAAATTATTATATATAGAAAAAGACACAAAATTAAAGAAAATAATAGAGAATATTTTCATAAGAAATACTAACTGCTTTAGCAAGTGAATTGGTAAAATCTTATTTTAATGGCAAAAATATCATTGCGTTTGAAGAATTAAAATTATAATAGAAGATGTTTAAAAAAAATTATTTAAAAGTAAGGCATGTTATTGTTGTTGTAATGATCCATCATGAATGTTGCAGGATGATGTAATGTTGTATTGACATCTATTAATTGTTTCAAAAACAACTATTTAGTTGAATTGAAGCGTGATAAAGAAGAGAAAGAACTCTTTCCGAAAATTTGCTATTAAATATATGATAAGAAATGAGTTAAGAAAGAAATATGGAGTAGAAACTTACCCAATTCGGGAATTGATCAATTTCACTGTTTAGTTATATTCAATGACGTACCAGCTAAAAAACAGAGACACCTGCCTAGTAGCTGGTAAGTCCTTTCGATCAGATTATCTCAGCAGCAGCAGGAACTCCACGAGCTCTTGAACCATAAGAGAAATGTTAATAAATTATTATTAAAGGTTTGTTAATAATTCAATAAAATTATCTTCTTCCATTCAAATTCAATGTAATCAATTAAAAGGTATTATTAAATTGTTATTTAAACAACTATCCAACAATATGATTTTAGATATTTTGAAAAATCTTGTAATCATGGATAAACCTAGACTAAAATATACTTTTAATTCTAGTAATACTATAGTTGTTTCTTATTACGGTAATAATTCTGGCGAAAATGTTAAACAAGCATAAGTTCCACGTAGCTTTCAATTCTATTATTGAGGCATTAAAAGTATTATCACCTTTAAAGGATAAAATTGATAATTGCAAAAGACAGGAGTGTATATAAAATTTCTTGTAACACATGTAATAAATTGTTTATAGAACAAACCAATCAAAAATTATTTCAAAGATTGAAACAAGATAAGAATATTTCTTACGATTCAACAAATGCTGAGCATACAGAAAACTTTCTTAACCATTTTTTTGTTAGGATTAAAATTAGTATTCTTGCTTATTCAAGCAATAAATGTAGTTGTTATTGATAAAAGTTCTATTTATGAAACAATATTCTATACAATTGCTTAAAAGAAATTCCGGATTGTACTGCTTTATTTGAATTTTAAATTGTTGTACATTTTGCATGCTGTTATTGGGAATATCATTATCTTCATGAAAACCATATGTAAGATCATTACTTTGTTATTAATTTAAAACTAGTGACAACCAGTGAAATATTCACGGAGGTAAAACAGATTCCACATTTTTGAAATACCGCGATATTTTCCAAAAACACAAGATTGAAAACGATGTTTTAAGCTCATTTTTTAAAAGCCATGACTTCCATAACAGCCCACGTATAATTTGACTGATGACTAAGCAATAAAACAACATATGTATTTTGGTCAGGGTAACTCTTGCAAGCATGTAATTATCCATATCTAGAGGTTAGTTTCGAAATACGCTTGAAGAGTCAATAAGGTGTGAGATCACGTGTAATTAATAAAGCAATACGTGCGTGGTAGTTCATGGCTTAAAATAATATATATATGTATATATATAAACACACTAAAAATTGAAACTATATACAAATACAAAATTGATTTACCAGTTTCGCAGTAGCCAGCGCTACGCTTTCTCATTAAAAAAAAGGTAACCTCCTGCCCTAAAATAAGTCGATCCATACAAAGAAATGTTGGTGGCATCACCTTGTATTTTGATTCTGCGTAACTACTGTTTCCCTAACTAGTATTGAGACATGTTGGTGGCGCCACCTTCTATTTTGTTTCTTGCTTAAATACTGTGTCTAAAGCGCTGTTGGGACGACAAACACACATTTTTTGTCTATTAATAGTATGATTCTGTTAGGCTTTTGAAAATATAACACGAAACATGTGAAGTAGTTTTAATTCAAATCAAATCTTGTTGTGTAAGTATCTTTATAAACAATGTAATAAAAAACACTTTCATTGGATTTAAATATTCAAGTATTTTTATTAGGTATATGCTCAGCTAATGTCGTGTAGTGGGGACTGAGCATGCGTCTCTGTGGCATCACTTTTCTGTGGATTGTAGGGAGGAGGTTAGGATAAGCGGAGATCAAAATAGTTATATTTACGTTTTAAGTTGGACCATAAGTAGGCCTTCCATCTACATATTCAAGAAATCCATGTATCCATTCTAGTGAGGAATTTCGGGAGTGATTTTTCTTTGAAGGGTGAGAGATGTGAAGACGAAAGAAAGTACATTGGATCATAAATGAGCTAAGTATCCAATAGTAATGAAATCGGTCCAGACGTTTTTACGTGATGCAAATACAAACATAGATGAACAAACAGAGATGGAAAATGATCAAGTGAAATAATAAGATTTCGCATATTCAGTCAATTAGTAGTGTTTTACTAATTCGCTGCCACGATAAGCCTGAGTTCCAAATTATGATCTCTGGAATTAATTAAAATCAGCAAATCAAACTAAGCCTTAGCATAATGGTTCCGAAAGAATGTAACGGAAAACCACTTTAGTATCGGTTCAAAGCATACGGCAAAAACACAGGCAGCTACGTTGCTGACAGCCATAAGACCTGTCATATTGCAGAACACAACACACAAAATTCAAGTCAAAAACTAATTTTAATCAAGTTAAATACTGTAATAAGAATGATGCTATTCTTATTATATTGTTACAGTCATCTTTATAAAATTTGCCTTGTTTATTTTATTTCCTTTTATGGTAATGTCTTTCTATTGTCAATTCTAGATTTGATCCTGACAACTTCAGTCGTGAAAACTCGAAAGGTCGACATTCCTATGCCTTTAAGCCATTTGGTTTTGCTGATTAAAGAATCTGTCCAGAAATGAGCTTTGCTCTGATGTTAATGAATACATTCTCTGCTGTTTGGCTTCAAAAGTGTAAATTCACTCCTTCTCCAGGAGAAGCTTTTGTGTTCTAGGAAATGGGAGGATTTGGAAGATTTCTAGATAAAAAGGTTCAGATAAATGTTACTCGCCGCTGATAACAGCAACAGAACTTATTTTATTTGAATGTGTTAAGTTAATAAATACTTATAAGTTTTAAATCCATACTTCTTCCTTCATTCCTTCGTGTTTACTTGCGTAATTAATAAAGAAAATACATCACCAACTTTCAAAAATATATTTTTATATATTTTTAAAAGTTGGTGATATATTTTACTTAGAAGTTTATTATCATAGTTAAATATAGATATGTTTTTTTAGAAAGGCACTACATAGTAAAAATAAATCATTAGCGCGAACAATCTTTATTTTATAAATGTAAATTATAACAATCTTTATAAATTATATTATTTTATAAATTTTATAAATTAATTTATGTTATTTTATAAATTTTATAAATTAATTTATGTTATTTTATAAATATTTATAAATTGACCTATAATTGTAATTAATTTTTAAAGACTTTACGGTCGTACTGGAAAACTCTACATAAAAATTTCATAAATGTAATTGTAATTTTTTTTTAGTCATTCTCTACTGAAAAACAAATAATATTAAACCTTATTTATGTTAAATTAAACGAAATGTATTTCAGAAATACGTTGATTTCAAAAACCATATTCTCTGTTGTCAACTTGAAAAATTTATTGTATTATTTAACTGTTAAATATTCATCTCTGTGATGAAAGTAGAGAAATAATCTTCTCTAGTGTAATATTCGTTTGTATCTTAATAGTTTTGAGATAGCTTTGCAATTTTGTTAAAAGGATACGAAATCCTTGTATCTCAGTCTATTGCAGACTATGTTTATGACAAATAACCACAATAAATGCTGAGGAAATAAAAACCTATTCCCAAAAATAAAATATATCTATTATTTACATAAAAGAAAAGAAAAAAAAAGATGTTCAGAGTTTGTAACTAAAATGAGAAATATATTCTTTTTAAATGACTTTATAATAATAAAATAAAAATAAATTTTTACAGTTTCACAGTGATTCATTTCTGACTAACGTAAAACTTCTTCTTTTTACTTTTAAATAATTTAAAACTTACGCTTACGTGTAAATATTATCTAGTACGATTTTCACTATTATTATTCATTATTATTTTTCTTTTGTTCTGTTGTTTCATAATTTGAACTCATAGGGGATAACATTGTGATCTTAAAAAAAATTACACTATTCTCATTTCAATCGCAAATAAATAAATAATGTAGAAATCCTGAAAGATAACTAATAAATAGACTATTTTTATATAATTAAAGATCTATTTGTGGATTTTACCATGATAACATTCAGATGTTAATATGTTAACTATAATTTTTTTTATTTTCTTATCGTAGCTAAAAACCTGAGAACCTTGATATTACTTTTATAATAAACTAATCATTTGCTTGTATTTTTTTATTACTTCTTATTCAGTATAATTGCAGAATGAGTGTGTAATTACACGGAAAACAAATGTCGATCAGAAATATAAGAGCCTATCGCCATTTAATCTCATTGTTGTTAGTTTGGTTTTTTTTTTTTTT
>JAFIDM010004315.1:55053456-55085163 GCA_023159025.1 Thereuonema tuberculata | reverse complement strand
CTCTACCAGAACTGCTCAAAGAAACACGATCCTTATCTCTCTGCCCTGGTAAGCATTCCTTTAATGTTTGTTGAAAAACTTCATAATAAAAAGCTTTAAAAATTTTATGCTAGGGTATAGGTACATTATTTATTTTTTTAATCAAAAGTGCTGTAATCCTAAATCCTGTAATTTTAGATAAGCAAGTTTATATCTAGAAGTGCACAATTAAAAATGAATAAAATGACAGGAAGCATTTCAAAATATAAAGACGAAAATCCCGAGAAGATACGAAACTTAAGAAATTACTTAAGTAAGTGGGAAATGTTGATCTGTCTTTCAAATGCATAGTTTCAAAGATGATGTCACTTATCAAGTTGGTAAAAAAAGATTATAGCAAAGGTAAAATCTTGCACAATGTGAAGATTTTATTTATTCAGTTGTTGTTATTTATCAACAAAACGCTAGAACTTCGGCTGTAATTTTAAGACCTATTAGATGTCATAAATTTCCCGAATGAAAAAGTTGCTACAAATCGATGTAGAGACACAAAAGAAAGTCATGATCATTCGAAGCAGTCAGCAATGTGGTCGAATAGTAAATCTGTTACTATTGAAAATTAACAATAACCAGAGATAAGTGAAAGAAGTATTTGATATGTACTTATATATGGACTCATATGTATTTATAGCCTATGAAATGAACATCACTAAGTTTGCAAGTCAGTCGAGTCACACCCTTTACCAGACGGTCTCTCATTGTTATACGTGACATGGTTGATAACCACTTTCAAGAAATATCGCATTTGATATTCTTATATCTATAATATGTTTGAAACGATTCTCACAATATTCCTCGCGATATTTGGACATTACACCAAATGCCCAATACCAAACAGTTTTCAGATTAATAGTCGGTGATTACAAAATTTATAGTGATAATCTGTCATCTAAAACGTTCATGAAATGTTGAGTTATGATGCAAACAAATTATTGAAATACAACTGTTTTTCTTCATATTGTTTTTAAAACAGTTTTTTGACAAATGGAACATAGATAAAATAGAATGTGGGACCTTTAAAGCTACTAAAACTCACAACTCATCCTGCATTGGTTAGTATCTAGAATTAAACCAATTTTACAAGAATCTATGAGGAAAAAAAATGCCAAAAAATGAAGTGAATAACTTCATTGATTTAACAGATTTGGAAAGGAGTGTGTGTGGGTGTGTGGATGATGCTTTGTTTGATTGGAACAACTTTGAGCTTACTAAATGTTTGAGTGTAGCAAGGTGTAATCACAATATTTTATTCCCTAATTATAACATTTTAATCTCTTTTGTTAATTACTAACTGTTGCACAATGTTGTGATATTTTGGATATTGTGAGTTAATTTAAAAAAAGACATTGATAAAAATTATTGAATACATAACTAAAAAAATATATTAGTCGAACTTGTTTATCTTGGATTTGAAATCACAGTTTATTTTTTTTCTAGAGGCTGCTGCAGGACCTTTCCGTATCTTAACTGGGGGTGAAGCTTTTCCTTTTAAAAGCCATGAAGAAATCATGAAAATAAGAAAGTTGTACGAACATCAATTTACAATGAAAGCAGTGAAAACTCATTTTGATATATTAAAAAAAGTAAGTACTTAAAAAAAATCATAAATACCTTTTTTCAGGTGTCATAAATATAAATAGAATACAGGTTCTTATGAATTTTCGAATCACTGGAATGTGTATGTTGTTTAGAAGAGAGCATATATAAATATACACACAATCCATACGTGTTCATGTAAGATTAAAAACACATCATTACATCCGCTTCTACAATGTAATACAATATTTCGGTTATTATCTATTTGTTACTAATCCATATGTCTTCTTTAAATCTCTTCTTCTGCTTATCATAATTTAAATAAATACCAGTCTTTTTCAGGTTTGATCGGTAAATCTTATGTACCTGACCGAATTTTACAACAAGAAATTTAACAATAAATGAACTATTAATATCGAAATGAGACGTATGACATTGTCTTCTAAGAACTTGTCATGTAAATATGCTTACTACCAAACCTGAAGAAGGCTGGTAACGAGATGTATATAATATTATAGAAGAGTGTTTATAGGCGAAGACCCCTTCACTTTATTACTTTTGATAAATTAAAATGGAAAAAAAAATTTCTGTAGTTTATTTGCTAGTTCAAATTCTATTCACCAAAATCAAAACAAAAGAAACTACATGAAGTAAAACTAAAGCGATTTGCAAAGCAAAGTTTAGTCGTTTCATACGTAAAGACTTATTTCTACTTTTTAAAAGCCTTTACTCCATCATATAGTCCATGCGTTCTCAATATGTCAGCATTCTTATAACTAAATCATTTCATTTGACTCTTGAAACACATTTCTCATATCACTCATGAAAATTTATAACATTATACATCAACACACAAAAATAAATGTAATGCAAATGTAATTTGCATCTAAAAAATGCAAATTTTCAAGGAGAAATCGTCTCTTCTTTTACAAGCCTATTTACAGAATAAGTTGCGAAATTCTTAACAATCTCAGACTACATGCTACATAATATTAACTAGTTGTTAATAACAATTAATTACCATAATAGTTTAAAATTTTCCAATAATGATCAAATGCTTTTAACAATCTAATTCATCAATCACAACCTTGTTATTGCAACCTAAATACAATTTTTGTACCAACCCTGTAGCTAATCCTACGATACAAGTATTGACTTCAACTCCATCATTCCTATTTAAATTTTTCTCCTTCCTATTTCTAATATACATACTTTCAATTATTAATATTTTCCTTAATTTTGTATCTTTTTCAACGCATAAAATTTTGATTTCATTTTCTACAGTGTTCCGCCACTTCAGATTTTTCTACCAATTTATTCCTTATACAGTAGCCATGTTCAAGAACTCGTTCTTTTACCGTTCTTTTACTTTCCCTTTTACATTTACTTTTTTAATATTATGTAGCATGTACTGTAAGATTACATAAAAATTTATAACAGTCTGTTATAAATGCAGCATAACATTTCTTTCAGTTACATTTTTTTTTATTTGGAGAAGATTGTAACAATGTTGAGTTTAATCTTATACTAACATCAAGGGAATTACTTCAATGTAAAAGGTGACTGAAATGTTGAAACAACTTCTTCAATGGCAATTCTGATTAATTAGCCGGTTAGGATTCAGAGAATGAACCATCCCCTAATTAACCTATTTTTCAAATAATATCAATTGTTTTCTTATCTTTTAGGTAGCTGAAGAGTCTGTGGCCCAATGGAAAGATACTGATCGAATCCCTCTATTGGAAACCTCCAATGGGGCAGCTGAAAAAGCCATATTAATAGCCATGTTTGGAGAAACATTTGCAGATGATGAGAAAAGACGATCTTTCAAGGAAGAAAAAGACTTAGTAGGTTTTAATATATTAAGAAATAGAAAATTAAAACTTCGCGTGTGCAGTACGATTGTGTCCTTCAAATCTGACAGGTGAAGAATGTTGCCACGATAAACCATACTTTTGAGGTAACCCCAAAGCCAAAATTCATATGGGTTATGGTCTGGTGAATGTGATGGCTATCTTGTTGACAATGCGCGACTAATCCTCTGTGAAATATTGTCGCAGCAACTGTTGAACATGATGTCCTACGTGGGAGGTGCTCCATCTTGCATAAATGCTGTCGTATCCTCTTTGCTGGAAGTGCAGGAAGTGCTTGAAGTGTTCAATTGTCCTATTAACGAGTTGCAGTTATTGTACAGGCGACAGGACAGGTTGAATGGATTTTCTCGAAGAACAACGGGCCGATCAGAAATGTGGCCATAAACCCTATCCATACTGTTACCTTCGGTGAATGTAAGAGAACCTGTTGAAACTGACGAGGGTTCTGTATAGCCCAGATGAGGCAGTTTGCGTGTTCACTGTTCCAAAACATGAAAATGATCTTCGTCACTCCGCTTGAATGGCCAATCCTCCTCCGCTTGAATGAGTGCCAGGAATGTCAACGCAAACGTTTCTCGAAGTCGCCATCGCTAGGTTGTAACTCTTGGAGATGGCTGGGCTTATAGGAATAATACTTTGCCCAAACACTCCCGTACTTTTATGTACGGTACATCTGACTTTCTTGCTATGGCATGAGCATTACACGCAAATGCAACATTCTCACGTGATTGGTCAACGACTGCTGTTGCAGCGTGTTCGGCCACTTCAGGTATCCTAGATTTACGCACTCTTCCTGCTCAGATTGTGAAACTAACCGTCGATGAACAATGCGTCGCAAAGCACACGGTGCCATTGGACCTTTCCGCAGTGATTTGTAGCATCTGTCCTCGCGAAGCTGTGCAGCAGTGTTTTCACCATTCTGATGGAATAACTTTAAAAATAAGGCGTCGAAGAATGACTCCGACCAGCCTCACATTTCATTTTATACCTTACGGCGTTCGGTCTACGCAAATTTCAACAACTGTTGCTGCTCTCAGGGAGAAATGTATTTTTTATGGCAGAAATCTTTTCCCCCGATCTGGAATATAAACAATCCACGTTGGACTTCTCTCTCTCCAAAGTGCTCTTCAATTGGAATAGGAATTAGTAATGGCAATGCTCTATATCTTTATACTTTAATTGGAATAAAGAGCCTTGGTACAATAATGCAGTTTAGTGGATATGAACTAAAATAGCAGTTTACTAAATATTTAGTACAATACTCAATAATCTTAACTATGTTGATTTAAGCAATTTCATATATTTTTATCTCGCTAGTCAGTGCAAACGAAGATTCCAATGTATCAAAATTCATAACTGCTGATGTATGGGGCTGTACTGTATATTATGTTAGTTGTTTATGTTAGAGTTTATAAAAACTTTATTTTTATAGTAGATATTAGTTTTCTTATTAATCGATCTAAATTCGTCATTTAATAAAACTTACTTTAAGTTGAGCTTGCCATTAATACTTTAATTTCGTTCTCTGCAGATCACTAAATATTTAGGAATTACTGTAGATCCCGAAAATAATGAAGCCTTTCAGAAAGGTAAGATAGTATTTTGCGATCATTTTTACAACAATGAATTCATTATTCGTATTGGAATCGTTTTGATAGAATGTTGTTATAGTTGTGCTCGAAAATGTAGTCGCCTTTTTATTCTCTTCGTTTGTTGTAGGATTAAAGAAGCTGAAAGAAATTGTAAGGGGTGCGTACGAAGAGAGACGAAAGGAACTCGAAAAAGGTTCAGATACCCACATTCTCATTGATGTATTGTTAGAAGATCACATTCCAGAAAGTCAACGAGATGCTGATGGTCTAATGTTTTTTCTCGCGTCTGGAACAACGAATGTTAGTGAGTATCATCTAGCGTTTTATTAACTGTCATTTGATAGGTTGTTCTGTTTTATGAAAGATACAGTAAAACCTCGTTAAGTCGTCACTCAAGGGACCGAACATTTTTGACGACTTAAGCGGAGTGGACATTTTTGAAATAAAAAAACAAAAAAAACATTGAAATACAATATTTTTATGAATTGCTGTAGGACTCGGTGAGAAAAACAAGATTTTCAGAAATCAATATAAGCAAATGAATGAGTGGAAAATAAAAAAAAAAACCCACATTTTATACTTACCACATTTTATTTTCTTTTACTGGCATTAAAATAATCCAACAGTGTTGATTGATGAAGGTGCTGATTGCTGGTAACAATTCGAAACACTTTGTAATGAAATGGAACTCCAACTTTTGTGCACATAGTTAATCGTATCTAAAACCGAAACTTCTAGCTTTTTGTTCCTATCCAAGGCTTTTATCATGTCCTTTAGAAGCATTTTTTTACTTTCGTTTAAAGTCAAGAATTATCCCTTGATCAAAAGGCTGAAGAAGTGCAGTTACATTTGGAGGAAGGAAAACAATTTCGATAGCTTTTAAATTTTCGGGACTTACTCGCTATGAAATAAAATCACATTCAGTAGCGGTCAAGAAAAACGTCTACTCTTGACAAAGAGTCGCAGCGAGAAGTGTGTAATTTCCAAAGTGAATTTCCCACTTGAAAATTCCCCGTAAAGGCTAGGCTTTCTCAGAGTGAAGGGGCGGGGATGAAAAGATAGCAGGCAAAATTGAGAATAAAGATGCTTTTCGCCATTTTTGAGGGTGACGAGTTATCCAGAGTAGAATTAAATTTGGTGACTAGTAAAAGAGGGTTATTTTACATTATTCTCTATGAGACCTTGTCGGGACCAAAGGAAAACGACGACTTAAGCGGAGTGACGACTTATCCGGGTCACGACTTAACGTGGTTTTACTGTATTTCTGAATTGAAACATGTAAATATGCTAAGTGTAAAATTTATGTATACAGAGATCGAGAATGACAGCTGAACAATTCTTTTAAATATGACTTTGTTTCATAAAAACCAGAAAGACAGAACTAAAAAGTAAATAACGATTGTAGCTGATCAAGTTTTCGACAGCCCGATCATGTATTTAAAAGCAAGTTTTATTTTACTTATTAAATTATTACATTAACACACAAATAAAATATTAAAGTTTACACTTTAAAATTTTGAAACAAATTCTTGTTCTGAAAAAAGATGTATCCAGTAAATTTGAAAAACACTTAGTATATAAGTATATAAATCCATTTTTATGTAGAAATATGTTAGTTTTAAATGATTCATTAGTTAAAGTTTCTTACAATGAAATATTCATTTTTAGTTTTAATCCAGTTAATCTACTTCTTGGTCCTTTATCCTGAATGTCAAGACAAAATTTATGAAGAACTAAAGACTGTCTTAGGAGACAATTCGATAACATTAGAAAACTATTCAAGCCTGACGTACGTAAGATAATATTTTGTAATAGTCTAACAAATTTAAGTTTACACTAGATAATAAATAGTTAACAATACAGTTCTTTTATGGATTTAACATACTATTTTTTTTTTCATTTTATTCCAATGTGTGTCAACTGTTTGCTTTGATTTACTTATTTATTCTTACAATAACAGGAAAACCCTGTTAAGGAATAATAAATTCCTTAGCAGCAGTTGCTTAGTTATAAATACTGTTAGTAGTACAGGTGTTTCTCTTTTGTGCTGTTTTGGCTCAGGATGCACCAAACATCCTTAATTTACAGACAGCTGGGTGAACCTTAGGGCCCATCTGCAATAGAAGTAATCTTGTAAAAATCTCCAACCTCCGCCAACAATGGAACCCAGCTCTTCCAGTCCCTAGTACAGTGCCTATACGTAAAGAAAGAATTACAATGAATGCATAAATTAGCAAAATATCACAAACTTGTCACAAACTTGTTTGATAAGGATAATTAGAAAACGCTTAATATGTAATACTTTAAAAGTGAAAACTGATCAAAAAATATGCTATATTACTTTGACATCCATTAAGATTACTTGAAAAAATTTTATAGTTTCTCGTTGTTTTCGTAGTAATATTTTTTTTTTTATTGATAGTTATCTTCGTCAAGTTATCGATGAAGGCCTTCGCATGGGTCTTACCTTTCACACTGGACGCAAGACTGATAAAGATATGATTATAGGAGAATATTTCATTCCTAAAGGAACCGCCATTTATCAGAATTTAGGTGCTTGTCTTCGAAACCCAAATCAGTGGAAGAATCCAGACAAGTAAGTTTTATAGCTATAAGTACCTCACTAGCTTGCTTACATTGTTAAGTAAAAGAAACTGTAGTGGCCACTTTACATGCTCTTGAACATTTGCCTGAAACCGGCTCGAAAATCTACCACTTGCCCGAAAATCATGCCCATTGCTCTAAATGAAACAAGTTCTACATGCAGGCGAATATTAGAAGCAAAACTTGATGTTTTGTTCTAATAAAACCAGAGTTCTTGGTGGGGAGAAAATCTATTTAAATACTCCGACAGTGTTAACTTCACGCTGAAATCTGGATATTCTTTGCTCGAGATTTCAATTCAAGGTTTTATTAACCACATCTCGTTCTCCGGGATCTTTTTTCTTTTCTGTTTCTTTATCTCTTCTTGAAATGACTTGAGAATTAATAGCAAACCAAAGCTGCAAAATCATCGCCGCAGTTATAATCGCGATCTCAACGAGAACAAAACGAGACTTGAACACGGGACATTTTCTTCCAGTGTAAAGCGATACAACAAAAGGCCAGCGGCAACTGGCAAACGGCAAGTTTTTGAGCTCGTTTGAGGCAAATTTTCTAGAGCGTGTAAAGTGGCCATTATATTGTAATTATCTGCAGACTTTCTTCCACTTTCCACTTCTTTGTCGTCTATCAATGACATTATTTTCTTGAATTATTATTCAAAATAAATATTCAAAATTAATAGTTTTCTTTCCAACAAATTTTAATATTAGAATATCAATATTGTAACACTAACATTTTTCTTCCTCCAAAATCGTACATTTAAGTTGAAAGTCTTAACTATTAAAAATGTTCACTCTTTCTTTCCAGATTTGATCCTGATAATTTTAGCCAGGAAAATTCTAAAGGTCGCCATCCCATTGCTTTTAAACCTTTTGGTTTTTCGGGAAAAAGAATTTGTCCAGGAATGAATTTTGCGATGATGTTACTAATAGTATTCACTGCTGTATGGTTGAAGAAATATAAGTTTTCCAAAGCACCTGGAGAAGAATTTGTTCATTCAAAGACATCTGGGTTTAATTATTTGATGGAAAAAGAAGTTCAACTTATAATCACTCCAAGAAATTAACTAAAAACGAAATAAAAATCTCAAATGTACTTTTTAAATTAAGTTCATGCTTACTTCAGGAGAATATCTTTGTATGCATAATCTATATTACTAAAATCTTTTTATTTTCTGTCTGTCTGTCTGTCTGTGTGTCTGTCCGGCGCAGTTTTCTGTGAGAATAAAAAATAGAAAGAATTTTTACAATGAAACATCCGCGACAGGAATCGAACCTGCAACCTTCTGATCCGAAGTCGGACATCTTATCCATTAAGCCATAGTTAACTCTCTTTATATTGTTTTTTTTGACTTATCTGTCAAAACTGAACTGACTTTGACTGAAAAGTAACAATTGTAATAAAAAAGAAAGTCAAAAAAGAAAGAAGCAGTACTTCATTAGGTAGAATACTGAGAAATCACTATTTGTAACTTAAAAAACACTGAAAAGTATCAATTGGAATAAAAAAGGAGAGTCAAGAAAGAAAGAAGCAGTATTTCTATTAAGTAGAATACTGAACAATCACTATTTGTAACTCAAAAACCATCATTATTTGTAACTCAAAAAGCTAGAATCACATCAAAGTCAAAAAACTCACGACAAATATGCGGCTCATCAACCAACATGAACGAGAGTGTCGATAACATCAATCGAATGATAAGTCTAAGAATACAAGGAGAGACTAGAGAGCATAAAAGTGAGAATAAAATTGACACTTCTGATAATCCACCACACGAACATCTCTATCTGCCCGAGTATCTGAACGCATTGAATCTCAGCAGTATTCCTCAACATCGTTTGTCATTGAAGATTGGATCTCCAATAATATTGTTGCGAAACATCAATCCCAAGTTTCCATACTGTAATGGAACTCAACTTAAATGCCTTTCATTCGATAATGATCTCATAGAAACCGAAATTATAACAGAACTCACAAAGGATGTCTAGAATGTCTATGGAACCATGCGATAATCTACTTCCATTCACTTTCACAAGAAAACAATTTCCGATCAGACCTTCTTATGCGATGTTTATCAATAAAGCTCAAGGACAAACTCTAAATAAAGTTGCCATATATTTGGAAAACGTTGTCTTCACTCACGTACAACTTTATGTCTTTGAGTCACAATTCAACAGAATTTGGTTATCTTCACTCTGAGATGTCCATCTGAACATCTCTTCTTCAAATATCGATATCGAACAATCTGATAGCCTAGATTAGTAGATAATTTTCACTATTTGTAACTCAAAAACCACTGAAAAGTATCAATTGGAATTGGATAAAAAAGAAAAGAAAAAAAAAAAGAATCACTATTTCTATTAGGTAGAATACTAAAAAATCACTATTTGTGTCTCAAAAGCCACTGAAAAGTGTATCTATATTACTAAAATCTTTTATTTCTCTGTTTGTCTGGTGCAATTATTGTAATTTACAAAAATAGAAATAATTTCTATAAGTTATCTACTGGAATCGAACATGCAACCTTCTGCTCCGAAGTTAGACGTCTTAGGCATTAGACCACAAGAATTACATTCTAATCTCTATAAAAAAATAAAAATATATCGTAGATATATGATTCACATGCTGATTCTAAAAGCAGTCGTGGATTGAGAGAATATAGACATCAAAAATTAAAATTAAAAAAAAAAAAACTTTAAAAAATTTTTAGTTTTATTAATGTAATTTGTAATGTAATTTGTGTGTTTCTTTTTCAATAAATAACAAATTGTTTTCCGTTACATATGCGAGGCTTCCGGAGCGAAGCGACGGATAGCCGACTAGTATCTTTAATTAAAGAATCAGTTCGTTTGAATATGTACTTATTTACATTATGAAAAATAGCTCACACTTGCTTGTTCCAGGCAGTTTTGATAGTGAAACTACCTATATAGTGTAAAACACTTATTTCGGATACACAATAATATTTTTTTACCAACTGTGAAAGTTTCGAAGTGATGTCACAATTTAAATTTTTTTCTCATCTACATTAGGACAACTGCTTTTTTTTTTTTTTTGTAACCGTACGAAAAACGGATATTTCAGCTAGTTATTATCTAAACTTTTAATAGATGTATACTATTTACAAAATTTTTTGTTCAAACAGATCTTTTACCACTTACAAGAAGAGGTCATGGTTTGTACGTCACCAAAATTGATGATCATTTGGGAGATGAAAGTTCTCATGAAGTACTTCAAAAATATACCAGGTTTTAGGGTCCAACACTCAAGCGTTTTGGAGATATTTGATGATTTTTGAAGTGTTTTTGTTGTTTAACCTTAAAAGCTTCTTGGCTTATAAGTCGAAACAGGAAGTTCAGTGATGGCTCGGTCGGTAAGCTGTTGGATTCTGAAGCTCGAGATCGTTGGTTCAAGTCAGCTACCTCACGAAATTTTTTTTTTTTTTTAACTTTTTTTTCTTCTTTTTTTAATCTGTGTCTTATATGTTAATGCAGTTTCTTTTCTTTTTTTTTAATTTTTCTTTTATTTTTTTTAATTTTTCTTTTCTTTTTTTTAATTTTTCTTTTCTTTTTTTTTTAAATTTTCTTCTTTTTTTTTACCTTGCTTCTGCTTTTTTATTTCTTTTTCGTGTCTTTTCTAATAGGCAGAAATAAAAATAAAATTAAAAATATATAAATCTATTAACTTTCCTAATTTAAGTTACTTTCAGTTTAGACAAATAAAATCTGTATATCAATATATAATCTTTTTTTTTTGGCTGCAAAACAGTTCGTTTCTTCTGCAGACAGGAAGACAAATAATGTTGATTTTGATACATTATTATTAATGGCGATTCACCTTGCCTCTCCTAAATCAGGCCTGCACCAATGATTCTTTGCATTATCAACATATTTGATACATTATTACACTGATTTTCAACACTGCTGATTATGGTATTTATCGTAAAAACAAACAAAACATAATTTTTTCTGACACCAAGCACATCATAGAAAAGCAGATTCTTTACAATCACACAGATTTTTTCGCAGTTCATCAGGAAAACAAATTTAATTGACATTATAAAAAATCTCTCTTTCACTTATTAATTTGGAAGCAAACCAAGTATATTGTATCATTGCTTTGAATATTGGTGCAGACAACTGAAAATGTATAATTGAATGTATTTTAAGTGCATTCTCCCGTGAACTTATTTGTCTTCCTGTCTGCAGAACAAACTGTTTTGCATCCAAAAATATATATATATATATATATATATTCAAATGCAGATTTTATTTTTCTAAACTGAAAGTAACTTAAATTATGAAAGTTAATAGATTTATATATTTTTAATTTTATTTTTATTTCTGCCTATTAGAAAAGACTCGAAAAAGAAATAAAGAAGCTGAAGCAAGGTAAAAAAGAGAAGAAAATTTAAAAAAAAAGAAAAGAAAAATTAAAAGAAACTGCATTAACATATAAGACATGAATTAAAAAAAAAAGAAAAAAAAGTTAAAAAAAAAAAAATTCGTCAGATAGCTGACTTGAACCAACCATCTCGAGTTTCAGAATCCAACAGCTTACCGACCAAGCCATCACTGAATTTCCTGTTTCGACTTATAAGCCAAGAAGCTTTTAAGTTTAAACAAACAAAAAACTCCAAAAATCATCAAATATCTTCAAAACGCTTGAGTGTTGGACCTTAAAACCTGGTATATTTTTGAAGTACTTCATAAGTACTTTCATCTCCCAAAAGGGCATCAGTTTTTGAGACGTACAAACCATGACCTCTCCTTGTTAGTTTTTTATTTCCATTTGTTCCCGAAAAGAATCCACGCATATTTCACACATAGAAAAGAAAATCTCTTACGCCTCAATAAAGGTTATGTTTACATTATATCCATAAATAGACTTTTCCGGCTTTCGATCTTCAATAGCGCCATGTAATTGCCACCGATTCGCAAACAGTTAGTGTTGGCTGATATCAGTACGAAAAGAGCAGTATAGGATAATTTTATAAAATTAAAAACTCACAAAATCGATTGAAGTAATGTCGATACGAAATGATCATATTTATATTACTTTTGCTTTCCTTCTTTAAATGAGTTGAAGAGTTAGAATTTGAATCTGTTATTTTATGAAGCACAAATAAAAATCCAATCTTATTTTAAAATCCACGAATTTAACGATGGTATATAAAAAAGTAGTAATGTCTGCAGTTTCTCCTTTTTTTTTTTTATCCTTTATATTATAACCTTATACAGAATAAACTCTTTTGTCCGAATTTCAAGGAATCAGTACTGTTTCGGATAAACGAAATAAGTAATATTGTATTATACATGTACTGTACATTAATAAGTTTCAGTGAACCAAGAGTGGGCGTTAAAACTATTACCTTTGCTAGAGTGTATGTTACAGTACTGTTGTCAAGATATAAAAATTTTTGAACCGTTTTCAATATTCATACACTGTACTTATTAATGCTATTAGTAGAGTTATAGTTACATAATTGCCTGTGTAAGATATTAAATATTGATTATAGCGAATAAAAAAATGTTTGTGTATTTTTAAAATACGCTAAAAATCGTTTCGAATAAACGCGATTCTGTTAAACGAGTTTTTAGTGTAAATACTTAAAAATTTATTTACTATATAGTAAAAATTAAAGTTAATTATGCAGATTTCCTTACAAATCTCCTTTATAACTAAGATCCAGCATTGTTTACTTGTGTTGGTCCAAAGTTAAATACTTTTAAAATCATATCAAATCGTACAGAAATTCAATTTACGAATCAAGATTTCATTGTTTAATTTGTAATGCTTTAAAGGGTATTTAGTGCTAATTTATCCACAAGAACCCTGATGGATTCATATATCAAATAAAAATCAACTTATATAATTTGCTAATTTCGTCTGTCTGTCTGTCTGTCTGTAACTCGATATAATTAAGCTATTAAGATAGATCCAAGGTTCTCAATTGTACCATTGAATCAAGGGTACTCAAATTGGATGAAATATTAGTTCATTTTGTCATTCCATGTTGTTTCCATGAAATTTTAACTGAAATTCTAACAAAACGTACGTTCAAAACCAAATACTTTTGTTATCACTGCACAGATTTTAATGAAATTTGGCATACTTACTCAGTTTTTTACGCTGATTTTGAAACTCAAAACCATTTAGATTACATTTACTTTATATTTGATAGTTGATAATAACATGATTTTTCAGTTTTTTTTATGCCTGTCAGCCAACAGGCTTTGCTGCTAGTAATAAATAAAATATCATCGTCTATATTTTTTAATATGTGTTGTTGTGTTAAGTGTATTTAAGCAGTAATTACGACAAACGAAAGGTAAGTAAAAAAAAAAACTACTTGTATTCACACGATAATTGTATATCGAAAAACTTGGTTACCTAACAATACACAGCAACGTCTCCAGGAAATCCGGATTCATCTTCTTCCTGCACATGCGCACTAAGAATGACGTTTTGTCTATTCCAACACCCCCCCCCCCTCAAAATGACATTTGTTAAATTAAAACTTTAATTTAAACAGTCCATAATTTAATAGTTCATAATTTCATAAGGGTATCATTGACAGTCCAATACACTGGATGCACTTTACATGGTATGGAGTAAACAGTCCTTTTGTCATTACGTCTGCAGGCATTTCTTCTGTTTGTAAATATTTTACAGTCACTTGTTTATTTTGCACTGCTTCACGGATGAAATGATATCTGATATCAATGTGTTTGGTTCGGTTATGAAAAACTGGGTTTTCGGTCATATATCTGGCACCGGAATTATCGTTGAACAGTATGGTTGGCTTTTCGAAATTTCCTATAATTTCTGCTGTAAATTTCCTGAGATATATAGCTTCTTTTGCAGCTACCGTTATTGCCATACACTCTGCTTCTGCACTTGATAAGGCGACTGTTCACTGTTTTCTAGCTTCCCATCCTATGGCTGCGTTAGCCAGTTTGAAGATGTAACTAGTATATGATCTTCGGTCGATGGTATTTCCACCCCAATCAGCATCTACAAAACCGATCAATTCTTCTTTGGTTTTTGTAAATGTCAAACCGTAATTTTCTGTCCCTTTTAAGTAGCGTAAACTCTTTTTCCCGCTTTCCAATGTTCTTGGTTGTAGTCAGTATTGAATTGACTTAAGATGCTTACAGCATATGAGATATCAGGACGTGTGGATGTGGCAAAATACATTAACGAACCGACAAGATTCTGGTAAGGAATTTTCTTCATTTCCTTTTCTTCTTCTGTTTTTGGCTTCGCATTTTTCGCCAACTTGCTATTTGGATCAAGGGGTGTCGAAATTGGTTTGCAATTTTCCATTCCGAAACGTTTTAATATATCTTAAATATATTTACTTTGATTCATTGTAATCTGCTTCTTCTGCATGTCCTGTTTTAACTGTATTCCCAAACAATAATGCATTGGTCCTAAGTCTTTCATTTCAAATGACTTTGCCAAATTCTTCTTAACTGTTTGTAGGGTTTTGACATTGCTTGAAGCGATCAATAAATCATCAACATAAACTGCAATTATTGTAGTTTCTTCATGCCGTTTCAAAACACAAATCTGCATTCAATGGTTTAAACTCCATTCGTTTCAGTTCGTAGTCGAGTTTCTTATACCATTGTCTTCCCGACTGTTTCAAACCATATAAAGCTTTACGTATTTTGAAAACTTTATTTTTGAAGGTTGCTGTCGAAATATTCCCTGGTATTATGTTTTCCAATTCCTCCGGAATTTCCATGTAAATTTCTTCTTCGATTTCTCCATTTAAGTATGCACTGACGAAATCGAGTTGATATATTTCGAGTTCCAACTCTACTGCCATAGCCATCATCAATCGAATTGATTCCAGTCCAACAACGGGAGAAAAAGTCTCTTGAAAATCAATTCCTGGTTTTTGTGAAAATCTTTCGCTACGACTCTTGTTTTCCTGCGTTCAATTGAACCATCTGCTTTATATTTGGTTCTTAAAATCCATCTTGAACCAACAACTTGTCTTTCTTTTGTACGATCAACGAGTGTCCAAGTTTTATTCTTGACTAATGCTTCATATTCTTTTTGCATTGCTCGTTTCCATTCACTTGCTTCGGGGGAGACAAGAGCTTCTTTAGCTGTTACAGGATCTTCGAATTCACCAATCATTTCAGCTGTTTCGCTTTTCGCTGATTCTTTTTGGTTTTCTTCGTCGTTAATTTGAACGTCTTGTTCACTTGCTTCAGACTGTTCTTCTGACGTATTAGGAATCATCACATATTGTTTCCTTGGTCTTCCTGGTTTTCCAGTTCGGATTTTTCTTGGTCGACCTTGTCCTTTCTTCATTTTCTGAACGTTCTCTCCAGGTACATCCTGTGGATCGACTTCTTTGTCAGCTTCGTCTGAGAAAATATCCTCCTTATTGGTGGTGTTTGTCCATTTGAATAAAACTTCGTCATCAATGACGTCTTCTATTTCCCTATTTGGTTGGAATTCATGGATAAACTTGACGTCTCTACTTCGGTAGACCTTTCTTAACTTTGGATCCCAAACTCTGTATGCTTTGGATTCTGGCGAGTAACCAATGAAAATACATTCTTTTGACCTTGACTTGAGCTTTCCTTTGTTGGGTGTTTTGTCAAGTATGAACGCTTTTGTTCCAAAAATACGAAAATATTTTACTGTTGGTTTTCTGCCTTTCCACAGTGTATATGGAATTTCACCTTTTAAACTTCGTGAAGGATATCTATTCCTGTGGGTTGCAGTAAGAATTGCTTCTGCCCAAAAAGTTGTAGATAATCCAGCCTGGATCAACATACATCTGGCCATTTCGACTAGAGTTCGATTTTCCCTTTCCGCTACTCCATTTCGTTGAGGTGTATATTCTACAGTCAACTGGCGTTTAATTCCATTCTCGTGTAGGAATTTACTGAAATTTCCACTAGTATATTCAGTATTCAGTTCCATTGTCCGATCTTAAGCATTTAATTTTCTTCTCAGTTTCATTTTCAACCGAAACCTTGTACTGCTTAAAAATGTCTAAGATATCACTTCTTTTCTTCAAGAAGTAACATCGCACCATCGTGACTTATCATCGATGAACGTAACAAAATATTTGGAGCCTCCATGGGATTGAACTGGCATCGGACCACAAATGTCTGTATGAATCAATTCCAACGTTTGTTCACATCTGTTTTCACTTGCCTTTGGAAAAGGTGTTTGGGTTTGTTTCCCTTTGATACATATTTCACAAGGATTTAGTTTTTCCTTTGTATCAAATTTTAGTCCGTACACTTTATTATGGGTCATTAAATCCGTTAAATTCCTTTCATTTAGGTGACCAAACCTCTCGTGCCATTCTTGAATCGAATTACATTCCTCTTCTGCAAATCTGGTCTTTTGTTTCATTTAAGATACAAAATAAAGATCTTCCTTCTTTTTGGCAGACATTATTTTCCTTTTATTCTTTGGATTTATCACAATCGCTTTATCCCTTTCAAATATTACTTTGAGACCGTAATTCGTCATTTTCCCCACTGAGAGTAAATTCGATCGAAGGTCAGATACAAGCAACATATCATGAAGTTTAACAGTTGAGTTATTGTTTACCTTCACTTTCACAGTTCCTGTTCCTTTTATTTCTGTAGTTTTGTCATCTGCTAGTCTTAAAGTTGATGTTCCGGCCTTTTCAAGTTTGATAAAACTTCCTTTATCTGCACACATGTGAGATGATGCACCAGAATCGAGACACCATTTTACTTTCTGATTAACAGCGTTAACTTCCATTGATGTTTCAACGCGTCTCGTTGTATGGCAACTTGTAGACTGTTGTTTTCTCTTACTAGGTAATTTAGCTCTACAATCTTTCGCCATATAACCAACTTTATTAAATCTATGACATTTAAATTTAAATTTGACCTCTTCTTTATTTGTAATTTTCTCTTTATTACAATTTTTATTTTTCTCTCTATTTTTACTGAAAGCGTACATTGCATCTGTTGAATTACTGTTCAAATAATCTCGCTTCCTAGCTTCAAACTCTTCCATCATCTTAATCCTAAGTATTTCAGGAGTAGGTAATGTTTCTTGAGTCTCTATTGCTATTCTGAAGGAGTCATAAACATCAGGGATACTATACAGCAATAATATTGTAAGTAGTTCATCCGCAAGCTTTAAATTCACTTCTTCCAGCTTATCTACGATGTCGAAAAAATTGTCCAAATGATCACTCATATTTTCACCTTCTTGCATTTTGAGCAAAATTAGTCTTTTTAGTAGCATCGCCTTCCGAGCAGGTCCTTCTGACTGATAGATTTGATGCAACTTTTCCCAAATCTCATGCGATGTGGCACATCCTTTCATTTGTTTTAGTTCCGCCGAACTAATCGTCAGGATTAAATCTGCTCTCGCTTTTTCATCAGCTGTTGTCCAGTCTTCGATTGCTCTTTGAGAATTAAAATCTCCTTCTAAAAGTTTTGGCTTAATTCTGCTACCATTTACGTATGCCCACGATTCATTTTTGATAAGTAAGGCTTGAACTTTTATCTTCCAAAAATCAAAATTGTCTTTCGTTAACGGTTCTGTAATTCTATGCATCTTTCCGTTTGCACTTGCCCGTCAGTTCCGAAATTAGGCTTAAAGGCTTAGCACTTTATTTCAAAAGTATTTAATAATTTTCTTTTCTAGATAGTTCAGGCGCATTTGGAAGCGTTGTCTGGCACATAACCTGTTGCTATGTTTAAAGAAAAACTCAGCAGAGTATTTGATTTGATTGTATATTTAAAACTTATATCTACTTACATTGGTTGTCGACATCTTGGTTACTTACACAATACAAGTCTCACCGGAAATCCAGATTCAATCGTCATCCCGCACATGCGCACTAATGACGTATTGTCGATTCCAACAATTTTCATACTTTCCTTTATTATTATTTTATTGTGTGTTCAGTTTTAAGTTGTTTAATCAGTTTTATTTTTGTTAACATTATTCATTGTTTGACTCGATTTTGGCTCTGAAATTTTTTCGTTTTACTTTTTATTTTATTATTTTATTATTATTGAGTTAATAATTATTTTGTTGAATCACTGGAAGCCTAAACCTCTTTCGCACCCAAGGACCCTTAAAACCATGTAGCCATTCAGCTTTTTTGATTTTATTAATTAGGTTTTAATTTATTATATCTATTTCTTTTTCTCAGTAGTACTTATAATGTTAGTTATTTCAAATATTAATTATATTGTTTTGATATAATATAATCATTATAATATTATATATATTTTAATATATATAAAACTTTAACCATTATTAATAATATTTTAATTTTTTTATTTTTTTCTGAATTCTCTCAAGAATCCGAAATCAATGCTGCTGCGCATAGTTATCGCAAAGTTGAGATGAACATTGATTGCGTTGAGAAGAACATTGCCGATTTTGAAATTTCAAAAGTTTTACTTTAAAAAGTTGCTTAAAAAAACCATAATGTTCATCATAAGTAAGAGATCATAAGTAAATAAATGGAATGAAATAATATCTTTATGAATATTAGAAAAATCTATTACACAGTAGTCAATTTTTTTGTAGTTTAAGTAATTTGTCAAAGAGGTCCCACTCTTGTTTTGAAGAATGGTAATCATAAGAAAAAAAAATTATATTCCGGATTTAATATCTAATTTCTCTTATCAAATCACATACAGGTGAAATATTTTTCAAAAAACATTTCACCTGTATGTGATTTGATATGAGAAATAACAACACACCTTATTCGTTCTAAATCACCTTGTGTCTACAGTATCTGAACACTCAACTTTCATTTTTAAGAGTAAAGTTAAACCAATTCAAAACTTTGTAACTTTGTCACTTCCTCTTGAACTTCGACAGACCGCTCTGTAGCACGGAGAGTTGCATCAAGTGCAACTCCGTGCTGCAGAGCGGTCTGTCGAAGTTCAGGAGGAAGTGACAAAACACACCTTATTCTGAATATCATTATTTTTGGGAGATCAGGTGTGATCTCAGAAGAGGAAATGCTAAAACTAGAAATCGTAATAATTTTTGATTGATGCCTTCACCTTTTGATTAAACATTCATTCATTCATAGTTCTCTGCCAAGGGCAGGTCCTTCACTGCAAACCCAGCATTCTCCAATCTTTCCTATTTTCTGCCTTCCTCTTCGTCTCCACATAAGATCCATTTACCCTAATGTTGTCGATCATCTGAAATCTTCTTCTGCCTCGAACTTTTTTACCGTTCACCATTCCTTCCAGTGCATCCTTCATTAGAGAGTTTCTTCTCAGCCAGGGACCCAACCAGTTTCTTTTTCTCTTCCTGATCAGTTTCAGCATTATTCTTTCTTCACCCACTCTTTCTAGCACAGCTTCATTTCTTATTTTGTCTGTCCATTTCACACGCTCCATTCTTCTTCATATCCACATTTCAAATGCTTCTAGTCGTTTCTCTTCACTTCGTCGTAATGTCCATGTTTCTGCCCCATAAAATGCCACACTCCACACAAACCACTTCACTAGTCTCTTCCTTAGTTCTTTTCCCAGAGGTCCGCAGAAGATGCTCCTTTTCCTATTAAAAGCCTCCTTTGCTATTGCTATCCTCCTCTTGACTTCTTGGCAGCAGTTCATATCACCACTTATAGTATACCCTAAGTATTTAAAGTTGTTCACTTGTTCCAATGTCTCATTCCGAATACTTATGTTTATCTTCTTTGTCTTTCTTCCGATAACCATAGTCTTTGTCTTGTTTACATTTATCTTCATTCCATATTGCTCACAGCTGTCATTCAGCTGCAGTAGCATATCCCTTAGTATCATCTCCTCTTCTGCTAACAATGCCATATCATCAGCAAATCTTATGCACTTTATTCTTCTTCCTCCTACTATCACCCCTCCCATGTTCTGAAAACAGTTCTTCACTAACTCCTCCAAGTAGATGTTGAACAGCGTAGGTGATAGAGGGCATCCTTGTCGCACCCCTCTCCCTATTCCACTTCCCTCTGACAATTTTTCTCCTATCCTGACTTTGATTCGTTGTTTCATATAAAGATTAGTTATTAGCCTTCTCTCTTTCTTTTCCACACCAATTTTCTTCAAGATTTCCATAAGTTTATTCCAATCCACTCTGTCAAAAGCCTTTTCCAGGTCCACAAATACTGCATATACGTGTTTATTTTTTTCTAGATATCTTTCGCCGATTGTTCGCAGCAGTCCAATTGCATCTCTCGTACCTTTTCCTTTCCTAAACCCAAATTGCTCTTCTTCCAACTCTCCTTCCACCTTAGAATATAAACGTCTGTTCAGTATTCGCAGAAGAATCTTCGCTGAGTGCGATATAAGGCTGATAGTCCTGAACTCATTGCACTTCTTGGCATTATTTTTCTTCGGTATTGGCAGCAATACTGTTTCCATGAAATCATCAGGCCATTCACCTTTCTCATATATTTCATTGCATAATGATAGTATTTGCTTCTTGTCTTCACCCAAGCATTTTACTAATTCAAAGTGTATTCCATCAACTCCTGTTGCTTTCCCATTCTTCATTTCCCTAATCGCTAGCTCAACTTCTTCCCTTAGAATACAACATCCTTTTTCGTCTTCTGATACAGCTGTTTCATCTTCTATAGCTAAGTAATAAGGACGATTCCCTGTCTCATATAATTCTTCTACATACTTCTTCCATCTGTTCAAAATTCCTTGTTTGTCGGTTATTTCATTGCCGATTTCGTCTTCTATCAACCACATGGACTTCTTATTCTTATTTGTGAAATCCAAACATTTTACTTCGCGGTACATTAAATCATATCTTCCTTTTCTCTCTAGATCCTCTACTTCTTCACATTTCTGTTTCATCCAGTCTTCCTTCGCCTTATCAGTTACTCTTCTTAGTTCGTTGTTTAGTTTCTTATAATTTCTTTTACCTTCTTCTGTGTTGATGTTTTTCCATTTTCTCCTTTCCTCCATCTTCTCCAACATTTTTCCTGTGACCCAAGGTTTCTTATTACTCTTACCTTCTCTGTATCCTATTGTTTCTTCTGCTGTTTCCTGTATACAGCTTTTTAGATGAGTCCAGTATTCATTACTATTTTCAGGTGCGGATTCTAAATTGGAGGCTTTCTTTTGAAAATGTTCATCAAATTTTCTTTTTTCCTCTTCGTTCTTAAGTTTTTCTATATCAAACTTCTTCGTCACTTGCCTTCCTCTTATCTTTTTCAGACGAATATCTACTTCGCCTATTAGTAGGACATGATCTGAATTAATATCCGCTCCTGGTAAAGTCTTTGCATTTTTTAAGCAATTTCGGTATCTTTCCTATACGAGTATATAGTCTATCTGATATCTACTGTCATCCCTTGGGCATGTCCACGTGTATCGTCTTCTTTTATGCTGTTGGAATAACGTATTTCCAACAATCATTTCATTCCGTTTACAGAAATTTACCAAAGATTCTCCTCCATTTCTTTTTCCCAGTCCAAATTTTCCAACAGTTTTTCCATCTTGTCCTTCTCCTACTACTGCGTTCCAGTCGCCCATTAGGATTACACATGCACCCTTCTTCTCTTTCTCAACTATTTCTTCTATCTTCTCGTAGTTTTCTTCCACTTTCTCATCTTCTAATCCACTATGTGGCATGTAAATTTGCACTAGCACTAAGTCCAATTTCTTCCCTTGTAGTCTCACCATTATCATCCGGTCATCTACATAACTCACTGATATCACTTTATCTTTCACACATGGTCCCAGTAGTACACCAACAACATGACTTCCTTTACATTCACCATTTGAGTAATAATAATAAAGGCAGTAATAATGAGTATTTACAGTGGAAATAATGATCGAGTTTATTTACCCATAATCAATTCTTCTCAAAGTTTCAATTTAATAAATGTGGGTAATTTTGTTTTTAATGATTGAAAAAACCAACAAAGTTTCAAATGATATTCGATCAATTAAGTGGCAATATTGATTATAGAAATAAACTTTTGCTGTTTCAACTCCTATCTGATAGAAAATTTTAATAAAGTGAATAAAGTGAAGAAATACAAGGCTGCACCTGTGTCAACAAATTTAAGCTGGATGTTTTTTGTTTGTTTTTTTACTTCAATAAGAATATTTTAGAAAATCGAAATGAATGAATTATTCTCAGTTTTTAAAGTCTCAAAAAGAATTTTTTATTTAAGCTAAAGAAGATGAAATTATTCTTAACAAAACGACGAATGTTAAAGATTAATACCGAATAGTTAGAAGTTATAGACAGTGTTAGAGCTAGAGTAGAATTCTTGTAGTTTCATGTGTTTACTTAGGATTTTGAATGAACTACGAAATAGAATATTGTCCAGAAAGTGAGATCGGTCATCATTTTCATTAAACTAAAAGTAATATCACTTATAATAATAATAAATGGAAGAAATATTGGAACTGTTTTCATAATTAATAAACGGCTGAAAATAATAGGCTGTCAATTGATAGTAATTCAGTTAGAGTGGTATCAGTTGTTTTACAAACATCAAAGAGCAATCAACTGAAGATAATTTTGTTTTTGTATCAACAACTAGTCATTCCGAACAAAAAGTTGATGATTTCTATGAAAAGATACAAAAAGTTAAAAATGAAAAATTTAAAATATACTTACTGACAGAGACAGTAATACAGATCCCTAATTGTCTTTATCATACATCCACTTGAGTTTAAGTTATCGACAAATACTTTTACTTGATTTATTTCTTCACAACATATTATTCAGTTAAAAAAATGAATATCATAAAGAAAGAAAGGATAAATATTTTGAAGAATTATATTATAAAAGCGTTATTCGGTCTGTTATAAGACTTTACGTTTTTCCAATTTTGTGACAAACTATAAGAGATAGATTGGTCATATAAATGGATAAAATGTAGATCTTTTTAAGACAAACAAAATGCTACAAAATCTTTCGAAAAAAATTTTTGGTTTTCAAGATGGCGCCTTTTAAAGGGTCAAATTTTGACTTTTTCTCAATTTATACGAAAAGTATTAAAGATGGAAGAGAACATTATATTGAGAAAATGTTGGTATTTGAAAGTTCTATCGAACGATGTATCACTTATTCACAAACGCTTCAGCGTTTGCAAGATACATGCAAAAATGTGAATTTTCGGTGTGTGACGCCGACCCGCAATACACCTGAGTTATTCGGAGAAGCCACAACAGGCTGGGAAGTTATATATTCTCTGACGATCTCAATATTAATTTGCTAAATCAATAAAGTTTGTTTTTTGAATGCTATATATGCAAGGGTTCCGAAGCGAAGCGACTGTACCCGGCTATTATTATTGTATATTATAAAAACGTATATTATAAAAACGTTATTCTGTCTGTCATTCTGTAAGCAAAATGTTAAATTACAAATTACTAAAATGTTACTAAAATAGAGAATCTATTCATAAAAAATGAAAATATATTAAACAACTATCCAACTATACTGATTGGCGACGTAAATATAGATATTTTCAAAATGAATAAATAACAATGCAGTACAGAAATACGTAAAACTTATGTGCAATAATGGTTTCAAAAATCGTCTTTACGGAACAACAAGAAACAACTGTACAATTCAAAGAAATACGAAAACAAATATAGATCATATTTTCATAAATAAACATGATATCAAAACACCAGGAATAATATGTAAAGAACGAATCGGATAAGAGTTGAAAATGAGAAAATTACAGATCCAAATATAATCTATAAAGAACTAATCAATGATGTTAACAAAACAAAATTCATGAAAATCTACATATATAAAAAGAAAAGTCCTGACTCATTCACTGACTGACTCATCAACGCCCACCCCAAACCCTTGGACCTAGAAAGCTGAAATTTTGCACAGAGGTTTACTTTATGATGTAGACAAGGAATAAGGCCGGATTTTTCCAAATTCTTACGGGATAGGGAATAATCTGGCAAATTGACGATGAAGTGTATGGCGGCAACCCCAGTTGTGTGGCGCCAACCCGCAATACACCTGAATTAATTGGAGAAGGCCACAACGGGCTGGGAAGTCGTATATTCTCCGATCTCAATATTACTTTGCTAAATAAATAAAGTTTTGTTTTTTAATGCTTTAGATGCAAGGGTTCTGGAGCGAAGCGACGGTACCCGGCTAGTTAAGAACATAAAATGAATAAATGTACTGCCACTGAGTTATCTTTATGTGATAATTTAGTGATATTTTCCAATCTTGACTTGTTTAAAATGACTAAATGACAACGTAACGATTTAAAATTCTTTCAATCATGCTTTTATAATTGACTTTTGCTTAATATTTGAATTAATATTGCTGCCTGCCGATTTTCACCGCTGGCCAAAATCGTCAGCAACGGGGTGGGTGGGGGTCAGGTGAGGGTCGATGTCGACTTCACGGCATGCGTTGGACGGACTTCAGTTCACTTGGCGACGGGAAGGGACTGACTTGCCGGCCTGGCAAATCGTCTTCACCTCGGGGAAGGTCTGTCTCGGTCTTCGGACTTCGAATAACTTCGGCCTCTTGATTGCCGGCAACGTCTCCTGGCGTTGGCCGGCTCTGAGCGAGGTTAAGCGGGGAGTGTGGTCTGACAATCCCCGCTGAACTGAACGGCGATACCTCTCGTCTGCCGCCGGCGTCGTGACTTATGTACGCCGGGCTTCTCGGCTTCCAACACGGGGAGGGCAATTCTGCTGTCCGCGTTGGAGATGGCCTCAACTTCTCTGGCTCCAAACGACTATGGAAAGCTTCTCCCGTGGCTGGCTTGCCACCACACTATCTCAACTACTCTTTCTCCGGCTTGGAGAAACACTTGCGGCTCGCTTGCCGCCAAACACCAACTCGGTTCTCCTAACTGGAGACCTTTGCGGCTCCTGCCGCTGAGACGAACTGACTTTCAGGCGCTCCGCGCCTAGTTTTATAGGCGTAGGATAGGTCGACTCGGCCAAGGTATGCAGGGAAGGTCGAGTCGACTGCGCTGAAGGGGGAGCGGACAAAACGCCAGGTAACAATATTATTTTTTTAATTGTCTAATATCATATACTTATAAGGTTTAATGAACTCACATTACAAATTCTTAAGGTATATAGGGCGATCATAGTTAATCAAGTTTGGCTTATAAACCTATATCAAAAAACACAATCCGTTTACGTTCTGTAAGTTAGTTATTCGTTTCGTTACAATGATCTGTTACAATGTACATGATCTGCAGCAGCTGTTCAAACTGATGACCTCCAACGTCGTTGTACCTATTCCATTTCTTGATCGTTATCTGGTTTTTCCGTTGAAACATGCCTGGCTGTATTTCGATCTCAGTGCAGAACCACTGCTATCCGTGCCACTACGTGTTTGGGAGAGGCGACCAGTGTCTCCACTAAATTCCAGAAGTTTTCCTAAGAACTTCAAAAATTATTCAAATAGGTTCATGTTATGAAGTGAGAGCAAGAAAAGAACAGAAATATCCATTGAAGTTTCTGGAATGCTAATAATTACGAACTTTATATCTTTTTCTTTACCATCTCATTGTTTTAATTAATATTATTTTTTTTTTAAATTAAACAATTCCTCATAACTATTAAACGTCGAATTCAATGGCTTCCAGATTTTTCTTCCTCGAAGACATATTAATAAATGAATAAAAGAAACATATATCATTTCATTTAATCTTTATTAATAATTTCTTTACGAATTAATAATTTTTACGAATAATTGATAATGAGTTAACCAAAGGATTCATAAAGACACAATTACTATGAGTCGATCAGAAGAGAAAACCTCACCTGTTCATTAATTAGTTTGGTGATGTAACTAAAAGTTCAAATGTGGTTCTCTTACTCATAGAAACTCTAGTTTTCGGGATTGTGTTATGAAGTGCGCAATAAAACTTCAAAATGGCGACTCTGGTTGGAAAACTATGCTCCTGTGGAAACTCGGAGTTATTCTCCTTCTGTGGCCAAAGAAAATGTCTTTTGCTTCGGAGCAACCTCCAGTCCTCCACCAATGTCTGACCTCATAAGGCACAACAAGCACGCGCAACTTCCAGCAACTGTAAACTGGAGAAAATATTGGACTATCCTTACAGTTTAGATTTGGATCTGGAGCTGCGAAGAAATGCTTGTCAGTCTGATGAAGAATGCTTCAAGATGACTGCAACAGCAGGACTCAAGAATCTGGCTTCAACAAGCTCTGATAAATATTTGAATAAGCAAGTTGTCTATTGAAAAAAAAAAAGTGTATCTGTAACACTTTCATACCTTCATTGTTTTCAGAAATAAAATCTTGTATTCACTTTAAAATTAGTGCAAGTTTTCTTTTGATCGACCCTCGTAAAAATCACCCTTCATTGATAATGAAGTTAGCATTTTAACTATAATTCTAAAAACACAACTTTTTCAAAATTTCACATTTTTTTTTTAAAGTTTTTTATTACTATTAGTCAGTGTTTTTATTCTAAACTTGGATTGGCACAGGATTTTTTTTTGTTTTGTTTTTTTCTTAATTATTATTTTTTGATAGTCAATATCCATCTGTGTAGTAAAAGGACACGGAAATTTCTTCACTGAATCTCTATTTCTTCTTCATTTGGATCTTTAATTTAAGCACAAAATCATTTATATTTTTGCCAAGTTCTGTTGGTATTATTCATTTTAATTGAAAGCTATTTAATGTATCTATTAAATCACATTTTTTTTTTAATTCTAAAGGCCAACGCCTTGTCTCTAGGCGCTTCCCAACCGAGAGCCGCCCATTACTAGGGAATATATACTGGGGTGGTTTCCCATTGCCTTACCCAGGACGCCATTAAGGAATGACGTTTAGATAGAAGAGAAAGCGAAGAAGAGGCTGACGAACACAGGAAAGGAAATTGAAACAGCCAAGTCCTCGTCCGGGAATCGAACCCAGATGCTGGCACACGGCCCCACGGCTGACCGCCGCTTGGCCACGCCGACACGGGTAAATCACAAATACTAATACTAATTTCCTCAGAAATGAGTCACCTTCTAATGCATATTATCTAAGTTATTTTCTTCTCTTTGTTATCTAAAGAAATGTTTTATTTCTAGTTTTCATAATTATAAAGTTAACATGTTCAGCGCAGACTTACCGGATCCGTGTAGACGGCGTCGTGTTGTGTGACTACACTCCCGGCAAATCTTACTTGATTTTACAGAAACAGTATGCATTCGCGAAACGAAAGAGTCCACACATTAAATTTGTTATTTTGTCAAAAATCAACAGCAATGAAATGAATGATGGCTTACAAATGCTTAATAATACATTGGACATGATATTTGTTCAATAATACTAGACTTTCAAATGTCGTTAGTTGATTAAGGAATCACGTGACAATTTGTCAGTTTTACAACATGGCGACGCCGAACTCCATTGTTTTTCAATCTCCTCAACAAGGAAAGCCTTTAAGGAGCTCAGCGAAGATTATAGTTCTCAATGTGTATTGTAAGTTGAGGGTAAAGCAATGGTTGCGGAATTGACAGACGTTTCAGCATCAAGCATCATGCGAATGAAAAGCGAAGTCAAATGGACGGGAAAGTTATCAATCACGAGCAAAAAAAACACTCTTGCGAAAGTTAACACTCAAAACAGGCTGCAAATATACGACGATTTACACTGGCTTGTATAAGAAGAAAGATTCACGGCTTATCCTTCTCCACGCAGGTACCCTTTGGACGGATTTGTGAATGGAGGATGTCAGTTATTCAGGCTCAGCGAAAGAAAGGGACTATGCTGCTTTTTTACGAGAAATGGTTTCACGATTTTCTCCTGCCAAACATTCGACCACTTAGCGTAATTGTCATGAATAATGTGCCATATCATAGCGAAGTCAGGAATAAAGAAACAGGACATTCAAGACTAGCTGAGGGAAATAAACATTCCATGAAGAGAAGATCAGCTGAAAGCAGAACTGTTGCTCGTGGCTTCCGCTCGCCCCTGTTACGAGGCCTATTGAATTGACAACATCGCTGTTCAGCATGGACATACGGTTCTTCGACTTCCTCCCTACCATCACCTGGAATCTAATTGAAATGGTTTGTGGTAAAAGGATTTGTAACCAGAGAATTTTTTGAAGGCACCGGTATTGGAGACGCTTGTAAAGGAAGCAATTCGCAGAGTAATGAGAAGGGACCATTGGAGAAATTACATTGAGCATGTAGTTAAAGAAGAACAGTAAATGTGGGAAATAGATGGATTGGCAGAAACTGCAGTTGAATGTCAACAGTTCAGTACAGGAGACTCTTCACAGGCATCGAACTGCTCTGCCGATGATGAGATGCCACTTTGAAGCTACTCAACACACGGCTCTTTTCAGAGTCAACAATTCTATAGGAAAGAGAATCACTTTGCGCAGAAATTAATTCACATTTCTTTACTTCATTAATAAAGCTTTCTTTTTTCAATATTAATAACCAAATGATTTTTAAATAAAGTGCAGTTAAATGGAACTTTAAGTTTACTAAACAAATTTAGAAATACCGTTATAACTGATTACATTTTTCTGGGTTTTTTTTTTCTATTTTCATATACACAAATATTAACAATAAATATTACAAATGAATTTATGACAAAGCAAATCCAAAATAATTTATAATCACTGTTGACTCTTTGAGTAAATATATTTTAAATCAACTTTATTTTTAATTTCCGTATTATTTCCTAATTTTCATTCTACTTTCTATTTTTTATTTTTCTCAAATTATAATTCGCATGAATAAACATACAAGTTGAGTTAAAAACATGTAATAAGAATTTAAAAAATACATCACAAGAGTTCGAGAGCTTTCGAAACCTTTAGCGGCTTCCTTGTCAATCTGTGTTTGCAATAATTATTTTATTCAACTTTTAAACACCAGTTTAACATCACAAAAGTTTCTTTTTAAATTTTTATCACCACCGAACTTTTGTGATTTTTTTCCTCCTTATAATAATGAGTGATGTACCAGGGCCTTGAAAAACACTAGATTCTCTATATTTATTGATTTTATGTTTATTTTTAGAATTAAAGAATTTGAAAAAAAATTTCAAATTTTCTGGATCTTACACCTAACCTGAATTTTGTATAAGTTTTTGAGAATTTGAGTTTATTTTTATTAATAAATAAAAGAATACATCCTTTATTCTATCCTATTTACATTTTATTTTGAATTCCTAAGTATATCATTGACGCAACCATAAAAAGAAAATAGTATCTAGAGGAGTATAAGCAGGCGTATAACCAGAGGTTCAGGCTACACGGAGGCATGGTAGTTGATTTGAGCAGGTTGGGAGGGGGGGGGGAGTTGATATTTGATACGTACATTCTTCTTATTTTACCATATACAATAAAAAAGTAAAATAATATAGTGACATCTGGGGATTGCCTATCCCTACAATGGTGTCAGTGAACGTATTAATGGATATCATCACCTGCTTATTTCATTTTTACCCATAATGCAAAGGGGAAGCTTTTAAAAAGGTCTGTCACCATCTTTAAGCCCCGACTATGAGTCGGAAGACATGAGTGATACGCTATTGGACAAAATCTAAAGCGAGAACTTTTAAGAAAGGTTCTGTTCGTCTGTTTTTCCGTCGGTACCTCTAAGTCGAAACTAAGTTGCACAGACATGAGTGATACCTTATTGGAAAGCTTTATAAGTCACGTAGAGATGGGACGGTTTCCGGTACTTTCTTTCTAATAGGCTACATTATTAACCAAAATCATTACAGAATTTCGATCTGAAAATTTGAATCAACGAGCGGTTGGAATCTCGAAAACAATCGTGGTTGGTCGAGATTTATCGAGAAATATCGAAACTGAAAACAAAGAAATACAAAAAAAATGAAAAAAATGAATACTTCCTATTTTGATTAATTAAATACATTCTTTCGCCTATTCGGTGCATTGAATAAATGATTTTTATTTAAATCAATGTTATTTTTTCGTAAATTAAACATAGGTAAGATGACAATTCAGAAGTGTAAATTTTCCGTGTGATGGAAGGCGATATGGAACATTTAAGACAGAGTTTTAAAGCTTTTTATTCACTGGCAATGTATTCTGACATTGCCATAGAAATAGTATGCACAAATGGCACGTCTAAAGCTGCCTTAAAAAGGAATGTAACGGAAAACCACTTCAGTATCTGTACAAAACATACGGCAAAAACACAGACAGCTATGTTACTGACATGCCATAAGACCTGGACAAAATTCAAGCCCAAAACACTAATTTTAATCAAGTTAAATGCTGTAATAGAATGTAATAAGCTTATTACATAATTATCTTTATAAAGTTCGCCTTGTTTTTTTTATTTCCTTTTATGGTCATGTCTTTCTATTGACAATTCTAGATTTGATCCTGACAACTTCAGTCCTGTAAATTCAAAAAGGTCGACATTCGTTTGCTTTTAAACCATTTGGTTTTGCTGGTAAAAGAATCTGTCCAGGAATGAGTTTTGCTCTGATGTTAATGATTAATTCTCTGCTTTTTGGCTTCAAAAGTGTAAATTCACTCCTTCTCCAGGAGAAGCTTTTGTGTTCTAGGAAATAGAAGGATTTCTAGGTAAAAAGGTTCAGATAAAAGTTACTCACCACTGATAGCAACAACAGAACTTATCTTATTTGAACTTGTTAACTTAATAAAATACTTAGAAGTTTATTATCATAGTTAAAAGTAGAGATACTTTTCAGAAAGGCACTTCATAGTAAAAATAAATCATCAGCTGCGAACAATCTTTATTTTATAAATATAAATTAAAACAATCATTATAAATGAGTTTATTAATTTTATAAATTTTATAAATTATTTTATGTTATTTTATGTTATTTTATAAATGTTTATAAATTGACCTTTAACTGTAATTCATTTTTAAAGACTTTACCGTCGTAATGGTGAACTCTATAAAAACTTCATAAATATAACTGTAATGTTTTTCTTAGTCTCCACTGAAAAACAAATAATAATTAACGTTGTTTATGTTAACATTAAAAGAATACAAAGAACGCACATAACTAAACAAAACACAAGTATTCACTGAGCTATTTTTGGTATTTGTACTGGGAATCGGAGACAGTAC
>JAFIDM010004315.1:55024623-55038266 GCA_023159025.1 Thereuonema tuberculata | reverse complement strand
CACGTTAAACATGTTGGTAAATATATTCTTTTTTACAATTTGATCCTTCGCAAACTAAGCGGTTTTTAGCGGGAATTAAATTTCTGCCGTTTCTTATTCTTAATTTATGTATTGTTGTTTTTTAATATGAAGGACCATTATCTTGTTAACTTGTTTTCTTGTTAGTTTCCTGTATATGTTTTTTGGAATCACTGAACTGAAGGATACTGGACAAATCCAGCTGATGATGGTTTGGTAACCTGAAACAGCTGTACTGATTCCCGGTATCGAAATTAAAAAAAAAAACAGATCAGTGATTACTTATTTATGTTCGTGAATTCTTTTTAGTGCGATATTAGTTAATAATAAAGTTCTTGAATAGATTTAACATATTTTTTTTTCATTTTATTCCAATGTGTGTCAACTGTTTGCTTTGATTTACTTATTTATTCTTACAATAACAGGAAAACCCTGTTAAGGAATATTAAATTCCTTACCAGCAGTTGCTTAGTTATAAATACTGTTAGTAGTGCAGGTGTTTCTCTTTTGTGTCTGTGTTGGCTCAGGATGGACTGAAGGTCCTCATTTTTCAGACAGCTGGGTGAGCCTTAGGGCCCATCTGGAATAGAAATAATCTTAGAAAAACCTCCAACCTCCGCTGAGGATGGAACCCAGCTCTTCCAGCACCTAGCCCAGTTCATATACATAAAGAAAGAATTACAAACGCCTAATATATAACTAATTTGAAGTGAAAACTGATCAAAAAATATTCTATACTACTTTGACATTCAGTAATATTATTTGAAACATTTTTTTAGTTCTCGTGTTTATCGTAGTAATATTTTTTTTTTATTGATAGTTATCTTCGTCAAGTTATCGATGAAGGTCTTCGTATGGGTCTTACCTTTCACACTGGACGCAAGACTGATAAAGATATGATTATAGGAGAATATTTCATTCCTAAAGGAACCGCCATTTATCAGAATATAGGTGCTTGCTTTCGAAACCCAAATCAGTGGAAGAATCCAGACAAGTAAGTTTTATTTAGTTTTTGAATAAGTACCTCACTAGCATGCTTTCTTATATTGTTAAGTAATAGAAACTCTAACGGCCGTTTACATGCTCTTGAAAACTTGCCTGAAACCTGCAAGTGATACGAAAATCTCTGATCCACTTATCCGAAAATCTGACAGTTGGTCTAAATAAAAAAGTTCTAAATTCAGGCAAATATTAGAAGCAAGGCGACTCCAGCGCTCTTGGCGGCGAGGATGTTTATTTAAAAACTACGACCCGTGTTAACTTCACGCTGAAATCTGGATATTCATGTTCGTGATTTCAATCCATGGCTTCATTCACCACATTCTCTTCCTCCGGGATCTTTTTTTATTTCGTTTTTCTTTGACTCTGCTGTGAAATGAGTTGAGAATTAATAACAAAATAAACATCATTTCGTTTGTTGCTTCGGCGACCGCAGTTATAATCGCGATCTCAACGAGAACAAAATGAGATTTGAACTCAGGACGTTTTGAGCTCGTTTGAGGCAGATTTTCTAGAGCGTGTAAAGCGGCCATTATACTGTTGTTATCTGCAGACGTTCTTCCATTTTCCACTTCTTTGTCGTCTCTAAATGTCTATGAAACATTGTCTATATTGAAAAGATATTGAAAAGGACAATAATAAAAAAAAAAAGCATTGTTCATAAACAACACAATGTTGTAACAGAAATTAAGGAAAAACAGTAAACGGCTTTACAACACATCTAGCGTCTCTTCTTGTTAATAAAGAGTTATGCAAACATCAATTTTTCATTTCAATAACTGTATATTATCATTTATATTCATGATTTATGTAATTCTTGTATCATTTTATATTTATTTATGGAAGTAAAAAAGGCTTGAAAAAGTAGTATAGATAATAAATCCCGAAAATTCGCTGTAATATGTGGTTGAAGTGTTTTACTTTATTATTAGCAATATTTCGAGAATTTATGATTGAGCAAGATAGAATAACAAGTGCCTATATTTAATGCCTACTTTACAGTACCTATATTTGTTTGTTTAAATTACCTAATTTTGTTTAAATTGCTTTATACGAAATTAGAAGATAGTAATGGCTGAAGAAGCAGAATAAGTTACATTCTGCGAAATACTGTAATGTTTGGAGAAGAATTTGTATTTCCTATATCATACTTATTAACAATTTAATCTAGTTCTGAATCGCTATATGTACCTTCTTCGCTTTGTCTACTCACATTCTAACGGATACATTGTTATTATCTGAAGACGTTCTTCCATTTTCCACTTCTTTATCATCTGTAAATGTCATTATTTTCTTAAATTATTATTATTTAAAAATAATTAAAATTTCTGGGAAAGAAAGCAATTAACATTAGAAAACCTAATAACAAAACTGTACCACTAACATTTTTCTTTCCCCAAAATCGTAATGATCAGTTAGTCTTAACTATTAACTATTAAAAATCTTCACTCTTTCTTTCTAGATTTGATCCTGATAATTTTAGCCAAGAAAATTCTAAAGGTCGCCATCCCATTGCTTTTAAACCTTTCGGCTTTTCGGGAAGAAGAATTTGTCCAGGAATGAATTTTGCCATGATGTTACTAATAGTATTCACTGCTGTATGGTTGAAGAAATATAAGTTTTCCAAAGCGCCTGGAGAAGAATTTGTTCATTCAAAGAAGGCTGGGTTTGATTATTTGGTGGAAAAAGAAGTTCAACTTTTAATCACTCCAAGAAATTAACTAAAAAAGAAATCAAAATCTCAATTTTCCAAATCTCAAATGTATTTAATTCATTAATTTCAGGTTTACTTCAAGAGAAGATTTTTGTATGCATAATATCTTTAATTAAAGAATAAGTTCGTTTGAATATGCACTTATTTACATTATGAAAAATAGCTCACACTCGCTTGTTCCAGGCAGTTTTGATTCTGTTACAATCTATATAGTATAAAAGCATCTATTCGGGATACACAATATTAAGGCACGTGGTAATTGATATCATTTTTTTAAAGCTGTTTGTTACAAATTTTAAGTAAATTAATGTTTTTTTCACTGTGGTAACAGTGGTATGGTCTAGGAAAACAAAAGTGAAATACTCCTGCAATTGCACTCAATAAATTGAAGAATTAAAAATAAGAATCCACACACCTTTTAAACTATCAAGCATTTAAGGAGACGTTTTAGCCTATTTTGCTAAGGAAGTGATGCTCCTTTCCTAATTATTTCTGAATGAACCGTCTTGAAACTTCGCATGCACACTAAAGCACAAAAGACAATCAATTTTTTATTTAATTTGAACCAACGAATTTCACGCGATGTTCTAAACAATATTTATCCGCTTATTATTAAAATCCTCTTAATATATGCGAGAGCTTTAAATCTTTACAAGTAAATTGGATTTAGATAGGTTAATTATCTGTTGATTTCATTTTTTTTTTTCAGAAATTTAAAAAAAAAAATACTAATTGTGTTCATCAGATATTTTAATTAAAAAAATTAAAAAAAAAATGGAGATTTCTTGTTTATATTATTTATATAACAATAAAAGAAACAGAAAACCCAATATGTTAAGGAAAATAGCTTCAAGGTTTTTCAGAACATCGATTTGATAATAGAAAATAAATTAACAAATTCAAAGTTAAATTTAGTTAGTTTATTTTTAATAGCAGAAGATATCTCTTCATCCATGTTCGTTTATTAGTACTGACTGAGCTTGTGAAAGTTATAATAAATTTAATAACTTTCCTCATTTAAATCTATTATGATATAAAATTTCCAGTTCGTTTTACAATTTTCTTCCAGTACTGGTTAGTTACATTAACAATGTTTATACTTTCATCGTTTTATAATTATCTCGAATAAAAAAAAAGATAAGTTTACATCATCTGTGAGAAAGAAACAAACACACAAAATTTTCAAGGGTAATAATTTTATTAGGAAGAATGTATTTTCTGTTTTGCATTACAATCGTTATTTCTAATACCCTGGAATTCACCAAGTTTTTTCTAATTGAAATTTGAAAAGCACATCTACATCTAATCATCATCTGTGTTCTAAGCATAATACATCTGAATTTGTTTTCTCTTTTAGCACATATATTAAATGAAAATAACCAAGTGTTTTTAGTGACACATTTAAATTATTTACGGCTTCTCCGATATAACTTTAATAAAAATTCCGTCATTCAAATACATATGTTAAAACTTCCATTTTTTTCAAGTTATTCAGTAACTAAAAAGTACGTATATAAGTAAACAAAAGTTATTTCAATGCTACTTTAGTATCTAGGATTTTCTTTCAGACTCATGTACAGAAATCGATTTGATAATAGAAAGTAAATTTACAATAACTGGTTTATTACCTATTACTTACATCTCATAACAGCAATATTTCGCAGGAAGACTTTCCTGCTTCATCAGGCTTACATTTTGGGAAAAATAAAACGAAGCAATTTCAACAAAGAAAACTTAATTCAAATACAGTACAACCTCGTTTATCCGGACTAACTGGGACCAAAGGCAATCCGGGTAATAAGGGTAATAAGCAAAACAAATCCTTAAATAAGCAACTTATTGATCCTTAAATAAGTTTATTACGATAAAAAAACTATGTTTTGTAAGAAAATTACATAGAATTATTTACAAGACATTAAAAAATATAAACATAACTTTTCACATATTTCTTAACAAAGAATTGGTCCACTGTCTTCTGTTTGAAACACGTATGGCATTTCATCAAAATAAAAAGCGAATGTTTGGTGTACTTACAGTTATGTTCTTGCTATCATAGTTAAAATTATTATCTATGTGAACATTAAATAAAAAAAAAAAATCTACAAATCAGATAGGAAAGGTAATGATGTAAATTAGGTTATCCTTGAAACCTTCAGAAAATATTATAAAAATAAAATTAAATAACTATGATTGTGTTCTATTATATTCAATCATTAAATAATTATGAATGAGATCAATGTTTACAATATAGTTTCATTTATCCAATTATTTGTATGTTCAATCATTATTCCTTGAATAATTAGGATTGAGATCAAATGTTTATTTGTATAATAAGCAATGAGTAGTATATTTGCTTTTTGTAATATGTTTTCCCTTTGTAATAAGTGAGTGAAATGAGCATTATGTTCCTTTTGTTGCATTTGAATTAAGTTTTCTTTGTTGAATTTGCTTCGTTTTATTTTTCCCAAAATGTAAGCCTGATGAAGCAGGAAAAGTCTTCCTGCAAAATATTGCTATTATGAGATGAAAGTAATAGGTAATAAACTAGTTTTTGTAAATATGAACTACACTTATTAAATATATTCTTTTTAGAAAGTAAATTAACAAATTCAAAGTTAAATTAGTTAACTTACTTTTGATAGCAGAATGTACACACATATCTTCTTTCATGTTCTTTTGTTAGTTGTAGTTGACTGAGCTTGAGACGTAATGTATTACTATTGGACTTAAACATTTTTCTCCTTTTCCTTTGTTCTTTTGTCTTTTTAAATAAGCGCCTCATTAAAATCATTGGACTCACTTCTTTAACATTTGATTCGTAGTTCATTTTAAAGCATAGGCCTAATTTATTTTCGTTCAGGTCCTCCCAACCCTCAAAAGCGATTTTAAATCCACAGCTTACAGGGGTGGACGCTGTTCATTATAGTCCAACTTAAAATATGAGCAACGATTGTTTGATAGGCAGCTCTTTTCTCCAGTCCAAAAATTTATATCCTAGCTCTGTAGGCTCAGTGTTCACGATAATACATATTGGTAAGTGAACATATACTTAATACTAGTATTTATTTTGATGTTGAAATACTACTTTTCAGTCATCTATAAAGTAATAGTTCAACAAGTGATAATGAGTTAACCAAAGGATAGATAAAGACACAATTACTATGAGTCGATCAGAAAAGAAAATCTTACCTGTCCATTAATTAGTTTGGTGATTTAACTAAAAGTTCAAATGTGGTTCTCTTACTCATAGAAACTCTAGTTTTCGGGATTGTGTTGTGAAGTGCGCAATAAACCTTCAAAATGGCGACTCTGGTTGGAAAACTATGTTCCTGTGGAAACTCGGAGTTATTATCCTTCTGTGGCCAAAGAAAGTATATTTTGCTTCGGAGCAGTCCTCCACCAATGTCTGACCACACAAGGCACAACAAGCACACGCAACTTCCAGCAATTATAAACTGGAGAAAATATTGGAATATCCTTAAGGCCGCTTTCTTTGAACAATTTCACAGGCAATCTACGCGCCATCATCGCGCCATGAAGGGATGGAAAGCACATTGCCACTTTTAGAACGTGTTCTAATTTCAAAGAGATGGCATGCCATCTCTAAAGAGCCATCTGACACTAGCGCGCCTGGTGGCGAATTTGTAGAACTTGAAGTTCAATCGATTTTTATTTATTATTCATCATGTGTATTTCCATATAATAGTGAAAATAGACCATATACACAAAAGGAATCCAACAAATAAAGCTTAAAAATAACATGTTTCCGGATAATCTCCCATCATCAGATTACAATATAAAAAAATACAAAATTGGAACCTACACGTCCCGAGTAAAACTTTAAACAGCATAAGAACATAAAAATTTTTCAAAATAATAAGTTTAACAATGCTAATGTTACAACTTTAACAAACCAATGGATTACAACAATGAAGGAGGTGCTAAAACATGCAGGTACATAGGAGAAACCAAAAGAATGGTTAGTCTCCGAATGAATGAACATAGAAGGGCAATCGATAGTAATAATAAGCAATATCTTACTAATAATCATCATAAGGCAGCTGGACCCAATATACTAACAGACAATCCAATTGTTTATGCCATTGAGAAGGACGATTACCTCCGAAAATTTTATGAATCGCTTGTTATTAAGTCCAAGTCCATTCTTTGTTATAATACTGAGGTTTCTATTCTTAATGCTCTTGACTATAGTATTAAATGAGATAAAATGTTGTCATCATTAGTTATATTGCTGTTATTGTTGTAATCCATTGTTAAAGTTGCAACATGAGCATTGTTAAACTTATTACTTTGAAATTTTTTTATGTTCTTATGCTGTTTAAAGTTTTACTCGAGACGTGTAGGTTCAGATTTTGTTTTTTTTATATTGTAATCTGATGATGGGAGATTATTCCGAAACATGTTATTTTTAAGCTTTTTTTGTTGGATTCCTTTTCTGTATATGGTCTATTTTTACGATTTTTATTTATTTATTCAAAATTACCGATTACAAAAATACTCACGAACGGAGGTCATCTTTTCCTTATGTTTTCGTAGATGCTTCCAGAAACCGCTACATTATTAATCAAATCATTAAAGAATTTCGGCCTGAAAATTTGAATCGACGAGCGATCGGTTGCTCGAAATATAATGAGAAATATCGAAACTGAAAACAAATAAATACAAAAAGATGAAAAAAATTAATACTTTCTATTTTAATTAATTAAAAACATTCTTTCGCCTATTCGATGCATTGTAACTGATTTTTATGTAAATCAATACTATTTTTTTCCTAAATAAAACTTAGGTATGATGAAAATTGAAAATTGTAAATTTTTCGTATGATGGAAGGCAATATGGAACATGTAAGACAAGAGTTTTAAAGCTTTTTATTCACTGGCAGTCTGTCCTGATATTGTCCTCGATATAGCCTACAGAAATGGCACGTCTAAACCGGCCTTTACAGTTCAGATTTGGATCTGGAGCTGCAAAGGAATGCTTGTCAGTCTGATGAAGAATGCTTCAAGATGACTGCAACAGCAGGACTCTGCGTCTGGTATAAACAAGCTGTGGTAAATATCTGAATACGCAAGGTGGTGATTTTGAAAAAAAAATAGTGTATCTGTAACACTTTTATAACTTGCCACTGCAAGTTTGGAGAAATAAAATCTTGTCTTTACATCGAAATTAGTGCAAGTATTCTTTTGATCGACCCTCGTTAAATCACCCTTCATTAATTCATTGATAATGAAGTTAGCATTTTAACTATAATTCTAAAAATACAACTTTTTCAAAATTTCACCTTTTTTTTATAAGTTTTTTTATTAGTCAGAGTTTTTATTACAAACTTCAATCGACACACTTCAATCCTTTTTTCTTAATTAGTATTTTTTGATGGTCAATATCCATCTGTTAGTAATAGCACACGAAAATTTCACTAAATCTCTATTTTTTTATTCTGCATTTGCATCTTACATTTAAGCACAAAATCATTTGTATTTTTGTTAAGTTCTGTTAGTATTATTGATCTTAATTGGAAGCTGTTTAATATATCTACTAAATTACATATACTAATACTAATTCCTCAGAAATGAATCGCCTTTATAGAATTTCTTATTACAGGTGAGGTAACGTAATCTCTTCAAATGAAATAAAGATTAAGTTAATGCAGTCCGACGTTCCCACCTTTTTCTCCCAAAAGAATTTAATCCATATTGAAAGAGGGCTGGGAGAACCCTGGACTGTCTAGAGGAAAACCAAATAAAGATTCCGCAGAGGTTCACTTACTTTGAGATGCCCAACTGGGCTTATTATTTCAAGACAGATAGCTGTTACTTTAAAGAAAATTGTTTGAGTTGATTTTTTTTTTAGGACCAGCTTAAGTTAATTCAAGATCTAACAAATGTTCATCAAATCTCTTCAAAACATATATAACACTAAAAGTATCACCTAATTAAAATCATGTCTTCTTAATCAATTAAATGCTTCAAAATATACCAATATTTATCAACTCAGAGCCTTAGTTTTTCACATTTTAATGTTGTAATTTTAAATTGAAAATATAATGTCACATCCTTATTTTTTAAAAAATTCTGAAAGTATTCAGAATTATGAATTTGATGCTTAAGAAAATTAAAAAAGAAAGTAACCAATTTATTAAAAAAATTAAATTCATCATAAAATTTATCTTTAAAAAATTACGACAGTTTTTTTATTTTAAAAATAACCTTTTTTTTTTTTACTTATAAATAAATAAGTAAAAAATTTGAAATTATAAAAACCAATTTAAATATTAAATACGTTTTCAATGTTTCAACCTTAGTATTATTATACATTCTGTGCAATAATTGGAATCTTTTTTATGAAATTTCGTATTGAAAGTCGTAACTATGAATATTATTCGTAGTTATAATTCCAAATTTCATGAAGATATACAGAGATTGGTTTATATTCATATGACGTAAGGTTTCAATTTAGAATTTGGGAAAAAACTTGAATGCTACTACTTTTCTGTTCAGATGTTGCTTATCGACTCTAGGGAGAACTATTAGGATTCCCATGTCTAAGTGTGTGTGTGTGTGTGTGTGTGTGTGTGTGTGTGTGTGTATGTAACTCCCTCCACATGCCGAATCGGGAGTTACAGCCCCATGAGTCATACCTCATTGATTCCCGAAGGCTTGGAGGTTTTGGGTAAAATCTGACTTCCGGATTAGGCCATTCTTTTTTTGATGGCCATTGACCGGGTTTGGAAAACAATGGCAATTGGACAAAATTTGGGCTCCATCTTTACTTAATCGAATGTACTGAGAACGAATATGATATATTCGACACAGTGACCACTTCCAATAGTAAGTGACTTTCAATACTCAGTCACCCGAATGTTCCAAAATGGGGATACAGACACTAAATGAATGATATGTGGGCATCGTCTGAAATTTTCTTGACCCTGAATTGAAACTGATGAATAAATGAGTTTTGTGCGTCGATTTATAATAGTATCACTTTTAACAATGGAGCGTTTGATACATTGCAAATTGTACTGAATCGCTTGGTTTTGTGTTTATTGCAAATTGACTTATTTTCTTCCAGTTTGTTTTATTAATAACAATCTGAAATCTGATAAATAACATTATTTGCAGAAAGCTGAATTTTAATCTATTGTTTTCCTTAAAGACTACTGCATGATATTGAACAGAGTTAAAGAATTTTTCTTTAATATTTTTATTCGACATTTTAGCCGAATAATACAATGTTTATGTTAAAGTGCTACTAGTGTAATACTCAAATTTTACTAAATGTGAAAATAATCCTAACCTTATGATATTTTCTTATTATCGGAGGAAAACCACTTCACTAATAAAAATTAGTGCAGGGTGTTCATAATTATTTAAAATCAATAACAAACCGGAAGGCAGTGAAGATAAACTTCAAGTAAAAAAAATGTAGTTGATCGTTAACAAAATACTCGTACAATAATCATATTTGCATATTATTCCGTTAAATTGTTCTTGTTCAGTCTATTCTTGGAACTTGCACCATTTCTATGAAAATGTCAGTCTTTTACTAAGATGTTCTCCAGGAAATTCAGGTTCATCCTTCATTAGTATTCAGACTTGATGCAGATGAACACTTGTATTTGATTCTGCGATGATTTCACTTCTGTGATGATTCATCGTTGCTAGGCTTGAAACAAGATAGGAGCAGCCATCGCAGGAGCGTTAGCAGAATACCCCCACGGCTTCTGTATAGAGCGAATATACGGGTCACACAAAGGGCAACAAAAAGGGTTTATTTACTTATTTCTAATCGTGTATTAGTTTTCCACCTAATATTCCTAACGTAATCAGGAAAAAAACAAAATAAAAAAAAAACCTATATTGTATTAAAGAAAAAAAAATGAAAGTAAATAAATTAATTAATTAATTAATTAACACCGGTAATAATAAAACATTTTAACGTGCAAATAATCAATTTAATACAAAAGCAAAGCCACCGCACATACTAAACAAGTAAATACATAATACATACATTAAATAACAGTAACACTATCGATTTCGTCAACGCAACGGTTGGCATCATCGGGTGAATAAAGAAAATAAAATAAAAATTTATTAAACAAAATCCAGTCTTTATAGATAATGATAAGTCTTTGCTTTTGTATTAAATTGATTATCCGCACGTTAAAATGTTTTGTTAATGGAATAGCCGCAATGAGTCTTTATTTTTCAACTCTCAACAAACAATAACCAAGAACGCCATAGACAATTTTGGACCAATCACAGCATGAATGGTGCCTTCCTACATCCCTACAAAAATCAGATAACCTCACCTGCAGCAGAACTTTCATTGGTTTGGAAACTTATCGTTATCTATAAAGACTGGATTTTGTTTAATAAATTTTTATTATTTTCTTTATTCACCCGATGATGCCAACCGTTGCGTTGGCGAAATCGATAGTGTTTTTGATATTTCATGTATTTATTACGTATTTATTTGTTTAGTATGTGCGGTGGCTTTGCTTTTGTATTAAACCGGTAATAATAATCTTAAAAAAATAACCACTTATTCCTCACCAGAATCAAATGTTTGCTATGTGTGACGTAATTATGACGACACAATAACCCGCGACCTTCCGGCAGCATGCGGCCCGCCTGTATCTTGCTGCTGCCCGGTAGTTTTAAACTTAAAATTAAATTTGAACTTTTACATTGCTGCCAATAGATACATTGAAAAATGTCTTGCAATAGCAACTATCTCAGACTCACTTATTGAAATGTAGGTATGAAACACAAATAGTGCATTATTTGTTAATTTGAAGTTTATGTAAATTACATATATTATTGATATTAATTGTTATCATATAAAAATATAGTAAGGATTGTGGGGTTAGAGAATGGGACACTAAAACGGATTTCACGTCGTGTTCAGAAGCCTCTACAAGTTGGGAATAGAGTATTTTAAGGGGCCAACGCCCCCACTTGTTCGAGGTATTTGGCATTGTTGTCATTCGCCCTCCCTAAAACCTCCCGAACGGAAGGTCGGATCGAAAACCTTCCATCATATTTTGGATGAAATATATTTCACCATCGTGTTCAGAGGCCCAAACAACATAGGAACACGTATTTTTAGGGGCCAACGCCCCCCCCCCCCCCATTTTCGAGATATTTGGCTTTGTTTTCATCGGATTTCCGCTATTAGCTTATATGTTAGTAAAAATACAACCATCACATTTAAGTTGTCAGTTATAGCTTAATGTTTCATGTCCCACTCAGATACTGAAGGATGTTGGTTCGAATCCGTATATTTTTTTTTCCGTCGTAATCTTTTTACTCAATGTCCGCGTGGGTTTTTTGTTTTTCTTATTTTCCTAACTTTTTTTTTTATTTTTTTTTCTAACCTTTTTTTTATTTTACCTTATGTTAATTCACTTCCTTTTATTATTATTATTTTATTTTTTTATATATTATTATGGGGATCGACCTTAAATTTATGCTTTAGAGCATTATTATATTCACTTGGCATTTTTTATTTTTTGGTTATTTTTGTTTGAGAATGAAATTCTCGTCACTGATTTTAACAGATTATTTTCTCCTACATAATCGAATTTTTTATTTAGGAGAATCGAGTTTCTTTGTTAGGAGAAATATATTTCATGTAAACTATATAAATATATCGACTACCTTAACTCCCATTACCATTAAGTGTATGTTTGTAATATTCATAAATAATATAAATTTAAATATCAAAAGCAATGCTTTCAATTCTCTAGATTTCTCGAAATGCCAAAAGAATTCCCGAATTCTTGAGAAAAAATTTTTTTAGGAAATGAGAATCAAATTAACGATGGCATCCGCTTAATTGTAAGGATATATTGATTTTAAAAATGTTAGGAAAAGCTTATATATAAAATTATATATAATATATATATAATTAGATCATATAAAGTATGAGTGATATCCAAAAGGGATTAAGAATTTGTAAAAAAAATAAGTTTAAAGGATTTTTGAGAAAGGAAGATTTGGGATTCACAAAAATTAAAAAAATTACAAGAATATAAAAAGGAAAAAATTTATAAGAAGAAAAAATTATATCTTAAGATATAAGTTAAGAAAAAATGTATTTGAACTTAACGCAATAAACATTTAAGACTTGTACAAAACTCAAATTACATACATAAATTAACGCTGCACCTTAATGGGAGTCCATTAAATATAATATTTTGAAAAACAATAATTACTTTATTTATTTATTTATTTATTTATTTATTTATTTATTTATTTATTTATTCACTTATTTATTCTTGTTGCTGCTAATGTTGATAAAAATGATTTCGACATTCATATTACTGCTTTTTCAATAAATATTAAGTCTTTAGCATAATTATTATTGAAATGAGCAATTAAAAATTACTTTAAAATAATTGGCTAATTAAAAAAATTAAAAAGCAATACTTGTTTTTGATATCTGTATTTACTTATCGATACGTTCTTATGTAACGATAAAGGAAATGAAGCTTCAGACGAAACAAACCACGCCCTATTGAATGATCACGTGATCCACAGATCCCTCCATCTTCGAAGTAAGGCTGAAGCGTGCGTGAGAATGTTTACGATCATCGTTGCTGTGCTTGTTGTAATTCTTTGTTTTTTCCTATGGAAGAGACAAGTAAGTTTCTAATTTCTGATTTGAATTAAAAATTAACAAAGTTATTAGAATTCTAGGTTTGTCTGGAGTTTTGTAAACATACGAATCATCATGTGAAAGGGCGTGACAATTTCTATATATACATTGTTTATATTACGTTTAAAAAATTATTTTGCAACACTGCTATTTCTGAAGGTCAAATTTGAGAAATTTTCATTTTGATAAAACAATTCTTATATTTTTGTTTTTTCTGCTTTTTTTTTTTTTT
>JAFIDM010004315.1:54993257-55024223 GCA_023159025.1 Thereuonema tuberculata | reverse complement strand
TTTTTTTTTTTTTTCAGTTCGAATCAATTAAAAAAAAACACAAACAAGAAAAATAAGATAAATAAGATAAGATAAGGAGTTCTCAACTATTGGAATTATACTTATTTATAAAAAGGCTTTCTTCTTATTTTTTTATAACGATAACTTGTCTTAATTCAAATTTTTAAAATTAGAAATTTTTAATTATATTGTTCAATAATTTTTTTTCTTCAAAAATAATTTTTTGAAATATGTTTTTAAAAAACATAAAAATTGAATAACTATTTTCTTCTTCTGTAGTAAAAAATATACTAAAAAGCAAGAATTAAGTAAAAAGTATCTCAGGAAATTCATAGATTTTGCCAAGTTTTGAAAATTATTAATTTTTGATAATTCCATCTCTGGGCGATGATCTTGAACTTTCAGCTGCATTCCACGATAAGAAACATTACCAAAACAATCTTCTGTGCCGAATTACATCCCTAAAAAAAATTAATCTATAATAAAATATCTCTTGAAATTTCATTAAAAAACTGATCTTATTTTATTTGGATCGAAAAAGAAATTAATCCAAACAACGTAGGAATAGGATATTTTCATGGGCCAATGCCTCCCCCCCCCCCCAAATGTTGCAGATATTCGGAATTGTTTTCATTGAATTTTCGCTATTAGCTTAAATGTTAGAAATGCAACCAATTATTTTCAGTTCAAGATAAAAAAGTTTTTACGTGCGAGTTAAAATTTAAGAAACGCCTACAATTAAAAACACGGATGGGAGAAAATAAAGAATAAAAGTTAATTAAAACTCACACGACGTTTCAAACCCTCATCTTATTTTTAGGGTTTTTTATCAAGTGTGTGAAAATAATATCCCACAAGCTTGGATTCGGTAGGTGAAACGATTTTGGACTTGGAATACCGGAAATTAGCTTATATACTCCCCCTGTCGGAAGAAGGTTGAAAACACGGAAATAGCCGTCTGCTATTGTGGGACGAGCGCCTTTGTCCTCCAAATGAGAGATGGCCGGCGGAAGTTTGAACTGCGCAGCCCTTCCGGTAGCTGATCAATTATGTTTTCCTGTCACAGACGGGGTCTGTTTTCACTGAGAAAGACATGGTGATAACGCCAAATTAAAACTTCTCTCGACTATTTAGCGTTATTTCAATACCAGTTGCTAACAATAAGTATTTATATAAATAAATACAATGCTCTTTTGCAAAGTAACAAGCGATTACCTGTCATGGCGGCGTCCTGTCATTAAATCAGGCGGAAGTGCCTGACCAGATTAATCGATCATACATGCGCAGATCTCACAAAAACAGGGCGGCCATTTGGAGGACAGTAGTGTGTATGGGTGTGAAGTTATGGGCTATGTATGAAAGTTTTAAGTGAAATGAAATCTTTAAACGCCACATTGCAAGATATTAGTTGTGGAGAGCTCTTGATTATAATTTTTGTGGATTTTTATAATCCCTTATTCGTAGAATCTACGGAGATAATTGTCCTTTATATTGCTATAAATCACTGGTTTGCTGGTGTCCTATTTTTAGTTGTCAACTGTAGCTTGATGGATAAGATTTCGGATTCATATACTGAAGATTATCGGTTCAAACCCGTACATCTTCCTTTGTTTTCTTCTATTTTCCTAAAGTTTATTTTTTCTTACGTTATTGTACTTCCTTTTTATATTATTATTTTGCTTATTCTTATGGGTAGCCCTTAAATTTACGCTTTAGCAGAAAATTACATTTACCTATTATTTAAATTTTTAAAAAAATAAATAAACGCAAATTTCTTTTTTTATTAGAGATATTACATTTTGCAATTAGGATATTACTTACAAACAAGCTTGTCATTGAAGAGGACAGTTCGCCATCTAATTACAGATCTACATTTTTATAACTTATTACGGAAAAATGTAGGACAACAAAACTTTCATTATAAAAAAAATAGCCTAAAAGATATCAAATTTATTGCTTCGCTAATAATAGTGTTAAGATTGCTTTACCCATTTTTAATTAACAATGAATTTATTGTTGTACTTTCTAATTACTGTACTGTGTATTTGATGCATTATCAATAAATCAATGTTTTTGATTTAGCTTTTTGATTTACCGAACCGACATCTACTGCTGCAAAATATCACAACAGTAAACTGATTTTTATATAAAAGAAAGATTAGTGTTACGTAATGACATAATTCATAAATAAATGTTTATAAATAAATATTTATCAATAAATTGTGTGTAGGTTTCAGTTTCCAAAATATCATCTATGACCTGAAATTTCTTGGAAGTATCTCGAATTCTGTTATTGGGTTTGAACTCCAGAACAATCTGCTACGACCTTGGCATCACGGATTACTTAGGGAAGTGGCAGAATAATGAATGATAATGACGACATTATATAAGTAACAGAATAGAATAAAAAAAAATCAATATCCTGCTCATTGCATATTACAGCAAAGTAAATAGAGACTGTGAAAACGATTTATTACAGTGCTTAAAATCTATTTTCTTCTTATACAGAATGTTACTGTGGATAAAATCGGAACTATTACATAAAAGAATTAATAAATAATAGCAGAAATTTCCCCGCCATCTTTAGTGCACCTAACCTAATTCAACTTGATGACAAATTACCCACAATGCATACGAAGAATCATCAAGCAATCAATATGGCTGCTTGGCAGTTGATTATAATGTCATTACTATATTCTTTCATTATTGATGGAATAACTCATATTTTTTTTCACAAATTTGGAGGGAATAGTTGTAATATAATTTTATTCTTTGAAGAAAATTATCTAAAGCTGCAACACATTACAGAGAGATAATTCTAGACATTATTTATTCTAATGGGCTCAGCTGCAGTGGTGATAAATGGCAATAATTGACGCCTACTTCAATGAAACGAGACAGATGACACAGGAGGATGTCAGCGTTTGCTTTATTCTTATCAGCGTTGAACTCTGTAATGGATGAAGTTCCACATCTGTAATCAATGATTTACTGTCCTGATTTCGGCAAAATTTCGTGTTTCACTTCTTTTATTTGTGTAAATATTCTCAAACGCAATACTTAAATAGACGAATTAATTCCTTATAACTCAGAAACGGATGAAATAAATGAAACAACCATTTCTTGAAAATAACAAGAAAATGAAAAGAAAAAACAAAGATAATAACGAGATAAGGTTCAAGAAGGTGAATAGGACCAAATGTATCTTAGGATTCCTGTCAAATTTTGTTGAAAGCTTTTGATATTTTAATAGTCTTAAAAATTATTATGAAGATTATTTTCGGAATAATATCAAATTTCAAAATACAGTTCATTTCAAATTGGAATTCTACAAATAGTAAAAATCTGCAGATCATTAGAATTTTATTGCAATTTTCTGTGATAGCTGACTTAATAAATATATATAATTGTGATTAAAATATGGTTATATACAGAAAAATCACTTCATTCGGTTATTTTGAAATAAAAATGATTTTAAAAAAGGAGAAAGAATACAATTAAAAGCTACAACACGATACCGAATCTCGTTTCTGAAAAAAATAAATAAATTGGAGGATTTAAGGTAAGTAAAACCTAAAAGTTGACCTTCAAAGTAACCCCAATATTTTTAAATATCGTAAATTATTAAAAATAAAAAACTCAACTCGTCACTAATTGTTTGTTTGCTTCTAATAACAGCGAGAAGATTCTGTTCCTCATACAACAATACCTGGAATGAAGAAAGGTGACAAGTAAGTATTCACAAAATACTCCCTTCCAATAGATATATTTGATACAGAAAAAAGAGAACAGAAACGCACATATCGAAGCAAAAACAAAAACCGAACTGCTGAGAGTTGTGAAACTTGAAACAGTATTGTCTCCGATTTCCAGTTTTCAATACCAAAAATAGCTCAGTGAATTTTTGTTTTTGTTTGGATTCGTGCGTTCCTGTTCTCTTTCTTCTGTATATTAATATATATTAATGGATTCACATACGTTAAATTTCATTTCTGATAATGTATTTGATGTTGCTTTCAAATAGATTAAAGTATTCATTTGGGTAGGAATTTCTGCACATTTTTAGGCTTCTGAAAGGAAGCCTTATAATCCCGGTTTGTCCGTCTGTCTGTGGACAGGTATCCCACAATACAAAGCACAACAATCACAACAATTGCGCCTTTTGCATTCGCAGCAATCACATTTATAATAATAAGGAAATTAAAGTAATAATATCAGAAACCGTTGCGAAGCATTGGGATTGCTTTACTCATCATTATCCCTATTTTATTTCGTCATAAACATAATTTTTAATTGACACCAAACCCTGAGGTTCTATGATAAATGCACATGTACATTTTATGGTTTAATACGTACTTTATTTAGTTTAAACATTTCATAGCTGTTCTTCTGTTGTCCTGTTGTAATGTGAAACAGTCTTTGCGTTAAAAAGAGCTAATTGTTGTCAAATGTCTTGAATATACCAATGAATATATAGCATTGATAATGAAGATCTGGATACAGCTGCTTTCAAGAGTGATCTTACCTTTTAAATTGTCTCATATGATGATTCAATAGTTCTCGTCCGAATACACGTATTCCAATCGAATTCACATCAACCTGCATTCAAAAATCCTAGTCTTTGTTTTATTCCAATAAATGTTCAACTTAGCATCCATAAGGCCGCGCGGTTGGCGATGTCGCTAAGACACCGGCCTCTCACCTCTGAGTCCCGGGTTCGGTTCTCATGTGAGTTTCGTTGATGGTGGCGATCCGCACTGGGCAAGTTTTCCCGGGGTTCTCCCGTTTCCCCTGCATTTCTCACACCATCCTTTCACAGTCTTTCTCTCCGTCTGTCGTTCTTTCCGTGGGATAGTACAAAAGATCTTTCAGGTCGACGTGCTCGGCAGTCAGGCCACCCACTTTCAATTACTCTAATCTACTCTAGCATCCATAACTGTAATAGAATCACTACTTCATACCTTTTTCTTGATATCTTCAATTCAATTATACAATACTACACCATATATATCTTTAAAAATCTTCTTTAATAGCAGACGATATTTCGCAAAATTAAAATCATTTTGCTTTTTCAAGCTTTTTTTTTCAACAATAACATGAGCTTATCTTTTCAATAACACAACCGAATATAATACAACCATTTGTCATTATATAATATAACAAAAAATTCATGCTCTTCAATTATACTACAAGAGTAACATATTTATGTGTCAATTCTACAATATAATGCATGCTTCAATAACGTATCTACTATGTTTGTCTCTGAATGGGCCGAACATTGTATGTTAGAAAACCACAACACGGACCCAGAAGTTTATATATTATTTAAAATTAGAGCAAACATAGTAGATATATAGTTATTGAAGCGTGCATTATTAAAACTTTTAAATGTATCAATAAAGATAAAGGATACGTGGTTAATGCCAACACGTTATCTTATTTCCAGGATATAATTAGAGGAAAGAGGATAAATTTCAATAATAGATCAAGAATTGGAGAATAATATTAGGGCATTATTAAGAAATTTTAAATAACGTACTACTACATGGTTTTGTTGTATTGTAGAATTGACACATAATTATGTTACTCTTGTAGTATAATTGAAGAGCATGATTTTTTGTTATATAATGACAAATGATTGTATTATTATTCAGTTGTGTTATTGAAAAGATAAGCTCATGTTATTGTTGAAAAAAAAGGCTTGAAAAAGTAAAATGATTTTAATTTTGCGAAATATCGTTTGGTATTAAAGAAGATTTTTAAAGATATACATGGTGTAGTATTGTAGAACCACTACTTCCTAATTCGCCCTATTTTAAGAAATTAAATATAAGTACTTTAATAAATTTAAAGAAATCAATTATTAACTTTTTTTTTTTACAGGACAAAGATTTTCGATAAAGCTGATGTACATAAGCAAATGAAGTTCTTGCAAGAGTTGCACGATCAATACGGACCCATTGCTTCTTTCTGGGAAGATGATCAGATGTCTGTAAGCATTGCGTCACCAGAAATGTTTAAAGAAACTAGAAATATAAATGAGATACCCAGTAAGTACTACAAAAAAAAAAATGTTATATCATTCTGATGTATTTCCTCAAAATCACGATAACTACAAAAGTAATTTCATACCAGTTCTCTGTAAAGTTCCCATACTTTTTTAGTAGATCTTTCCTTCTAAAGCCTCTACTATTAAATATTTCAAACATCACACCAAATTTAAATGTAAAAAACTACATTTAATACGAAAAAGCAAATTTTCGAAAAGATTACGTCTTTTCTTTTTCAAGCCTAAAATAACAATAAGTTGAAGAACAATACTCCAAATTACATTAAACTCCTCGAGAAAATATTAACAATATATGAAAACAATACCATTAGTTACAATTTTTGTTTTCTTTAACATAATATATGATATGGTTTAACAATTTAGTTCCTTGATTGTAACATACCATTTACTTACAATCTTTGTTTTCTTTAACATAATATACGATACGGTTTAACAATTTAGTTCCTTGATTGTAACCTTATTATTATTCTTTCAATATATATATATATATATATATATATATATGAAATGGATATAATTTACAAAATAGAATGCAAGAATTCCGATTTATTCTATTTGGGCGAGAGTAAAAGAACAGTGAAGGAACGAATGACGGAACATGGTTGCAGCATTAGGAACAAGTACATTGAAAAATCAGAAGTGGCAGAACATTGTGTGAACAGAAATCATTGTATTAACAACGAGATACAAATTTTATATATTGAAAGAGACACCAAGATAAGAAAGATAATAGAAAGCATGTGTATCCGGAACACAAAAAGAAAAAACATGAATAGGAATGATGGTATTGAAATAGAGAAATATTTTACAAGATTAGCTAAAAGTTTTGTAGATAAAATATGCACAAAATGTAATAATAAGGTTACAATCAAGGAACTAAATTGTTAAGCCGTATCGTATATTATATTAAAGAAAACAAAGATTGTAAGTAAATGGTATGTTACAATCAAGGAACTAAATTGTTAAACCATATCATATATTACGTTAAAGAAAACAAAGATTGTAACTAATGGTATTGTTTTCATATATTGTTAATATTTTCTCGAGGAGTTTAATGTAATTTGGAGCATTGTTCTTCAACTTATTGTTATTTTAGGCTTGAAAAAGAAAAGACGTAATCTTTTCGAAAATTTGCTTTTCCGTATTAAATGTAGTTTTTTACATTTAAATTTGGTGTGATGTTTGAAATATCAGTTCTCTGACTATATTCATATTTATATTAAGCAGAGCGAACACGATGCAGATTTGTGCAAAGTTGTATGCGCAACTTTGCTGTTTGAGCGCTTTTCAAGCTGCTTGAGCACAGTTGTATCCGGAGTTGTATGCAGCAAAAGCTGTCACGATGAGAGGATGCAACTCCAAAAGCTGCATGTACAGCACCCAATCATAGTGCAGCGTTGGAACACTAACGTAACGCCCATGACGTAACGCCCATGGGAAAACATGGCGCCCAAACAGATAGCCATCGCTTCAGATTGACGGACAGCGAATACGGACAAAATACCAGAGATTTCCCAAAATTATTCACGCAGAAATAAAGTTTATATGTAAATACATTAATTTCATGTGGTAGAATTTTACAGAACGGTTGATAAACCTCGATATTTGCAATATTTCACTGCAACAGACAAGCGGCAATTGCTGCCAGTTTCCCAATTTCTGAACACAGCCACGGGACGTCATTGTTGGCAATTCCCACTGTAATAATAGCGGCTGTTGGTCATTGTTCTTCGTGTATCACATTATTGCCTTCTCCTGCGAATACCGATCGGCTAGTATCGCAATATTTCTGTTTTGTCGGCGTTAATTGCAGTTCCTGTGTTGCAGGCCAGCACCGCAATTTCCATGACTTATTGTCAACTGACGTCATTGCAATTCGTCCTGTGCTTCGTGTGTTTTTCGCACGGCGGCGCCCACCAAGCTGCATCGTTTTTGCCACACCTGTCGTTTGCAACATTCCTGCGTCCAACTTTTTCACCGAGTGTACAGCAAAAGCTGCTTCGTGTTCGCACTGCTTTAGGCTTTGTAGTTCTAAAAGATAAAAATATTCAGTTTTGTAAATTAAAATTTCAATTCGTTTCACAGAGACTGTTGGCAATTGGTTGGCTTTGTTAGGCTTAGCTGAAACAACCAGTGCCAATGTTGCGCCAAATAATCTGAGTTAAACCTGTTAAGGTCCTGACTCAAGCAAATGCAGGCGATTACAAACCTTTTATTTCTTTTATATATTTCTTTTTCCAATGCATCTAAAATTCTAAAACCTAAAATACATTGTGAAGCATCTGGGATTTCTATTTCCTTGTTTTTAATTTTCAAGATATTCTATAATTAATTAAATCAAAATTCAATCACAGTTAATTTTTGAATTGAATTGATTAAAAAATAATTTAATCTTACACAATTTATAAAAAAAAAAATATTTTTTTAAAAATTAACTGTTGCATTGATAATAAATAATTGAAAAAAATCATTATTTTACAATTTTTTTTTTATCATTTCAGGCTGTGATCAAGTTCTTTTAAGTTAAAAATACCGAGTACTATCTCGAAAACACTCAAAAAATTGACTGTTATTAGAATTTTAATTTAATTACAGAATATCTTGAAAATTAAAAACAAGAAAATAGAAATCCCAGATGCTTTACAAGTTTATATTTAAATTTTCAGAATTATAAGTGCATTGGTAAAAGAAATATACAGGGTGATTCATAAAGTACTGGAAAAATTTGTTTTCATTTATTCCACCCCTCCAGGGGCTCCTTTGTGTTTGAAATAAACCCAACGGACTCACTAAAATTTGTTTTATTTATTCCCCCCTTCCCCCGAGCTCCTTGTGCTTGAAATAAACCCAATGGAGTCAATACTCCATTTAACTTAACATATTCTAATCTTGCTTCCCTTTCCTTGCTCTTCCCGGTTGTGAAGGGTGCTAACTGTTGATTATAAATCCAAGTGTTTACAATGGACCACTTGAGGATAGGAGGGGCTTCATAGTTCCAAAATATCCCACCAGTCTGCTTTTTGGCTTGTGGGATAAACAAAGCCATGTGCTTCGTTTTAACCCTAGTAGATATAGAGGCTGAACTAAAAGATTTGATTTGGATGCAACGATTGTAACGATCCAAAAGCCTTCCAAAATTTTCAGATTGGATGTAGAGTTGATTATCGCCTATTGAAGAAGACGACAGCAATATATTTTCAAAGAAAGATATAATTCAATGGACCACTTGAGGATAGGCGGGGCTTCGTAGTTACAACATATCCCATCAGGCTACTGCTTCGCATGTGGGATAAACAAAGCCATGTGCTTTGTTTTAACCGGTGTAGATATAGAAGAAATATACTAAAGAAGTATATTCCAAGCGTTTTTACAGAATTATTACAATAAGGATCTGCACAGTACTGAACCATCCGTCTTGAAATATCAAAAATCGACGATTTTTTAAGTAATTCACACAAAGTTATATGTTTGTTTATCCCACAAGCTCTCGCCGCATGTGGGATACACGTCATACGTGACGTCGATAGGGGCGTAAACCTCAAGTGGTTCATTATTATAGTGAAAGGGAAATATAAGAATTAGTGACTATTCACAAAACAATTGATGAATAAGTGTTTAAGAAAGAAAGTTAAGTTCATGATCAATTTGTTTATTAACAATACTTTTCATATTCTCGCGTGATTGTGTTGTTCGCTGCAGTTTTTTGGTGTTACGTCGTCGAAGGACGACGCGACGGAAAAGTTCAAGAAGTTAATATTTATTCTTGTATTATAGATTTGAAAGAAAAATTTATTTGTTGCTTAATACAGAAATCTCAAGTTATTATCAAGTTCCTAAGGAAGTACATTTGTGAATTCACAAGGTATATTAATTCACAAATAAAGGATTATCTCAGGTTGACAGCCGTTACCATAGAAACAGAGTTTCATTAGATTCCGGAGACATTTGTATTTAATTCTGAAATGCCAAATGTGTTCATCATATCGTGTCGTGATACACACACATTTTCAGGATTTATTGACGGATAAAAGTTGCAGGACCTTGTTCAAGGAAAAACTAATTAAGTCATATTTATTCCATGTTTACAGTTTTAAAGAACTCTGAAAAGATTTGTCAACGATAGATTAACATTGTTACGAGAATCGTTTAAAAGGAACTGATGTACTTAGAGTGAAAGGACTTAATATTTACTGTAATATGTTAAAGGAACAGTAGATCAAGTTACGTCATAAAGTTGATATATATTGATGAACTTTTCTAGTTAAAGTGAACTTTAAAAGAGTATTTTGCAATCAGTGGGCGTTCAGTGTTAGTATAAATGTACCAGAACTTTTAGTTGTAAAATAAAACTATTTTGTTTTATGAACATAGACTGATAGTATTCTCTGTTATCAAGTCAAGTTAGGAATTAGATTACATTCCTTTGAAAGTTTTAATCCACACTAACTAGACCATTTTTTTTCATAGGGACATCCGACTCAGAATCGCACATTCGATCAGGAAATCCATGCCCTATTTTTTTTTTTTTTTTTTTAACACCGAATTTGACAGAAAAATATTGACGTTCTTTATAGGTCTGTTTTTCCAGTACTTTATGAATCACCCTGTATAAAAGAAATAAAAGGTTTGCAGTCGCCTGCATTTCCTTGAGTCAGGACCTTAAATAGCATTTCTTGTCTGTTACAAAATTCAAATATATTTGCTTTAGGTGCAATTTTTGAACCTTTCCGAGAACTAATTGGTGACGAAGGATTTGCTTTCCAAGATATAGAAGAAGTTCTCAACCGACGAAAACTCTACGATCAGTATTTCATGATGAAAGCTTGCAAAACCCACTACGATGTTGTTAAAGAGGTTTGTAGAATCAATATTAATTCTATGTTAATAAAACGTTAAAATATTAAAATTACATAAATAATGTCTAACAGATGGATGTTGACGATCGCGTTTGCATGAGAATTACGGAAAACACGAGATTTGGCCATTAGCCTCTTCAGCAGGTCTCAAGGAATTTAGTATTTTCAATGTCTGGCACGAGGAAATTGCTACATAATGAAGGTATTGTTTGTTTATTGACTGTTTTCAAGTTATTAAAACTATATTAAAATGTAGTAAAAGTCTCATGCATTTCCCCGTATTATAATTCATTTAAATAATTCAATATTTTATTTAAGAGAAGACATGGATAGAGGCTATTCTCGCGTAAATTACGTGAAATCACGAAAGTACGGGATCGTCAATATCCATCTGTTAGACTTAAAGTTTTTTTTTTGTTTTTTTTTTGGAACAATGTTTTTGTCTTTTGTTTTTATTTCTTCCATGACATTAGTATTTTAATATTTATCTTGTCTGTTGTAGTTCAGAATTCGGTAAAAATATCTGAAATATTTAATTACAGATACGTATACATTAAAGGTAGATCTAAGCGGATGTGGATATGGTACTAGTATATTAATAATATATTACTCACAATTAAATGATATCAATATTTTTTTTTAAGCAGTATTTGTTTGTTAGTTTCCTTGAGGTCCGGACTCAAGCAATTCAGGCGACTGCAAACCTTTTATTTCTTTTATTTATTTCTTTTACCAATGTACCTAAAATGCTAAAAATTTAAATATAAATTTGTGAAGCATATGGGATTTCTATTTCCTCGTTTTAATTTTCAAAATACTCTATTATTAATTAAATTAAAATTCAAAAACAGTCAATTTTGGGGCGTTTTACAGGTATTACTCGGTATTTCCAACTTTAAAAATACTTGACGAAAACCTGAAATGATAAAAAAATTGTAAAATAATGATTCATATTTAAAATATTTATATATTTATTATTAGTGCAATAGTTAATTTTTTTCAAAATAAAAACTGTGTTTTTTAAAATTGTTTCGGATTAAATTCATTGTCTTTATGTGCTACCAAATAATCGTAATAAAAAATATTTTCATTAAAGACTTTCTAAATATCGTGCAAATTCATTTGATGCTGTTCGTTTCCAAAAATTAATTTGTTTTGAAGAATTTTTTTTACAGAAATAGATTTTTGTTAATTCTATTAAAATCTATCTCTATAAATAATGCTTCAAAACAAATTTATTTTTGGAAACGAACAGCATCAAATAAATATGCATGATATTTAGAAAGTCTTTAATGAAAAGGTTTTTTATTATTATTATTTGATAGTACGTAGAAAACAATAATAATTTAAGCTGAAACAATCTAAAAACAAAAAAAGTTTTTATTTTTTAAAAAATTAGTTATTGCACTAATAATATTTTAAAATACAAATCATTATTCTACATATTTATTATCATTTCAGGTTTTCGTCAAGTTGATAATGCCATAATACTTAGAGAACGCCCAAAAATTTGACTGTTTTTGAATTTTAATTTAATTAATTAAAGAATATTTTGAAAATTAAAACAAGAAAATAGAAGTCCCACATGCTTCACACGTTCATATTTAATTTTTTAGCATTTTAGATGCATTGGTAAAAGAAATAAATTAAAGAAATAAAAGGTTTGCAGTCGCCTGAATTGATTGAAAAAGGTCCCTGGCTTAAAATTACTCATTCTCAAAATAGTACCGAATGTTAGTTAATGTATCTTAATATTAAATCAACATTTCTTTAATTCTTGTAGCTCAGGTTAAAACTTTTCCAGAAGCCTTCCTGTAGGCTACGCACAGTCAATATCTTAAATGTGGCAAATGTTAATATTATTTTAATCATTTTTTTTTTTGTTATTAAAGATCTGTTTTTAGAAAGGATGTACAATGTAAATTGCAACTATCTTTATTCGCATGTCTTCTTTATTTAAAAGCAAATTTGTTATAAATGCTTGCATTTATGTTCTATTCTTTTGTAATTTTATTTATATAAGTTGTCCTAAGAAGAAAGCTTCTTGGAAGTCATAGTATCGGTTGTTTTACAAAATAATAATAGGAGCAATTGTACTGAACTGTTATAGAGGTATTTCGAAGTACAGGATTTTGAATTTAGCACGCCATATTGTCCTTCCTTCCCGCTACAATTCACTACTGTCTGAAGCATCGAACTTAACAAAGTGAAATTTTTGAAAAAAAATATAAATTGCAACAAATTTTTATTTGAAACAATAAATATTAGAAATAGTACATTTCGCTTTCATAAGAATTATTTTGCAACTATTCATTCAATTAACCCTATTTCAGAAACCGTTCGCAACAGAACACACGATCATGTAAGCTTATATTATTAAAATTACCTATACTATAATCTCATAAATTATTCATCATAAGATAGTTCAAAAATGAGCAAAATCTTATGAATATAAGTGTAGTATATTCACTACAATGTAGGAATTGTTCTGGGGTACATTTTGGATGTTCGTCTCGGACGGTAAAATAACGTCTTTCTGAGCATATACGTACTTTCAAAAATAATAAACCAGAAATTTCCGATTGGGCATACCACACTATTAGTTTTAAGCATAACCCCGATCCTATCGATAAAATTGCTCACAAATGTAAAAATGAAAAAGTCTTGTTTTATAAATTCTAAAAATTGTTTCAATAGAGCTAGATCTTTGAAAATCAATAATATTTCTTTAAACTTATTTAAGAAATATAAGGAATTTAAAAATTTTTAAGATTACATTATTTTTTCAGGTTTTCCTTTTGTACTCTACCAGATTCAAATTTTTCTTATCTATATTGTTATTATATTGTCAACTTCATTTTCTATCTTATTATCAAATAATTCAGTGATATATAGATAATGTTATTATGTGATATGATTCAATTATTATCATTCTAAATGTTATTTCATGTTTTTGACTTGATTTAAGGAGAAGAAACTAATTTATCTTCGATCCATTATGTACCTGATGAAAAAAACAGTTGATGTTTTTGAAATATAGTATATTGATCTGAAAGAAGAAAAGAATTTGTAATTTATTTATTTTGTGTTTGTATATTGTAGTAAATTAACTTTATTGATTTTTCTTTTATATAGACAGCAGAAGAATTCGTATCGAAGTGGAAGAATAATACTGAAAAAGACGAAATTCCTCTTATAGATGCAGTAAACATGGCCACTTATAAATCAGTTCTGAGGGTGACTTTTGGAGAAACATTTGCCAATGAAGAAAAACTCAACGAATTTAAGACAGAATTCCAAGTGGTTTGTATATTTCTTTTAATAATATAAAAGTTCAGAGGACACGACCGGTTTCGCCTCCATTATGAGGCTTTCACGAGGGTCACTCGTCAAAGCCTCATAATGGAGGTGAAACCGGTCGTTTCCTCTGTACATTTTTTTAATGTGTTAAATGTTTTTGTTTTTTTAAATAAGTCAAGTGCGTTGACCTTTTTATTTATTATTTCATAAATTATGCACGCACGTTAAATTTTATTAAAATAATATAAAAGTTCTTTACAAAAAAACTTGTTGAAAAAATATGTAAAAAATTTTTTTAGATTAAAAATTAATTTTCAACAATCTTTGCTGCATTGTTAATAGTTACTTAACATTAATAAGTAATTATTTTATTATTATTTAAGTGATTTCTGAAGTTCTGTTTTATAACTCATACAATAATTTAATAAAACACTTACATTGATAACATGGAGTTTCTTATTATAAGTAAGCGTGGCTATTTATTTATTAATGAAACTGAAAGTTTCAAAAATAACAATGTTTTTTTTTATTCATTTTCGTAGCATTTCAGACTTAATAAATAATGCCCAAATTTGGAATTCAATGCCAACATTCTGTGTTAGGTTGGTGGTATGGTGACGTCTCGTTTATGATAGCTGTTAGGTTAATATAGATTGATGATCTAAAAGCACTCTGTATACAAATTAAAATGACGCCGGAAAATCTATAAGTTTTTTTGGTAAATTTCAGATGAAATACATGGTTAAATTATTTTCGTAATAAGTAATTTATTTATTTAATGAAACTTACAAGCTGAAATCTCAGTAAGACCTTACTATTTCCAGAATCGAAAATGGCGGTACAAATGATTACAGTTGCGTAAAGATGGATGACCAATTTTTTCTTTACGTGTCATTTGCGAATATCAATCTACACACGAACCAGATAATAACCTTGTAACGTCAGTTAGACTATGAAATAATAAAGCACTTCTTCAGGAATTAGTACATAGTATGCTTACCTTTATTTTATTTTTTTTGAGTAAAACATAATGTCATGTTATTCTATTATATTTGTATCTTTACTGAATCGGATATTGTCGAGATATTTTTATCTTTAACTTATTTAGTCTTTACGTCTTTACTTTAAAGTCTCTTAGTGATTATTCTGTATGAAAAAATAAAAGCAAGATATGTTGAATATATTCACATCAAAATTTGCCTCAATTTTCAAACAGATTTACGTTCAAAATTCCCTTGTTTCATTTGAGTCATACGTATTGCTAGAGTTGAGGTTCTAGGTAAATGCAAGTCAATACAACTACAAATTGTTAATGGGTGCTGCTTCTAAAGCGAATCCAAGAATTTCTTTGAAATGAAAATATTAAAAATGCTTTCTGTGTTGACTTTCAGATTTTCGTAGTAGAATATACTACTCGTCATTTTATAACAGGAATTCGGGCTCTCTGGCATTGTACAAATTGCCTGTAGAGTTTCAGTGGCATAATGTAATGCAATCATATCTTAAGAGGGTGATGGAACACATAAAAGATGTCGAAAACAAAAGACTACACATTTCGGACTGGGCAGATCATTGTCTCTCGGATAAAAACAACCCGGACCCAATAACATAAGTTCTTCATCAGATAAAAGATAGAGAAAAAAGACTGAGTATAGAGACACTTGTTATAAACAGTTTAATTGCGTAAATAAGGCAAAAAGTTTACAAGTAAATAAGTATTAAATAGAAAGTTTTAAAAATATATTCTTTCGAAAAAAGTTCGTTGTAAATTCAGATTCACATGAAATTGTTGGAAATTGCTTAAAACAAAGACGACATGAACAAAAGTCGAATGGAAATATTTGTATTTTAAAAATTTGAATCTATATATTATTAATTTTCAAAAAGAAGCCTGAGGAAGTCCGGAAATTCTCTGGATGAAATATAGAGTTAATGAATAAAAACAATTAGATAGTTTAAAGTAATGACTGAATATCTTATGACTGTCTGTGTTTTTCTTTTTAGTTATTAGGAGGGTTATTAACGAAATAAATTAAGTTGTTGTTTCTGTGATTGCTCAATGCTGCCTATAATTTTTTTAACTAATTTTATTGAAAAAAATGTCGTTCCTATGGAGGTTTCCTCGTATATTTACATCTTATATACTATTGTCCACTGCTTATATGTTACTTAACTTTAAAAGTGCTGAAGAAATTATTTCTGAAAAATTATTTTCAAATAAATGAATAAAAAAGACTCCAGAAAAAAAAGAATGATTTTTTTTTTTCATTTGTTAATTTTTAATTATTTAATTAGATATTTAGCACAATGGGATCAGTAGTGACGCCTGGGTCTTCAGAGGACAAAGCACTCAAGCACGGTAAGTAGTGTTTCCTAAATTACCATGGATAACAGCATTATCTATCGATCATTGCCAAATAATTAAACTGAGTTGATTTTTTTTCCTTTCAATTTACATATACTATTCTTTCAAACGGCTACTAAGTTGATAGGTTATAAATACTTAGTAACTTTTTTTAGATATCTAACTACTTAGCAACTGGAACTATTAGGGTTCTTTGGGTCTAAGAGTACGTTGTTGAAAATTTAAAAATTGTTAGATTGCATATCATTGACATTTAAAGTTAAAATAAGGAATATAAGTAAAAGAATATAAGTCACTAATAGAGACCAATGTTTATAAGTGACATCTCAAAACACCTGTTTCACACTCAATTGCCGATCATTAGTTGAGAGTAGTCACTGTAAACACACCAGGCCTCATTGAATAGAGGTGAATAGAAATGGAATTAAGAAAAAATATGGCACCTTCACAGATCTAAATTAAAAGAAAAATACACAATAAAAATAAAGTAAAGGAAGTTTTCTATACGCATTTAAAGAAAGAAAAAGAGCCCAAAAATATACAAACACATAAAAGGGTGAGACCAGTGTTTACAAATGACATCTTAAGACAGCTGTTTCTCGCTTTTTAAATATTTTTTTTTCTCGCGATACACCATTTGTGAATCGCTGAATTAGAATAAAGTAGTTTGTCTAAGGAATGAAGTCATTGTTTTAATAAATAATGATTTCATTTCAAAATTAGTTGTTTGGAGTTATGTTGTATAGATGTATACGTATATGCTATATATAATTATACATATGTGTGTGTGTGTTCTACATCATTCTGAAAATAGGAAAGGCATGTGTATATGTTTCCTGGATTCTGTTTTGTTTCAGTTTTAAAGTGTTCATATCATTAATGCTCTGTGATAATCTGTCCCAGTAGTTCATCAAAAGCGCTTTTCCTATTTTCAGAATGATCTAGAACACACATTTCAGGAATTTCAATATCAGAAAAACGTTTTAGAATACTAAGTTTTCTACAGATCCCGACATAATACATATGATATCATTTTTTTTACCTCTAACTCTTTTGCAGCATTAAAAGTTTTAAAAGATATCGTTCGAGAGTCTTTTGTTAACAGACGCAAGGAGATCGAAGCGGGTTCTGATCGAGAGATCTTCATTGATGCTCTGTTTGATCTACCTGAAGCCCAAAGAGTAGCAGATGGATTTATATTCTTCTTAGGAGCTGATACCATTAATTTCTGTAAGTATATTAACCAAAATTACGTACATTAGCAAGTATCATCTTTTCAAAATATAAGTTTAGATTTCTTTCAGTACGATATACTTTCATGTGGTGTTTCATTGTAACAATATAACTATAAACAGAAAGACAAATCATAAACATTAAGCATTATAAACTGGGAACTATACGTGAGAAGTTCCCAATTCATAATCTTCTGTCAGCCTCTGGTAACTTCTGGTTTCTAAGATCGCCACTAGATGGTGATGACTTTCCAGTGCTCTTTTTGTAAAAAAAAAAGATGGTGGAACGCTAATAATTTTTTAATTTTTTTTTTGCAATTTTATATAATATTTATAATACTATGAATACGGTGCACAAGCAGAACCGTCAAAATAATTTTGTTGCCGTTTGCCGATCTGCTCTGCTCAACAGGGCGATTCTATTTGGACCAAACATCAATTTCAATAAAAATCCGTCGAAAAAAGATGGTGGAACACCGTTCCAATGCATTCTATGACAAAAAGAGCACTGTGACTTTCAACTCACTATTGACGCTCGAAGAAGGAAGTCGAGCGCAATGCCAGTGCGCTTTCAACCTTCTTGAAATGAATGAAAGTTTGTCGGTCGCAACAGCATGCTTACTTGAAAACAGCAGTATTCCGCGCGAAAAACACAAGAGAATATCATGTAGGGATTGTGGAAGCTTTGGGTAATCGTGCTCAACCATCATGTCACAAGGTGGTAGCAGCATTTCAACGTGGAAGGAAAATAAATGCAGACATATTAAGTGCAGAAGCCGCTACGACTCTTCGTACCGATATTACTCTTGCTATGATAGACCAATACATGGAGGAAGATAGGCGATGGAGTCAGAGACTATGTATTGGATATATTAATTTAAACATCTTCCTTAAACTGAACTTTATATGCTTTATATCCTTAAACTAAGCTTTATATCCTTAATATTCACAATTTGTACCAATATTACTACTGCCACATTTTATGTCTACATTTTAATACATAACTCTTTATTTTTATTAGTTCTCTCGTGGTTTGTCTACCATTTGGCCAAATATCCTGATATTCAAGAAAAAATTTATCAAGAAATCAAAACTGTTTCAGGAGAGGAATCGATCGGCTTAGAAAATTATTCGAAACTAACGTAAGTAAGAGTTTTTTTAACCTTCAGATAACAGTTCACATCTGTCACTCTGTACCACTTACGAGAACATTAGAATGATATCACTTCTCTTGTTATGAAACCAGTTTTTATTACTAATATCTTATAATACAATGTTATATTTTGTAATAGATAAAAATGGAACTTGTAATTGTTGATTTTCTTGAATTTAAATATTTACTATGAAAAACATTTAAGAAATTACTTTACATACTAAAAAATATATATAAATAATGTACGAATATTAAAAAATATATTGTATTCTGAGTAGAATCCAAAGGTTTAAAATAATCTGATAATTGATGTAGTCAGGAAATGTTTAAATATATATGGTCATGTTCATTTGAACTTATTTATAAAAAATTTCCTACCATATAGCACATAACTTGAAAACGAACACCATTCGAAGAGGGTTCGAATACGTACGTTTTTAATGTGATTTCACTCACTTTTTATCCCATTCTCATCCTTTTTTATGTTTTAACTTTAATCATCACAAGAATTATGTGCTGTAGCCTATGGTAGGAAATTTTTTATTAATATTTTTAGCACGTTAAATTTATTTAACCAATTTGAACTTATTTAGTTGAATATTATCATCAACAAATTCTTTCCATAATTTGACATTCACCACAACTTTGTATTCGAACACAATGTATTAATTATTGTTTTGCAGTCAGTTATGAAAAATTAAATCAAAAATTATTAATAAGTCATTATTTTATTCTATTCTAGTTACCTCCGTCAAGTTATTGACGAAACCCTTCGCTATTTTGGGATCTTCCATGTTGGTAGAACGGCTGAAAAGGATATGACAATTGCAGGTCACTTTGTACCCAAGGGAACTCCTATTTATCAATATATAGGACGGGCCCATCATGATGCTGATATTTGGAAAGATCCTAAAACGTAAGAACTTTTGCTTTCTTACTATTTCCACAAGAAGCTCTAATACTTAATTTCTCTTGCATTTACAACAAAATAATTTAGGAAACACCAAACCCCTAAATAAAATTTTGTATGTAATTGTTGCCATGTCAAAAGTTGCCTTTGATTTACTAAAGACGTGGGAATATTTTCGCTTAAGAATTGTGTCTAATTTCAAAACAGGATAATTCCTTATCCGATAACTGGATAATCTTCATTTAACAAGAAAGAAAACGACTGTAGAACAGCCAAAATGTATGACTGTTCAACATTTAATATGTTGACATTTAATATTTTTTTAAGCTGCACTAACATTAATACTACCACTGTCAATACAACATATTTGAATAGTTACAAATCAAGAAAAGCTTTTCAATAGACTTCTCAACTTTTTATGCTTTTCTCAACTTTTATGCCGGATGCAAAGCAACGAATTGTTAATGTTTCGCTTAAGTCGCTAGTTCAATGAAGAAATGAAAAACATCCGCCGTAAGTGCCCGTTGAGAATGTCTTTCCCACGACAGCGGAGGCGCCGCGTACGCCCTACCTGCTATAAAATAAATCTTCATTACTGCATACGTATCAAGCCTAAATCGATGAAACAAACTCTTTTTAATTTTTAATAAAATTTAACGTGCATGCATAATTTCTGAAATAATAAATAAAAAGGCCAACACACTAGACTTGTTTAAAAAAACATTTAACACATTAAAAAATACAGAGACACAACCGGTTTCGCCTCCTTTATGAGGCCTTGACGAGTGACAAAGAAATTTAAAACATGGATATTTAAGGTCATGTAAAGTCCCTTGGAATCATGGGAGGATGGGTGGTGATTATTTTTTAATGTCTTAAATGTTTTTTTTAAACTAGATATGTATTATTTCACAAACTCTTTTTAATTATTTAAGATGAATTTCTTTAAAAACCCATCAGCATATCTGTGAAAGTTTAATGAAAATCAATAAATCTACAAAGAAGATATTGCGAGTTGAAAATAAATGTAAATTACACCAGTGAAATCCATATTCATAAAAAAAAGTATTATTATCGTTGTTTCTAAGGAATGTAGAGAAGATGAATAACTTTAAAGAAGCAAATTTAGCTCAGGAAACAGCATCAAAATTAATTGAATGGTTTCAAAGTTATAAGCGATAACTTGTGTTAACTTAAAGCGCGATAATTAAAAGCTGCAGAGAATTATATTTCGGTTTCGGTTTCCAAAGCGCTTTTGTCAAACTCGTGCAATCCCGTAGGAAAACTTTGGATGGGTGCAAAAAAAAAGGCAGATTTTGATAAAATTAAGAGATGGGTGAAGTGTTTGGATTTTCAAGTAATGCTAAGTCTCCGCAGGGTTCTATAGAGTAACTACGTAAAAGTTTGGTCCAGATTGATCAAACGGGCGAGGAAGATATAGAGAACATACAGTTAGACAGACATACTTTCAATTTTATTTATATAGATGAGGAAATTATCATTTATTGCATGATTGCTTTTTAATTTCTTCTCAATATTTTTCAAATAGTTAATTTTATTCATCTTAATGCGGGAAGATGAGTTTCGCAATAAAGAGTTGCCGGTGCTTACGGAGTAGTGGCTAGCAAATTAACATAGTCTTAATATCGCATAATGAAACGTCTATAAATCTTTGATTTATTCATTCTACTAACATTTCTTTTTTAGTAATATGTTTTTCTTTGGGGAAATCCAGTAATAATTAATCGTCTTTTTTTCTTCCCAACCAGTTTTGATCCTGAAAGATTCAACAAAGAAAACAGCAAAGGACGTCATGCCTTCGCCTTCAAACCCTTTGGTTTCTCCGGAAAACGTGTCTGTCCTGGAATGACTTTCTCCTATTTCTTCGTTACCATGTTGTCAGCAATCTGGTTGCAGAAGTTCAAGTTTGTTCTGATTCCAGGTCACGAATTAGTTGTACAGAAAGGGCTTTTGGACAGACCTGCTGAAATAATGATCAATGTCCTCCCACGAAAATAAAAATCAGCTCTTCAAAGAATGTTTTTTTTTTTTTTTTGATGAAAACAAAAACTCAAACGAATCTGTTTAATTCTCCAGATTATAAGAGTAATTAAAAGCTAATGTCTACTAAATACTTTTCTTTGGATAATTAATTCCTTAGATCAATATACCTCCTAACAAAGTGTAATTAATTATAGGTTTTTAATTATTTTTAGCGACCCATTTTGGAGCTATTGCGTTTATCCTTGTCTAACAACTCCTGAACGGAAGGTCCGATGGGCAAACGGACTTCACCATCGTGTTCAGAGGCCCAAACAATGTAGGAATGAGGTATTTATTTTTATCTATTAGGAAAAACCGGACACAGTCGGTTGTATGTTTCCGCAAGTTTGGGAATTTTTTACTCAATAACCACTGACCCAACCGACTTGGAATTTGGATATGCTTTAGTTTAGAGTGTCTAATATATGATCTAAATTTTTTTTCGACCGTGTATATAAAAGTTTATGAGCACAGTCGTTTGTTTCCGGAAACATTATTTTTCCGGATAGATAGAAATAAAAAAATAAATCAAATAAAAATCATTGTATAGTAACACACTGAACTAAAGCATATCCAAATTTCAATATGATGATCCCGTCAGTGGATGTCCAGGAAAAAATTCTCGAACTTCACCTTTTTTTCCGGTGGACAGTGGGCTGTCGTTGAGCGGCGAATAAGCCTCCAACGTTTCTTAGGTGAAGTTTAGATTTCAATGGGTTGTCCTTAATTTATGCTTTAGCACCATTTTTTTTATTTTTTACTTCTTTATAATTGTTAATAATAAATTGTACGAATATCTGTATAAATATTTCTGTAAATAATCTTTTACATACATTTTTTGAAGCCGCTATTAATATCTTAAAACAGAACATTGTAATTTATCATAAAGGAAAATAAAATTCAATATTTTAAAAACAATTCTATATGAATAGTCTTATATTGAAGAATGGGCCCGGTAGCCAATTGGTAAGGGTGCTTGGTTGAGGGTTGGACGCGGAGGGTTCGATTATTTTCTTCTCAATTCTCCTCCAAATGGGTTCTAGGTTCTCCCCAGCCCTCTGTAGAATGGGTATCAGGTTTCTTTTCCGGTGGTATCAGTCCCGTTTTTCAGGACACGGATTATTAAAATCTCATTAAATTATCATTAAGCACAACAATCGCAACAATTGCGTCTTTTGCATGCGCAACAATCACAATAATTGCAGTAATTGCGCCATTTGCATTCGCAACAAGCACATTTATAATAATAAGGAAATCAGAACAATAGCAATTATATTTTTATAGACGTATCAGAAGACGTTGCGAAACATTGTTTGGTTTACTAATCGCTATCCCTACCATGTTTTAATGTAATTATATCAATAAACAGAAAATCTGTCTGTTGTTTTAATAAATATAAATATGTGCAGCTGTGCACCACTTATTAATATCGTTTGTCCACTTATTAATGCAAAAAACTACGAACTCTTTGATTGTAGTTTATTGTGTTTATTCGTGATTAAACAAAGTGCAAAAATCAAATGATATTAAATCACGGGTAACAATATGCAAGTTTGAAATAAAGAAGGAAAACGACAACAACAGTGAACCACAAAGAGTTGTTGATCGCTTGCTGAAGAAAAAGAAAAAAGCAGCAGATTAAGAGACATAATGATCACAATAAAAGAACTGATGTAGATTTGTTAAAGGAATGTTGTGTGAACCAGTGCACAGTTCCATAATCAGAATAGACTATATGGATTAAAGAAGGAAAACCCAGGATTTTATCAGTGTTTTAAAGAGCAAAGTAAATATAAGAATATGAAAGGCGAATCCTGGCAAAGCTCCAAAGTCAAGTTCCAAGATAAACCTATGCCGTTCCAAATCCAGTCCGAAGGAAACTGAAACAACGATTGGACGAGAGATTCCTCAACTAATCGTATCACTGACTGATCAAGAAAAAGGTAAAACAAAGCTGCTTTAACTGAAATCAAAGCTGAAAGATTTCGAAAATTTTTTTGCAGAATGACAACAATATAAAGAACTTTTAGAGATGATTAATGTATGAATTAAGAAGCATTTAATCTTGAATGAGTTTTAATGTTCAAGAAGATCAAGTTTTATGTATTATATTTTATTTCAACGCCAATGAAAAGCGTTTGAAGTTCGTCGGTCATTGCTATTTTCTCAACTCTGCTAACATTAAATAACTTTTAAGTTGCTGGTAATTAACTTTTTTAATTAAGAAATTTAATTAAGAAATCCTTAATAAAACAACTCCTCCTTTAATTTCCACGATGTTTCATCCTTCTTGGCGAAGGACTTCTTCAGGTGGTACCAGAGGACAAGAAACTTTTCTTCTTCCTCTACATTTCATTAGGATTACAAATAAGAACTAAACTAAAACATTTTCTGCAAAGCTGCAAAACTGTATCATTAGTAAACATTGGATACATCTCAATGTGGAAACGTTTGTAAGCAAAGCCATGTGCTCGCCGTGTTTCTTTTGATCACCGATAGGGACAACGCCGTGAATACCCGCCAGGTTCGCCGCACTCGGCTCATTATTCAAATTAAGTAACTGACAATTGGTTACAGCAACCAAGCTTCTGATTGACTTTTGCGTGTAAGAACACTCAGGTTGCAAGAAAGAATTCACTCACCGATGATAGCTTGCTAGCAAGCAGGAACTAGTCTGAGCTTTTATATTAACTTTTTAATTAATTTTAACTTAACTTTTTTAAAGTTTAGATGTGGTAATTTTTAATTGTAAATATTTTTTTAAACTGTGTGTAGGCTGAAAAAGGACTTTGTTAAACAAATATCACACACGTAAAATTTAATTAATTAATAAAGCATTTTCGTATTCAAGTTACTTGAATACGAAAATGTTTTATTTTAGTTTTATTTTATTTTAGTTTAGTTTAGTTTAGTTTTTATATTAGTTCTTATTTGCAATCCTAATGAAATGAATTTGTAGGAAGAAGGATGAAATATCGTGGAAATTAAAGAAGTTGCTGTTATATTGAGGATTTCTAGGACTATATTACGATATTCTAGGATATATGAAACAAGTTTAATTAAAGTTTAAGTTTCAATAAAAAAAAAAACCACAGTTTGTCAAAGTTTTGATTTGAAAAAAATTTTGATTTTTTCTAGAGACATACATCTTTTCCTTCCTTTCATCGACTTTGGCCAACTATGGACCAGGGGCTAGCCCTACCTGACAAACGTCAAGGTGAGGCTAGGAAATTCCAGAGGGGGGGATGAGATTCACATCCTGTCCAGAAATAGCCCTGAGATAGTAAGTCCCAGGGGAGAAACGGACGAAACACAGAAGAAGAAAGATGAAACATCCATGCGTCAGACTGGGATTTGAACCCGGGTACCGGCACACAGGCCGCAAGGCAGACCGACGCCTGAGACCGCACGAGCACGCCGGCACGGCTCATACATCTTTTATCTTTTATTTCTATTTAATTTGCGATATCCTTGAAATATTCTTCTAAAAATGATAATAATTTATGATGCGATAACCATTGATTTGAGAATAAAAATATAGCTGAGACTTAGTTAACATAATAACAATGGATGAGACCAAGTGGTGTACAAAATGACATCCTGGTACCGGTGTTTCACGCTAATACGGTGATCATCAGCTAGGAGCAGTCATCAGTACACAACCAGGTCTCGGTACACGGACCTATATGAGAAAAAGTCGGAACCAATTGGTGCCCGCATCTTTACATAAAATGAAATAAGTTCTATTATTTTTCAGAATATACTTTTATTTAGATGTTCGTTAATTTTAACAAGTGTAAAACAAAACAAAAATCTTCAGCATAAACGAGAATTCAATATTGTTTATTTAAATCATAGGTATAGTTTCTTCTTATCATAAGATCCAAAACATCTTCAACATCAAAGACATAAAAAACATATATACTAACAGTGTCCAGGATGTGTAACATGGCATGGTAATTAACATCAGTAAATCGTTTATATTATTTGAAGCTTGACAAAGGAAAGAACAACTCTTTCTGAAGATTCGCAAAAATATATGTAGCCGAGCGGTCTAAACGACGGTCTGCCGTGTATGGCCAATGTGCCGGAACCTGGGTTCGAATCCCGTTCGTGGCATTGTTGTTTCTTTCTTCGTCTGTGTTTCGTCCGTTTCCCCCCTGTGATTTACTCTCCCAGGTGTATCCTCGACGGGAAGTGAATTCTTCCTCTGCTTTCCTGACGTTGTATGGGAGTTAGCGCATGGTCTTCTGAGGCCCATTCGCGAGTAGTATATATATTTTTTTTATATGTTTTTATATCTTTTTTATAGATTTTTTTATATATTTTTTTATATATGTTTATATGTTTTTTAATAAATTTGGTGTTGAAGATGTTTGGATCTTATGATAAGAAGAAACGAGGGAAGAGGTATGGACTTAAGTTACATAGGTATTGTTTATTAAAAATTCTTTTGGATGGATTTTTAATTATAAACAACACCTTATTAAGTTTACTCACAAATTCAACTAGATTTCCAACTTCCAATTCAATATCGTTTTGTCACTGATATAGGCCTTATCGCTGATAATAACATTCCATTACATGGAGATAAAATACTTATTTTTGTTAATATATCAACACACAATGTCCTCTTCTAATACTTTGATTTAAAACCTCCATCTCCTTTTAAATCAGCTAAAATTTTACATTAGATCCATCTTATCTTTTTTCTAAAACGTTGAAGAAGAAAAAACATCTCTACTCTATAACAACACTGACGTGGCATCACATTTAAAACAATGTTTTCTTACAATCAGTTCGTGAGTTTGTCTTCCACTACAAACCATTACCACAATCACCACGCAATATACAATTATTAATATTAATGTCATTTATCATTATAGTCAAACAATTCTCTCATTTCTTTCAAAAATAATCTGCAACTTATCATGCTTTATGATATTTTTCTTTCTTAATATTATTCAAAGCAGTATTACTAAAATAGTAATTTGATAGTGTTGTTGCAAAAAATCAATGAAACACATCGTTTAAGATTTAAATATATTTTTATTTTCATTTATTTTTTACACAAGTTTTTAAGTCAGTGAATTAAATTATATATTTAAATATAAAAGAAAATCATCTTTATTTAAATAACCCATTTTAACCCATTATTCCAAAAACCCGGAAACCCTCAACAAATTGAAGACTTCATTGAAATTTATGATAATACAGTTAAAAATACAATTCATACTATACAGATTTTCTATATAAAAATATATAGATTTTTTATAGATTTTCTTAACTATTCTCTACTATGTAATCACAGATATACAATGTTGTTCAGCTATTTTTTACTTTTATTTTTAAACACAAAAAAAATATTTACGTAACTTCTGAGTGATTGTAAGACGTAATTAGATCCGTGATTATTTATAATATCAGTATATATTATAAATAGAATTATGTATTAGAATATATACTTTAAAAGTGATTCCATAGTTTGAATTGCATTTTTAACAGCATGATGAATTACACAAATACTGAAGATACACATGAAGTTTAGAGAAAAATGCACAACAAAATACATTTTTAAACTTCAAACTAATCTTTGTCATGAATAATTTTGTTTTAAATTTCATTAATAATATAAAAGATAATTTAATAACATAAATTTGAAAATAATTCATGAAACTTCCTTAATCTAATTATCATGACATTATTTTGACTTCTGTATATCTCCAATGTTTGCTTGCTGTATGAAAATAGGGTGAATTTATGATTAAAGTGAATTGAAAGAAAATTCCAAGACTCGAATTGTTTGTTTTCTGATGGGAATGCCTGTTTGTGTCTTCGTTTTGTGTCTATCGTGTTCTTCTGTCGTAATCCTCTGGATCGCAGTACTCAGCGTCACGTGTGTGGTCTAGAATGAAGCCATTGTAGTAGTCTACACGTGCATAGACACCTGGTTTCTCTTTGCGGGCACAACCAACACCGAAGGAAACAATGCCCACTTGACGGATCACATCCCCATCTGGAATCATCAATGGACCACCAGAATCACCCTAGATTAAGAGGTTATTGGATTAGTGAAATTTATATAAACATATGTCATTTAAGAATAATCACTCATTACTGTAACAGAAAATGTCAGAATTTTGTTTCCTTTAATTACGAAATAACATCCATCTATGGTTTATTTATCGGTGCTATAGATCACTTACTAATCTTACATTACACATGGTACAATATATGTACAGCAAATAAAATTAATAATTATGTACTTTTCAAATGTTTTAGTTTTCCAGTTACCCTGTGGCTATTAACACTCACCTGGCAGGAATCCTTCCCTCCTTCTCTCAGAGCAGCACAAATCATTATATTCGAATCAATGTTGAATTGTGGGTAATATCTTGCACATTCCGGCTGACGGACATGAGGAACTTGTACTTCTTGTAAGACATCAGATAAGACGCCCCCTAAAAACAAAACAACAACAAAAATCTTCCTTTTTCAACTGATTCTTTACTTACAAACTTATTTATTTTTGCTTAAAAAATAAAAGGATAGGAAGTTTAAAAGAAAACAAGGTAATTCGGTTTTGTAGTAAACCCAAAATTGACTCCATTAACCATCTTTGCATCATTTTTAGCGATTCTGACAAGGGCCATCTTGAACCGGAAATGGGCGCTTGTGGTTGAGGATATCATAATCGTTATCAGCATAATCGATTCAGTACAGGTACACCTAAGTTTTGTCCAATTACCATTATTTGTCACCCGGATGTGGCAGGGACCGGAAGTAAGATATTCCCTCAAACCTTCAGGCCATGGGGAATCCAACGAGATATTACTCATAGGACTGTGGAATGCATTACATACACATACCACAAACACACACATAGACACCGGCAATCCTGTTAGCTTCTTCCTACGGATTGTTAATAAGAAATATTTTTATAAAAAAAGCTACAGTAACTCAGCAAATATATCTTATTCTTTCAGATCTTTTTCTATATTTCAAATAATACTTAACATTCAAAGCTTTGTCTTCCAAATTTTGTTTCAATTTTTGATTAGTTTCAGTGTTTTTCAGTTACATCATGAAATATAAAATAATTTAAAACTAGAAGAAAGGAATCTAAAATAAATCACACATATACTGCCCTTTCGTTTGCTAAACATTAAAAAAGTAAGACATAGATTACATTTAAAATATAAACTATCACGCAAACAATTTTATATACAGACTAAGATGTTATTCAATAATAAAACCTTTTTTTTTAACTAAAAGAATCCTTGTGAAATATGTATCATCTTTTCGGTGAACATAGTTAAGTCTAATCAGCTAATCGCCGAAATTCAAATAATGAAATGAGAAAGAAATTTATTATATTTAGATGAGTTTTTATAAAAAAGAGAGTTTTATATCTTAATTATATATCATATAGATCCTTGTTTGAGGAATTTTCGCACTCGGGATGAGATTTGCTCGATATTTCGGTCCGGTGCCTCGGACCTTCTTCAGGAGATGTACTCTATATTAATTGCGCAACTCTAACAACTTCTGTTGTTAGTTTCTCAGATGTATTGTTAGAGAAACGGAAGTTGTTAGAGTTGCGCCAATCTTCATGTAATTAATATACATCTCCTGAAGAAGGCCCGAGGCACCAGACCGAAATATCGAGCAAATCTCACCCCGGAATGGGAAAATTCCTCAAACAAGGAGCTATACAGTATCATGATCCTCCTTCAGAACCAAACTATAATTATGCATCTTATCTTAAAATGGTTTAAGTTACCTTCTGAAGTCCTTCCCCATCCAGTGACAGTAAAGTTTTTTCCTATGAAGTCATCAGCTGACTTGGGAAGACACACTGGTCGAATGTATTCCGTGTATTCCACAGGTTGTTCTAATTCCAGCAGGGCGATGTCATTTCGGTAGGTCCTTGAATTCCACTCAGGATGAACAAAACTCCGTTTGACAGAATAATAAGCGCGTGAATCTTCGTTGGGTTTCTTGATATTATGAGCCCCGAGAACGATTGTGAGAGTTGTAGCACGAATACTGGATAACAAAAAATAAGATAAGAAAGGTATTTAGTAGATAATTAAAAAGTTATAATAAGATTATAATTAATTTTAAATTAAAATTTCATAGAAATTCACCAGTCTTCGTTTTTTACATTACCATTCTAATGTATAAAATATGCATCCTAAACAGTAAAAACACGATGGGCAAAATTAAAATTATTTATACATTTTCGCTTGCTGTTATTTTTTGTTTTCAAATCCTTCTGAAACCTAGCTCTGCAAATTGATCGTGAATGCTATTTCGTACTCCTGTTAAGAGTTTGTTAAGAGTTAATACATAGTAATACATAGTACATTTATTTTACAATGGATTAACTCAAAACCATAAGAATAAGCAAGAACTGAAGGAAGGTATCGGTAATATCTCCTCATATCTCTGTATGAATTGAATATTTTTGTAAAAAGTTTAAGAAATTATGATGTGAATTTGCAGGGAATGTTAATAAAATTATGCAAGTTAATAAAGATTAATGATTGGAGATGAATACAAAGGTTTCTTGGGTGAACATGCAATATTCTTTTTTAAAAATGATTGATTTTTATTTAAAAACTAATTTATATGCGTGGATCAATTTCTGATTCATCGTTACAGTTTATATTCAACATTTCAAATGTAATAAAAAAAAGTTCCTAATTGATTCTGTGAATTTATTTCCATTTATGTTTGATAAAAACTAAACTGTTTAAATACTTTATCATGACTGTTACATGGAATCATATCATGATGCAAGGAATTACGACTAGTAAACATAGTAATAATAAATTTTATGTCCATAATTTTTCTTCATAATTTATGTACGAATTCCATGCATTTTATGTACGAGCAAATAAGTTTTAAAAAAAATTTAACGAGGCAATCTGTTTTCATATCTAGATCCTTCATACTTTTTATAATTTTAAAAATAAAATAGATATTTATAAAAACAGCCAACTAAATCTGCACATATTTTCCTTATTTAAAC
>JAFIDM010004315.1:54941874-54981329 GCA_023159025.1 Thereuonema tuberculata | reverse complement strand
AAGGATTTCTGAAAGTTAACGTGTAGATATGGAGAATTTTCTATAATACTAGGTGAAATTCCAGTTCTTAAAAAAAGACAATAGCAATTTAGAATTGTATAAATGCTTAGGACGGACAGTTTAAATTATGTATTTTATTTAAACGTGTTTATTCTGTTTATGAACCTGAATCACTGAATCATCAGTGTAGCAATATTCTCATATCAATAACTCTCGACGCCTCAACTGTTAATCATATTTACAATGTCAAATTTAGACCATAAAGGTTTTCTAAGATGTAGCTGGAAAAAGAGATTACAAGAGTTCAGTATTGAAAGCCTCTTGCCACCTTTCCAGTCTGTTTTCTTATAAATTCGGGTTCTAAATATTACTAATACTAGATAAGGAAACTTTACTAAGGACTTACCGTAATTCTTTTGATCATTATCTTCATCAAAGTCATCTGCGTAGGTCTAAATGATAGAAAGGAAAAATGTAAATATCAGTACAGTATATTAATAATAAAATTGATAGTAAAATTTTAATTTTTCAATTTGATTTTAATTACTTTTAATTTAATAATAAGGGAACATTTAGTAATAAATGCTGTTAGTAAAAATATTAAAATATCGATTTATATTGGTTTATTTCTAATATAAAATATGTTGAAATAAATAATTCCTAAAAAGGTAAATGCAGTATGAAAAAGATACCCTGATAAGAAATCCGTAATATTATTTTCATAAGTTGTATTTATGTAAATACTTGTTTCTCTAATAATTAGGTTATAGGAAAAATATTCTTCAAAATATAATATTTTCTTTAACATCTGACTTAACTTTTGTAATTGAAAAATATGAATAAATATTGATAATCAGGAAGGATTTTTTTTACTCTTAATTTTAATTCCTTGTTGTGAATCCATCTTAATGTCTGAAGTATGAAACAAAATTTTAGTAGGTCTAAGTTTCTTGAGTTTCATGAAAATTCTTGAAGTTACAGTAGAAGGAAGCTGGATGTTGTATATTACCAACTGGATTCTATTCAATGTTATCTGAAGTAGAACTGAGACTTCCCAAAGACTGGAATCTAAATGGTTAATATTTTATTTACGACAAACACATGCATTTAAAGAATATTTACAAAGGTTGTGATTGGTTTATGTCATATGTTTTGGTAATTGATTGGCAGTTTGAATCAGATCAAAAAGATGACGGTTAAAAATTAACGATAATAGAATCAAATATCCAACGGCTAAAATTTGATTGAAAAATGGATAAATGTCAACAATTGATCAATAAGAAATAACAGGAATTTGTAATAAAGATAATAGTTTATTTTGCAATATTTTAAAAGTATTTCAAAAGCGGTTCTTGAAGGGATAGAAATTTTAATGATTCATTGACAGATTCCTATTCTGTAACAATAAAAATAACTTTAAAATAGAGAAAAAGGCAACAAAATACAGTTTAATATTCCACATGAATTGATCTGCAAGGTAAGTTAAAATAAATTGTGTAACACGAAGTTGGTATTAAATAGCATATTTCTAGAAAAAAATTAAGATAATTAACTCATTAATTAGAATAAAAAGTATTCAGTCGCTGAAATATTTAATGAAAAGAATTATGAAATAGAAAATATAAAAATCACTTAAGATTTTTTAAACAAGAATATTCCTAAGTGGACAGCAAAGGAGTTAAAAGGCATATACTATCCTCAATTTATCAAAAGGAAAGTGGAGGTCGAGTTTTCTCCTTACATAGGAAATCCGGTATCCATTATGTGTTTTGGTGAAAGCAAAGAACCCAATGGAATAGAAATAATGAGCGAAAAAGATTCAAATATCTTAATGCTAACTAAAAAAGTCTTCCAAAAACTCTACAAATATTCAGATTTAGGTTAGTAGTCCTTATAAAATTCCTAAAATTCAATTGAATTTTTCAATTAGCGTATATTAATGAGAAACAATAAAAAAATCTTGTTACTTTTGCCACAACTAATTTACAAAAATTATTAAATAAATTACAGTAGCATAAAGAATAGAAATAGAAACAAAAATCTTACAAAAATTAATATCAAAATCTTAAATTTTTACTCTATTAATTTTATCATGAATTATGAAATGCAGTGAAGATAGAAGAACGTAGCAATGTACTTAAAGGAAAAATCAAAAGATTTTCTAGAGTTTGTCAATCTTCGAATGCAATCAGATTTTACGTTTCTGATTATCAAATTAAAATTCTAAGTCTTTTTATAATTAATTTTTTTTAAAAAAAAAAGTTAGTTTGGGGAGTTGCTGGTAACCTTCACATTATAATTGGCGACTAGGTATGTGCTCAGAGGTCCTTCCCCTAGTGACTGATTCCCTGTGACAGGGAGGTATTTCTCAGGAATGGGGGAGGAGGGTTAGAGAAGAAAACAAAAGGCTTCGTGTTTTAAATTTGACCGTAATTGAGCATCGTAGAAATTATAAGAAATTCTTCGTATAAAACCTGACGTATCATTTTTTTAAGGAATACGAGGCAGAGACAAAAATAACCGTCTCACATTCTAAATTGGACATAAATAAGCAGCCAAACACATTTTAAGAAGATCGGTTCAGGGTTTTAGCGTTGTGCTTTCAGACAAAGAAGAAAGTTGTTCAAAAGTTGAATAATCAAACTTCGCATGATCATTTTCAGGGATACCAAAAAAACAAAAACAAAATATCAAAAGTTAAAATAAGAAAGAATTTTAAATAATTATACCTGTAGTCTGCAAGTGATGGTGATGAGGATGAGGCCCACGAGTAATCTCTGTAAGGAAGGCATTGTTACTATGAAACTCATAGAGCAAATCCTGAGTTAAATGTCCTGTTTTACAACTTTATTAACGTATTTATAGTCCAAGTGATAATTTGTTCTAATGTCATGTTTCCGGATGTCAGATGTAAACGACCTTTGAATATATGAAAAGGAAAAACTTTTATGGTTGTTTTGTTGGCTTTGATTGACGCTTTAATTCAGGTCTCTCAGTATGACATAACAACAGCAATAAACACATATGGTTACGGTTTTTGTTTTTCTGGAGGTTTTTCCCGAAAACTGAAAAATCCTGTTACAGTTCTTTTCTTTACTATCCATTTTCTCTTTTTATAATTTTCATCAGCTGTTGTATTATTATTTTGTAAAAAATCCTTTTATAATTGTTTTAGCCGCTAGGAATTGGATTTCCTTCTAAAGGTCTTGTTTTATGTAGTAATTTTATTTTATTTATTTTTTTGACATTATTTCGATTGTTTTTTTTAAAGCCAAAGAATCCAGGGTTTTTCATAGCAGTCGCGTCAACAGCAAAATTAAGTTCCTGATTCTCCGGTCAACAGTTTCCGCATTTACTTAAAAGTAATTCATTTTACAACTGCAGTATTTAGAAAGAATTTAAGCCATGCTTTCCTTGAAGTATTATTTCTTGAAATCTCTCACATTACTTTTCTAACTGTTTGGAGGGTTTTTTTTTTGGGTTTTTTTCTTTCTTTAAGTCGTGATGACGACAAAAAGCGAAACTTACATTTATATTCCAATTACAATATCTCCTGAAAACAAACGTCTACTGAAAATCTAATGTATCCCTTTTTGCAATGTTACCCTTTTAAAAAAAAAAACCTGAATTCAATCAGCATAAACGTGCTTATCCAAAAGATTATTTGTAATCGTATCACACCATGTGCAGTGGATTGGCTAAAAAGATCCAGTCTCATTTTTAAGACGATGAGATATTCTTAGAAATTGAATACAAATCCATTCCTGTGGGATTTCTGTCGCCTTCTCGTGTTAATGTCTCGACAAGAACCCTCTTAGAAATGATTTGAAATACAAAAGTTATATCGTTCCAAATCCTCAAATACGCATATCAAAGTTAAGAAGATTATCCAGCCGTTCAAAAAGGGATATACAAACACACATGCAGAGTGAGAGATCTAATGAGCCTTGCTTTCATAATTTTGTGAGAAAATCACGAATTTTATCATAATTGTCTCTACATATTCATTATGTTATTTGCATTCAAGAACTCAATTACTAGATACTAGAATTTAAGAATAAACTACAAACCAAAGATTTTAGATAAGAGATTTATTATCAAGACTACAACAGTTGTTTAAAGCTTTAGACATTTTTCTTAAATTAATAATTAGGTACTTCCCTTTCCTTTCAGTTTAATTTTTTTTTCTTTGTTAAAGAATGTAGTCAATGAAGACATGGATATCCACCGAACGATCTTCTCGGATGCTGCATCATTTATCCACTAAAACGATGACAATAAGTTGTTGTTGGTTTCGAGTCCTTTTGTGCGAATAAGATTATTCAAGGTTAGAAGATCTGCCTCGAAGAATAGGTTTTACATCAAACAAATAATTTGACACAATTTCTTTGATTGGGTGGGCGCAACTTCACATGGAAGAAGATTCTTAATTTTAGGTTATTTTCTTTGAGCGAACTGTGAATGCTGACAAATACTCCCTCTTTTACAAAACTTGTCTTCATTGGCTACAAATTCTCGACAAAAGTTCATCAAAGACATTTTAAAGAGAAAAGAGGGAGAACAAGGATTGGACATTTACCATGACCCCATCGAAAATGTGTGACAACTTCTACAACCCAGTCTGCAAAAACCTCTCAAAACCACCAACAAAAAAGAATTGATAATATCTTTGATAAGTAGTGAGATAAAATCCTCCAGGTCAACATTCGATAAACATGTCTGATAAATATCAATCCTCAATTCACAATATACATAAGTACATTTAGTGTATTCTTCAAAATACACACTATTATATTATGAAATGAAGTTGGGCCATTTAGAGTTATGAAGATATTCCACTTTTGTAGCAAATCTCTACCTCAAATTCATGATGTCCAATTTATACCTACAGTCTTCTACGACATCTTGTAGATGGTTTTATAATGCTTAATTTCTTAATGTAGAGCTAAACAAGTTTTGGGTTTTAGGGTTATTTTGAAATTCACAAATACGGTAAATTTGCTCATTGTTTCATTTTTTTATTTCAATTTTTATGTTCCTTGAGATTTACCCGTTTGTGTATTTATCCAGAAAATGTATTTACCTTAGTTGAAGTATCCCACTACCTGATTGTGAGATCCTTAGTATAAGGTTTCCTTGACCGGAAGGGTTAAGACCGTGAGTCAGCCTAACGCCCATCCGCTTTAATCCTAGGAAACTGGAGTTGGGTGAACCTTAAAACCCGTCTCGAAGAGAAAGAACCAAGGAAAAAACATATTTCCGACTACCGACTGGGATCCAACTCAATCTGTCCAGTCTGCAGTCAAGCACTAAACCAGTACTACTTGAGCTGTGAGAACAATAAAAAAGTTAAGCAATCCCATAAACAGGCCATGTAGGCCCACGGGAGCGCGGGAGGTAAGGCTCCAGCGTTTCGAGACCAACGGGAATAGATTGAGGTCGGGTGGTCAGCCCGACGCCCGCCCGCCTTAACTTCCCGGGAAAGAAACCCGGTACCCATTCTACAGAGGGCTGGGTAGACCCTAGGACCCGTTTGGAGGAGAAAGAAGCGTGGAAAAATTTCCGCCCTCCGCCGAGGCCGGGAACCGAACCCGTCACCTCCAACCCGCAGCCAAGCGCCCTTATCCACTCGGCTACCGGGCCCACCTGTGAGAACAATAGGAAGAGTATTTCAATCCAGTAAATGGTTAACGCATGGATATCTGACAAATGAACAGTCCTGTGGGATTTTTATCCATCACAGTAACCAATATCAATTAGTTACCAACAACTTTTACTTATTGGCTAATTCTGGAATTCCGGAATAATTATTAAACATCACCGATGAAAGCTAAGATGTTTTTAATTTCTGAGTCATTTCTTCACTTGTTTATATTAATTTGTGGCTCGTTAAAGCCTTATGTTTATTAACCAGGTTGGGCTCAGCCTTGATTCTTTATAACTTCAAATTCCTTTAAACCTGACGGATTTGCAGACCAGTATTTGAAGCTTTGCTTTTTTTTTTTTTTTTAATTGTGTTTTCTTTTGGAGGGACGCCATTGATGGGTGCGAGAGTTAATCACTTTTGCACTATCTGAGCGTTTCATCTGGTGAGTAGGTCTGGCTGACGAGTCCACAAAAAGGACGAAACGGCCGTTCCAAACTCTCACCGAAGAAAGCTCAGATATTTTTAATTTCTGTTTCACTTGTTTTAATTATTAAACATTTAAAATAATTAACTTGAAACATTACTTTTCTTAATTTTTTATTTATATCTCTTGTTTTTATAATATTTAATATGATGCTGAGATAAGGACTTATTTACATTTCATTTCTTAAGGTTCAAAAAAAATGAAATAAACAAATTATAATGATTAAGATTTGGAAGAAAAATATTTATTTACCTAAAAGTTTAACTAAAAATTATAAAATTGAGAAAATTTGAGAAAAATAAAAGAAATTCATTGATTTTTTATTTAAGATATTTTCATGTGGAAACAGCTATTGGTAAAATCTTCTTAGCACTTAACAAAATGTTTTATTTTTCAATGAATTATTTTATGAATTTTTACGATAGTTGAGATTTATATGATATCGTAAATAACTCCTGAAGTTTCCTTCCTGTGACAAAATAAAATATGGCAAATATATCCAATTTCATTTGAAAATAAAATTAAAATAAATAAAGAAAACACAGGTGAATGTAACATGTTAATTTAAATGAATTAACCTCTGTCAAATACAACCATAATTTTAAATTGAATTACTTATCTTTTAGCAAAAACTAATCAATTATGTATATGATTTGCAAACAATTTTAGGGGAAAAAAACAGACTTCCTTAATATATTTTCCCTTTTATGAATAGCCTTTGGGACGGAACAGCTGACGTTTAGAAATTGATTTACATTTATTAGGATTATCAATCATTTCAATTTATACAATGACAGTCAATGGTTTTTAAACTTTAAATCACCTTCATATATAATTTAAAAATATGCATAAATAGCGGAGCGATCAACAATAGGTACCACCTGTCCTATCTAAATGTTATGATTTCGCCTACCCAGAAACTACGCAGGCATTTTCTAGTGTTCCTGTCATTTCTATGGATCCAGTTGTCCATCGTTTCTCCTGGCTACTTGTCGCGCCAATTCTAGTTATAGCTTCTGTAATGCCATTCATTCTCTTTTACTAACCAACAGTTTGTTTGTCATCTCGTCTTGTAATTGCCAATAATGTAATTTGGAAATATATTATGTTCAAATATGTCACTGTTTAGGTCCTTTTTTTGGAGGGAATTTCCTCACTGCCGTCGTTAGTTCTGCGCTCACCTTTATGTGATTGACTTTTATTCATCTCTATTAAAGATATATCTCTTACAAGTGATATCATTACATCATTTGTTTCCACGATATCAATAATTAAACAAGGGAGGGATAGCGATTAGCAATCACAATGCTTCGCAACGTCTTCTGATACATATAAGAAAATATAATTGATATTGATTTAATTTCCTTATTATTATAAATGTGAATGCAAAAGGCGGAATTATTGCGATTATTGTGATTGCTGTGATTGTTACGACTAATGATAATTTAATGATATTTTAATGATACTTGTTCACAGACGGACAGACAAAACGGGAATATTAGTCTTCTGATACTCATTAGATCAGAAGACTAAAACTACTATCCAGATGTTCAATGACAAAAAATATCATCAACGATCTATACTTAAATTTGTTGCATAAGAAAAGTAAGAAAATTTCTCCTTCCTATAAAGAAACGATATGTATGGAACAGTCACTTATTAATTACTCCATATCTGGTTCCTCTCTTTTCTCTGTTGCTCTCAGGATCTCATTTAGATTATTTCTTGGCTAATTTAAAAATTCCTTTATATTCCATATCAACGAATTGTTGCTGTCTTAAAATTTTCGGAAGCTCACAGGAAAATGTGGATTATAATTAATCCATTTACTGTCTTCAGTTTTAGGTACCCATTTGGGAGCTATTGTGATAGCGACCAAAATCGATAGCTATTGGGTTTGTCCGTCCGTCCGTGTCTATCCCTAGCAACTCCCAAACGGAAGTTCAGATAAAAAAACGGATGTCACCATCGTTTTCAGAGGCGCAAATGCAGTAGGAATGAGGTATTTTCAGGGGCCAATGCGCATCCGTGTTCGAGATATTTGGGATTGTTGTCGTTGTACCCCCTCTAAAAACTCCTGAACGAAAGGTCGGATCGACAACGGACTTCACCATCATGTTCAGAAGCCCAAACAACGAATAGGGTATTTCAGGGGACGATGCCTCCCTCCCCATGTTCGAGGTATTTGGCATAAAACATTGGATTTTCTATATTAGCTTAAATGATAGAAATGATAGAAATGAAATCTCATTTCATTTTGTTAGCTGTAATTTGATGTTTAAGGTCTCCGACTCCTATACTCATAGGTTGTCGGTTCGAATCCGTATATCTCTTTTTTCTCTCTCTCTCTCTCTCTATAATCTTTTTTTTTTTTTGTCAATGTCTGCTTGGGTTTTTTTTTTTCTTATTTTTTCTCATGATTTTTATTGCTACTTCCTTTTTTTATTATTATTTGTAATTTTTTTTTATTATTAAAAGTCAACAATCTAATTTTATATTTATAAGAAGCTTTTTGAACAATATCTTGTAGTTCTAACTTCTTTATGATTTTCTTCATATGACAGAAGGAAACATTAATAACATGGGCTCGTAAGGAACTCCATGGCAGACATCATCACGAAATCAGCCAGCCTCATGTCGACATGGAAGCGTCGAACAGATGGCTGACGAGTGGTGAGCTGTTTGGGGAGACCGAAGGGTTCATGATCGCAATACAGGACCAAGTCATCTCCACACGCAACAACAAGAAACACATTCTACACGATGCAAACACACATGACGACAAATGCAGGAAATGCCACACTACGCATGAGACGATCGACCACATAATATCAGGCTATCCCCTTCTCTCTCAAACAGACTACCTCCACTGACACAATCAGGTAGCATCGATCGTTCATCAACAACTAGCACACAAACATTCACTTATTAAGAGCACGGTCCCGTACTACAAGTACATACCACAAAGCGTATTAGAATCACCCTCATATAAACTATACTGGGACCGCCCCATTCACACAGACAAAACCATACATCACAACAGACCAGACATCAGACTTGTTGATAAGGTCAACAAACAGACCTATCTAATTGATATTGCAGTGCCTATCAGCAAGAACATGCAGAAAACTCACGCAGACAAGATCAGTAAATACACTGATCTAGCACACGAGCTCCAGAAGCAGTGGAGGCAGGATCGAGTACGTGTTGTACCCATCGTTCTGTCTGCCACTGGTCTGGTGCCTCACACATTGCACCACAGTCTCAGCACACTAGGACTTCACAAAAACACTTATGCACAACTGCAGAAGGCTGTGGTACTCAACACTACACGCATAGTTAGGAAATTTAAGGACACAAGCACACATCCCTTATCATTCTTGCACACATCTTTACACTTGGCAGTATGTGCTTTGGTCCTTGACCCGCCATATTGTTTTTGCTGGGGAAACCCAAGGTTTGAAACATACAAATATAATAATAATAATAATAATAGATTAATGTACAATTAATCCTAATCATATAAATTCCCAAAACGTCTGTGTAAGAGAGGAAAATTATCACAGAAAATATAAATAGAGCCCCACTTTTCGGCGTTCTGTTAATAATAGGTTTTCAATGTATTGTATACATGTTCATTACATTCGGCGCTTCTCCCAGTCTTTCAGTGATTTTTCGGTATTGCGCGCGTAGCAGCTGAGATAATCAGTTGCGTGAATTGCCATTTCATTACAACAGTATGACGAAATTATAAGCTAAAGGTGAAAATATTTTAAAGTAAGCAATATGAGTACTTTATATTCATTTCAATTTTTTATCATTACAGACTTAACTCTATTGCGTAATAATATGATAATATAAACAGGTGTATCGTATATTTCTTTTACTTTCGTTTTTATGGGGTTTTTCCCCCCTCGAGGTTAAAGGCGGGTAAGGTTGGACTAACCACTCGATCTCAACATAGTTCCATTGTCACGGAAAGCTGGGAGTCTTACCTTCCGCGACCTTAAGGACCAGAAAAGCCTATACTTAAAAAAAAAATCGTTTTTAGGCTTAGCTCTATTACGCACTTAATATACAGAGTGGGCGAAAAGTCCGTATACCCCTGTCAGTAAACTGGGTTTGAAATGAATTGATGTGGCTATTATGGATCCACAACATCTGTATACACTCCTCCATGGTGCCTGAACAGACAGATGCTCCAGCTCCACATGCTCATTTTCCGTAGCATTTGTGGCGTATCGGATCCCCAGCCAATTCACCTGTTCGAGAAAAGCTCATCAAGGCGCAATCACATTCTCATGGCGAAATGAGCTGGTGCTCCGTCTTGTTGAAACCCCACAGTGTCAGCTATTCCTTTAAGCTTGAGTTCAGGAAAAGGAGATCGGAGAACTTTCCTTCACATTTGCCATGGCCATCACACAGTCCAGATCTCACTATGCCAGACAATTCTCTGTGGGAAATCACCAAACAGGAAGTCCGCAAACAGCGATACGTTTCCAACGCTGAGTTTTCAGATTGCTTTGCGCAATCCCTTCACGACTGTGACGCCACATATGTATGGATAATTAGCATGCGGACCTTGAGACGCATCCATCAGTGCAGAGACCATGGAAGAGTGCATAAGATATTTTGAATCCATAATAGGCATATCAATTCATTTCACATCCAGTTTACTGACAGGGGTGTAGGCTTTTCGCCCACTCTGTACGATAATGTAAACTTTTTTTTTTCTAGCTTTTACGTGTATCACTTTTACTGAAAAAAAGGAATAATGTTCTACTTTTCGTCGGTTTTCGTTTTTCGGGGACAGCCCTTCTGCACATGTTTCATTTGAATTCACGTTGTTCGGTCTCTAGAATATATTTCTTTTGGATAATGTCTATCCAATCCTGTATGGTTGGATTCTGTTATGGCTAACCTCATCAGTACGATAACTCAAACAACAATGTACCAATCTACATAAAGCTCGCCCTAAAGTGTTTAATGTTATTTCTTGTTCTGATTTCATTTATGAAATAATGTACTTAGAAATAATACTGTACTAGTAATAATAAAAACTTCATACTTTAGTCATAATTTGTAGATCTTGATGAGTGTCCATTTTTTAATGACTACCTTGCTCAAATATGCAACAATTGTACTACTCTCAATCAATAATCGCGTTTGATTATTACAAATTTAATTGTAAATTAATTTGATATTTCAGAAATAAGACTTTAGAATATGTAAAGGGATGTTTTGGTGGCCTAAAATTTCTGAAAGTGATTGAATTCCTATTAATTATAATTGGAACAATTCATCTCAATATTTTGTATTGTTTCTAAAGAAAAAAACCTATACCTTTTTTTTAATATCGATTAAAACTATTTAGATATTCTATTTTGGCCTTGTTTTGATTCTCTGTTAACTTTTCTTCTTCCGAAGAACTTAAATAAAATAAAATATTTTAATTTTATGAAATTCTTTCTTTTTTATGAAATTCATTGATTTTTTTTTTTTTTTTTTGACAACTTTGGCTCTGTTTCCTTTGACGATACTCCAAATGCTATTCAGAGAACTTTATGATTCGCTGTACCGAAAAAATACATACTTTATTTTTTATTTCCCTAACATCATATCATCACTTAAATGTCAGAGAATCGATGATAAAGAAATTTACATCCTAAAAAACAAAAGAAAAGAGAAAAGAAAAGAAAAAAACTGCGAAACTTTCCCACTCATAGTTCCTTTGTTGTGAAATGCGTTGATTTTAATAACAGGTGAGAGACTCTAAGTCAAAAAATGGCTGGTTTAAGAAAAGCACAGTGTGAAATGGATATTTTAAAAATTTAGAAGCTTAACGACAACTACTTCAGTAATACAACTACTTCTATCCAGATAAAAATCCAATACAACAAATAGCAATGAAAGTATACCGAAATACAGTAGAGCCCCGATTATCCGCGGGATTGGGTGGCAAGGGCTTCGCCGATAACGAAAATCGCGGATAACCCGAAAAAAGACTAAAAATGAGGTGTAAACACGAAAAAAAATATTTCACCATTAAAAACTACGTTTTATTGTACAAAAACATAATCTGTAAAACTTTTAAAATATGTACAGTAAAGCAGAAACCTTTGCTCTACGTTTGCATCCACAAATTCCGAGAAGGCCTACAGGATCATGATGCACAATAAACCTGTTAGTAATTTTCGACCTTCGCACTGTAGGGTCTATTGTATTTTCCCTGTTGTTGACTTGAATTAAAATTGGGTTTTTTGAGGTTCGTAATTAAAAAAAATTTTCGCGGCACTCGCGGATAATCGGGCTCTACTGTATAAGCCTTAAATTATTGTACAGTGTGGCCTAGAAATTCCCATATCCCTTATTATGTATATAGTAGTAGTAGTATTTGTTTGGACCATATTTTCTTAATGGTCATGTTAATGGCGAAACTTATTTACACATTTTACAAACATGGTTAATCCCTCAGCTTCAAGACGCGGGTATCATGGAACGCGTATGGATACAGCATGACGGGGCACCTGCTCACTTGGCTCTTACTGTGCGTGATTTCTTCATAAACATTTTCCAGGACTCTGGATTGGTCGTGGTACTCCAGCATCTCCAGCTCCATTGAAATGGCCACCACGAAGTCCTGATCTCACGACGCCTGACAACTCATTGTGGGGAATCATCAAGATCTACGTGTCTGAACGTCGCTATACTACAAATGAAGAATTGCGCAATGCAGTTGAGGACGCATTTCGAACCATCACAATGGACATGCTCCAAAAAATGTCAAGTAAAACGTGGCGGCGTATGAACTTGTGTATACAGCAAGATGGCGAACACACAGACGCATTGGACACTTAATGTGTAAATAGTTTCTTAGGGTAGTACGACTACCAATTAAGGAGTACGGGAATTTCCCGACCACACTATAGTTGGTATAACAACGTTTATATAAAACGTTTGTGATATAAAAGGTTTTATTTTACGGAATCAAAAATTTTTTCAATTAGTTAATCAATCATCTATCATCATATTTAAGTTTCATTAAAAAAATACGGAAATTATTTATCAGCCGTCAATGCTGACTTTTCGGTAACAATCTTATTTTTTTGAATATAGTGTAGTAGATTATCATAATTTAAAAATTCATAGATCCTATTTGTTATTAGAATTTCTGAAAAGTTGAAAATATATATTTAGTGATACCGTATGTATGTACCGTAAAAAAGAGGAAAAAAAAAACGAAAATAACCAATTAAAAAAAAATACACTTCATTCGTAATGGCTTAGACGTAATTTTGGATCTGTATCCATGGTTACGTAAGTTCGCCACTGGAAAAATGTGCTACTTTCAAAACTTTTCAGAGAAATGCTGTATTTATGAAATATTTCGATATAATGAGCTAATTTAAGGAAATTGGTCTTCAAGTATTCCTAATATGCGCTAGTTTCTGATCAGCAAAGAGGGCTTTTCCTGACATTAAAAACCTTTCAGTGATGGCACAATTAAGACTGCTGTGTTATGTCATCGGACAGAACGAATGGGCAGAACAATCAATTGTTCGGGTCTCCACAGGAGATGGAAACCACTCCACTTGACTTACTAAACTAGAATCACGTGCAGGAAGGGTGAAAAACATTTCCAGGAAATACCATTCAAAAATGGAGCAGAGTAATAAACTTCAATCGAAAGTAAAAGTGGATCAAACGTAGGGATCAATTTATATGTACTCTGGTCAAACAATTAGAGGACATTCCGATATCACATCATTTTGCAACACTTTGAAAAATGATAGTATTGTAGTACATGAAACGAATATAATACAACCGCCTACATAAAAAAAGCCTTTGTAGAGAAATAAAATTAGGTCTAGGTGAATATGTGATATTACAGTTTTTTTCTAAGGATATAAGGTAAAGTCTATCACTTCTATTTTCTTTCTTCCAGTTGACTCAGAAACGTAGCTGCTGGATGCATGGTCAGAAGAATCAAATATACTCATGGACAAAAAAATTAGCGCACCAAGAAATAATTGCGGGATCGTAACGAAACTTGCAGTGAAGGTACATATCGGGGAGATATGCAAATGATTAGAAATGCAGCGTGATTGCGCATTACGTATAGCCGGTAGAGGGCGTTGAACATCGTACTCTGTGGAGTATAAAACAGGTAACCAAAGCTTGTTTGAGTGTGCTGAATCATTTACAAAGGAAGAGCTGAGGTAGACATGCCATTACGCCGTGTTCGAAGACAGTATACGCAGTTGTCGCAGTTTGAGAGAGGGAGAATCGTCGGGATGATGGAAGGTGGGTGGTCAGCTAGGCGAGTAGCTCGTCAATTAGGCCGCTCTGATTGTGTTGTGAGGAGGTGTTGGGACCAGTCAACCCGAGAGGTGTCATGTACACGAAGACCAGGCTCAGGACGCCCTTGACAGACCAGTCGTCGAGAAGACCGCCACATAGTCAGAAATGCACGCGTACAGCCAACTGCTTCATCGGCTAACATCCAGGCACAGGTAGCACCTTCACTAGGGGCCGCTGTGTCTTCTCGAACCATACGAAGGCGCCTGGCAGAAGGACAGTTGGTATCGCGGCGCCCATTACGTGTGCTGCCCTTGACGCCCACCCATCGACGCCTCCGTTTGGAGTTTTGCCGCGCACGAGGAAACTGGACTGCAGCGGAATGGAACCAGGTCGTCTTTAGCGACGAATCCAGATTCAATCTCGGCAGTGATGACAATCGTGTTCGTGTGTGGAGAGCCCGTGGTGAACGCTTCAATCCTGCCTTTGCTGTACAGCAACACACCGCTCCCACAGCTGGTGTGATGGTATGGGGTGCCATTGCCTACAATACACGGTCACCCCTAGTATTGTTCCGTGGCACCATGACAGCCCAGCGGTATGTTCATGAAATCCTGCAACCACATGTGTTGCCACTCATGCAACGGCTCCCAGGAGCCATTTTTCAACAAGACAATGCTCGGCCTCATACGGCAAGGGTGTCACAAGACTGTCTCCGCACTGTTACTACCCTTCCTTGGCCTGCCCGATCCCCAGATTTGTCTCCAATCGAGCATATCTGGGATCATTTGGGACGACGAGTTGGGCATCCCACGAGTTTGAACGAACTAGAGGCAAGGTTACAGCAAATATGGAACGAAATGTCTCAAGACATCATACAGAACTTGTATGACTCAATGCCCGATCGTATCGCATCGTGCATTCGCGCTAGAGGGGGTCCAACGGACTATTAACTCCTCCGTTCTTTTGCCTTTTTCTCTGAAATAAATTATCCTTTTTCTTTGATTTTCTAATCATTTACTTATATCAAAGTAGTCATTACGTATGTAAATTTTCGTTTCATTTTGACGACTCCTTCTTGGTGCGCTAATTTTTTTGTCCATGAGTGTATCATAAAAAAAGAATAAAAACTTGCAACTACATGTCATAGGTTTACAACTGAATTCCTCTCCAAAACAAGCATATTCTGCTCATACTCGAACACCTGTTCGCAAGGTAAAGACCCTGACCTTACAGAAGACCCCATCACTATTCAAACCATGGAAATGACATCTTCAGCGACTATGAACAGGATCACACTGAGAAATACGGTACTTGTGAAAAGACGTAAGGTCCCAGAACATTCTCTAAAACACCATGTATGATGAAACGTTCCAGTAACCGCTGTAAGATCTAGAAAGAATCACAAATTGTTGACAAATGACATAGGCTAATCACTCTCAGTGAGGCTTGATATTTCTAGATAATTGTAACAAGATACGTTCCGTTTTATCAAGTCCTTAAGGTCACAAAAAGTTGAGACAACTTTGCCCTTGCAAAAGTTTCTTACTCACATGAGCGTCTGTGCATTATCAAAGCCTAAATAAATTCAACAGCTTCCAAGAGAATCTTATGATACCGTTTGCGATATCGGTATGCCGTAATTGTAAGGTGATGATGCCAAAAAGGTGAAGATCCATACAAATAAGGCGTCAACACACCTCACAGACATCCTGCAGATCTGAGTAGAGATAAGAATTTCTTTTAACACTTCTATTTATTTTACCGATTCATGTTCCATGGACATCGTATCTTTACTGAACAGTATCTTTACTAGAACAGTAGAGTACATTGAAACCAATGTTTTCGTTGTGCGTAAGTTGTCTATAACGATATTTTTTATTGTTGTATTACGTACTACGAGAAGTCGTATTGCTGGAGCCTTAACACTTCTCTCCATTTGTGAAGTCTATTTAAATCCTGGGACTGCATGATTCTGTTGCGTAATTTTTTTTTCCTCTTTGTAGTTTTTGTAGTTTTATTAAATAAAGTTTTAATGACTGCTAAGGCAACGTATCTATTCAAAAAATCTAGTAAATTTAGTAACTAATTGACATTTTCCTCTAGAAGGTTTTACATGACTGAATTGACAGTATATTTGTGAGTGAATTGAAATTGACATTCTATCAAACACTACATTTTGAAAAAAAAAAATTGATTAAAATACAATTCTTTCATTCAGCCTTTGAAATCTTTTTAAGATTTTGTTTTAGAGGATTTTCATGTCTGCAGAGATATGACCTTTCGAGAGATTTTTCCTCTCGGGAAAATCAATGAAAAATCTGTAATCATATTCTACTCATATGATTGCTCATAATGAAAAATTTCAAGTTAAAAACCTGAAGTTGTTATTGTAGGCGTTTCGTAACTGAAAGTAGAAGTGAGACTAGTGACTCAAGCGTTATTCTGTGATTCTATAAAAGCCCAAGAGATGGCAGTCGGATCGAGCTTAGGTGACCAATGAAAGAGCAGGGAAAGATGCATGAATGTTGCATATCATTGCGGACAATGGGTTTTCTGTCAATGAGAGAAGGAACAAGTAAAGTTGTAGATTCCAATTAGGAGGAAATAAATTTGGGACAGCTTTATGGCTCGTAAAAGAAGCCCGAAAACGAATGAACTGGATCAGAATGAAACAAACGATTGCACTTAAACCTAAAATTCACTGAGCTGCTTTTCAAGTCCAAGACAGGTCAGTTTCGGTTTCCAAACCCTCATCAATTGGATTCGCCCAATATTCGCAGCTCAATGAAATAAAAAAAAATAAAATAAATAAAACGAAAGACCGACAATAACTACGAACATGAGGATAAGAAAACAAAAGAAAGTCAAAAATAAAAGGGTAATTTACGAAGTTGGCAATTGAAGGACTAAAATAATATTTTGCTCATATTGATCATAAATATGCATCTTGTCAACAATCATTGTGATTTTAACGACGCTATGGGGAGGAACTGTTAGAATTTCCTGTGTCATGTGTGTGTGTGTGTGTGTGAAATTCCTTACACATCCCAAATCGAAAGTCGGAGCCCCGTAAGTCATACTTCGTTGGACTCCTCATTTCATAGAGGTTGGTAAAAAATCCGAATTTTGGTTGTAGGTGGCCAATGACGAAGGTCAGGAAAATAGTGTTGATTGGTCAATCGTCAAACTTTTTTCCCACCAGATGTCGCATAGATCGAGATTTAGGATCGCACAATTAGCCAATGACTACGTTTTCAATTTTTATTTTACTTTTCTGTTCCAAAGTTTTCTCTTTCTGTGAAGAATAAGAAATGAAAATTGAGAAATAGTTTGAAAGATAAAGGGAGGAAAAAAAATACCTAAAAGAACAATATTAATAATTTTAGTTTTGAATTTGTTTTATTCTTGAATTCCAAAAGGTTTATTATTAATGATAATAAGGTCCTATTTTTATGGTATCTCATACTTTTTTTCAGATTGTTATTTCCAATTTTAAGTTTATGTAAAGATTTTTTAATTTTTTTTTAACGAAATAATAAATAATAGTTTAACTAATAAATAGGCCAACACACAGCAGTAAAATTAAAAGGTTTATAATATGCATTTAAAAATAGGTTTCGCCTTTTTTGTGTGCAAGGCTTCTTCGAGTGACATTGGAATCATAAAACAAGGCTTTATAAGCATTTACAGCACCAATAAGAATTAAGTGAAAAATTTATAATCAATGAAATTTAGGCTAACATGGTGAAATACTATTGGAGGAAGGTCAGAGGACTTCACACAGGTGGCGCGATCCCTCGTGGTTCAGAATCATTCCTGCCTCAAACTTGGAGAAAAACCGCGTTGTCATCGGCCACTGAACAGGGGATTGGAATTCCTGATGCAGCATCGTCTGCTGAACTTGATTCTTTGGGAACGAATAATCAATCAGACATCGCTAAAAATCTGCAATAAATAAAAAAACCAAAAAAAAGTTTGTTTTTTTTATCTTTTTCCTCTTTTTGTCTTCTCCTTTCAAGGATTAGGCATGTCTCTTTTCTCCTTGTGAAATCCATACTCGCAAATAGATTGCACAGAGACACAACCATTGTAACAGTGGTCATCAGTTAAAATATGGACTGTTTCCTTACACTTACGAAATGATCTGGTTCAATATCACAGGATTTTTGGGTATCAAAATTAAGAATATGTTTGTGATCCCCCAATAGGTATAACCTTGAGGTAATTACAAAGATCCACAAGGATAGGAATGCACATGGATTATTTCCTGTAAGACCAATCGTTAACTGTGGTAATTCTGTGATCAAGAACATTTCTCAGGTAAAATATAATAAACTGGATTCATTGAATGTATTTGACTACTTACGCATTCCTTAATAGTCTAATTCTCGTCGAGAAGATTCAGCATTTGACTTATTTAGAGAATTTTTCATTTTTTCGCTCGACATTGACTCTGTATTTACTTCTATTTTTTTTTCCTTTTTATTTAATTGTAAAGCCATTCAACATGTTCAGAATAAATATTACGATCATTACGTTAAAGCCATGTATTTAATATTGTGTTACCCCTTGTTAATGCTTTATTCAGCCTTCAATTCTTTAGTTTTTAAATTAGGTTTTAACAGCAAACCGTGGCTTAGTCATGGGGTTATCAGCTTCTGTTTCATTGGCCGAGATTTCGATGATTTACATCGAGGATATCCCTTTCACTGTATATGACGAAGGACGATTGGATATCCCACTGTACTGTTGATACGTCGATGATTTGTTGATCTACGCAGAGGACTCAAATTCAAATGGGAATTTAAGATATCATCAATGACATTAAGTTTTAAGTTGAAAAAGAGAATCACAGCGTCACATTCCGTTCCAAGATGTTTTCATTTAACGCAGGCACGGAACGTTTATAACATCAGTTTGTAGAAATCGCACTGATCAAGGTTCATCATTACACTTTCGTTCACATTGTCATTATGCGTTTAAAGTTAATAACATGCAAATGGCAATAAAAAGAGCGTTTAATTATCCAACAACCTTCAGTGGTTTTCAAACGAACTCGATAAAATCAGATTTCTTTTTTCCACTAACTATTATCCTCAGTCATTTATTAACAAATATTTGTTTCAGGCCGCAACGAATTTATATCAGAATGACAATCACCGGCAATCCATGCCATTATAATACATTTCAATTCCCTATTATCCCCAATTTTTCACTGCTTTATTCTAAGTTATGAGGCCCCTTAATGACTCCGGCCCTCAACCGTATTTCGAGGTTTGTTAACTCCAAGTTTGTTAATTATTTAAAGTTTGATAGAGAGAGGGATTTCTCTACTTTGAAAGGTATCGTTTATTCCATCCAATGTAGCAGTAATACTTGCCTTCGCTACATTGGTAAAACTCGCCAACTCGCCTTGTAAGGTCACACGCCGAAATGGCGAGTTTAATTATCTCATAGCTATACCGATTGAGGATCACAAACATATTATTAATTTTGATACCCAAAAATCCTGTGCTATTGAACCAGATCATTTCTAAGTGTAAGGAAACAGTCCATATTTTAACTGATGACCACTGTTACAATGGTTATGTCTCTGTGTAATCTATTTTCGAGCATGGATTTCACAAGAAGAAAAGAGACTTGCCTAATCCTTAAAAGGAGAAGACAAGAAGAGGAAAAAGATAAATTATAAAAAAGTTGTTTCTTTGTTTGCTTGTTTGTTTGTTTGTTTGTTTGTTTGTTTGTCTTTTCTGGTCTTTTTATTTATTGCAGATTTTTAGCGATGTCTGGTTGATTATTCGTTGCCAAAGAATCAAGTTCAGCAGACGATGCTGCATCAGGGATTCCAGTCTCCTGTTCATTGGCCGATGACAACGCGGTTTTTCTCCACGTTTGAAGCAGGAATGATTCTGAACCACGAGGGATGGCGCCACTTGTTTGAAGTCCTCCAATAGGATTTCACCATGTTAGCCTAAATTTCATTGATTAGATAAATTTTTCGCTTAATTCTTATTGGTGCTGTAAATGCTTATAAAGCCATGTCTTATGTATTCCAATGTCACTTGAAGAAGTCTTGCACAGAAAAAAGGGCGAAATCGGTCGTAACTATTTTTAAATGCACATAAACTTTTTAATCTTACTCCCGTGTCACTTCCAGTTCAAGATGACCAATGGTCACTGACTCATTCTTGCCCAAAGGATGCAAAATAGAGCTCTAGACACAGTAAATTAAGTCAATGTGGAATCCTTTTAATTATATTTGAGCCTTGATTTACAATGCCACGAATAAATGAATTTTTTGTATAAATAAAATAAATAAATAAAACAAATGCAGCTAAATTGCCTTAACCCTGTTATGGATTGTGGTTGTAGACTGCATTCATTTTACGGATGATTTTCCAGATTCCACTAAATCTCAGTGTCTTCCGCGCAGCGCATTACTATTACTTAAGTGCGTTTCATCAGATTGTTTTCAAAGACAGTTCGCTTCACATCTTTCTGTCTGATTGTTTCTCTTTGTGATTAAATGATACTAAAGTCTTTATAATTTTTATTTTAGTGCTTTATTGTCGTGGCATTAGAAACTATGGTAATATAGCTCATAGAATCTAAGGCAAAAGTTGTCTGTCAGTACATTGACATCTCCTTGTGTTACCTTAGTTAAGGAGTTACGTACACATGCTGAAACATGAAAGAAAATTATTGCTTCGGCTTATGACCGACTCAGGGACACGCTTCGGAACTTAACCTACCGTATCTAAGGCTGTGTGTGTCTTAACCAAAAGTAAGAAAATTATAATAGTACGATATCATGGTTCAATAAACCAAAATTATCATACAAACATTTTCGTTTTGAGTAAAGAACTTTGATTAGCGAGGTTTTCATGTAATATTTATATGAATTATTAATTGAAACAATAATTCATAGCCAAGTAAATTTAGGAAAAATTTATTGTATTATTAAAAGCAAAAATACAAAGTGCATTAGAACATAAACCAAAACATATTGCGATTTTAAAGACCCTTCCAGAATATATTTTCAACTGACTTTTATTTCTTTTCCTTGATTGTGGATAATGTGCTTCAGTTGCTGATAGACTACTTTTATTATTATTATAGGACACTACAAAACAATGTGTATCACAGCTGCCAGTTCTTTAGCTGGGGTTGGCCTTCAAACGCATCGAATTCTTCCCAAGAATCTAGGATGTCGTAATGTATCGGCGCAAAATATGTGCTGATCCAAGCAGTGCGGCTTTTTGGAGTTGACCAATGGAGATTTTGTCAATATTTAGATGTTGTAAGTGCTTACCAAGGTTTTTTGGTATAGCACCCAGTGTGCCGATAACCACTGGAACCACCACTGCCGGCTTGTGCCATAATCGTTGAACCTCAATTTTTAGGTCTTGATACCGTGTGATTTTTTCCAGTTCTTTTTCTTCCCTATTATTATTAGTATTATTATTATTATTATTATTAGCTTTTAATCGTATTTTTTTTAATGAAATCAACAAAAGCAATACGCAAACTATATAAACTTGGGATACAGCACTATATTTTCTAAATGTGATAATTTGAAAAGAATTCATATATCTCTCTTACTGTCAGAATGACAGTACCGTTAAGTCCAGTTATCATCAAAAATTTCAATCAAGGATGAAGATATAATGCAGTAAATAATGTTCTGGTATTATAATAAAAATGTAAAATCTCCCCCAAAGAACCTTTTAAAATACATTTAGTAATAACTGAAAACGTTCATTTATCTATTTTGATATAGTTTTGGAGCAGTAAGTAGCATCCTCTGTGTTGCCGTAAATCCAAGGGAGGTAGCTGGTAACTCTAGTGTAGACACCAGGATGAGTTTTTCGTGCACATCCAACACCAAATGATACAACACCAATCAGTTCCTGCTGGTCACCAACCTTATACATCAATGGTCCTCCAGAGTCACCCTAAACAAAGTTAGAAAAAGAAATACATTCAGTAATAGTAAAATTGTAAATAATAAGTGTGTTTAAAATCAATTCTATTTCTTTCTTTGTTTTCTGAGTCTTCTTCCGGAAAAAAAAAAACCACATTGAGACAGAATCTTTTGGAATTAACTGAATTTTCCTCTCGAATTGTCGAGTCGGAAAATGAAGCTATTAAAATGAAATCATTCTAATTTCAGTCTAATAGATCAGGTGACAACGCCGACACATTCGTCGGACTTTAAACCCAGAAACTAAACCCGGAATAAAGTTGTGAACCTTAGACTACCTGAAGAAAATCACCGACTCTCACTGGATCAAATTTTGTTTCTACAGCTCTGTCTCTTGAAAATCAACATAATTGTTTTTATCTCTTATCATGATTGTTAGTATTATATTCAATCGCATCTCATTTATATTTTAAAGAGTTGGGTTAACTTGCTGACATGTTCATTGTATAACTATGTTAGTGTGTAGTGTTCCATTACCTTTTTATACTCAGAAACCCCAAAATTAATCAAACGATTTTTCAGGTCGTACAATATCGATCAATTGTCATAACATCACTTTTTTTGGCAATGCTTCTTAATCGAATATATGTGAAAATAATAATTTGTTTCTAGAAGTTTCTGGAAACGAAATTTAATAGTTCAAGTGCTTTTTATACTCTATTTACAACATACGTTTCTATCTTTTTCCCTCAGCTTTTAATCAATCTTTTCAGGTTAAAAATTTGTTTTTTCTATAGTCTTGTGTAATGTTTTTGTAAGCAATGCCCCTCGCCCGCCCCTAACAAACAAAACAAACAACAAACAAAAAAGAAAGTTCTAGTTCTCCTTTTTTATCAAATATTGTAAAGCAGTTTGGATGTATGTTATGGTGGAGCAATTATATTTAATTCAGAATTATGAAGAACCTTACGAGGTGCTAATGTCTTGAAAATGTACTTACCTGGCAAGATCCTTTACCACCTTCTTTATATCCAGCACAGATCTCACTCGAGAAGATAGGGAAAGGAAGGAAGGCACGTCTACATTCACCGACTGTGGTTGTGGTGAGAGTGACTTTCTGAAGCTCATCGGGAAGATTAATTCCGTTCTCTTCATTGGCTACAAGAAAGAAAAAAGAAACAAATTAGCAAATCTTAGATTTTCTTGTAAATACTTCAGAAAATAACTTTTTATGATCAATGAAGGGACCAAGATCCAGATCAGCTGTTTCACATTTCCAACAGTCAGGAGATGACGAAGAATAATCCTATGATTAAGGGTTTATAATTTTCTTGTTTAATTCTTAGTGGTCCTTCACTTACTTCTCGCAATTTCTATGAATTCTAGTTCAATGTTGTCGGTGTTAGGTTAGGATTTCATTAACTTCCGGAAACCTAGAAATTAATAGAATTTGATACTTTACAAATTACATAGTTTTCTTTCTGCTTGGTAACTTCATCGTTTTAGTTATTTAACAATTAACATGTTATAGAAATGAATTTAGCAAAGTCGACTATTTGTATTGGAAGTGTTCTTCAAAAGCAATTTGAGAGAGACTCTGACACAAATGCAATTATGTATTTTCACTTTGATAATTTCATTTTTCTTCGGTAATCAGTTACTTTCCTGAGTTTCATTCTCTTGAAACGTTACACCTGGCTTTTTCTAACCCTCTTTTTAGCCAGGTTCCAACTTTTTAGTTGAATCTACATCTACTGATATACTCGTATCCACAACATCGCACTAGATATGGAGTGACATCCAATGTATGAACAACAGACCTTAAAAGTCCACAGTGCTTGTGGGATGTACCACTACATTGCAAAGTCTACAAGTAGAATCTCCTGTGATCTCATCTTTCAAGATTACCTTTGACGTGACTACAGCTATAAAAAGAATTTCCTGACTCTTTTACCTATTCCTACTATTTTCATCTTTAAAACACCATAACTTTCATTGTTGTTATCAACTTAATGTTAAACAATTTTTAGTTTTGTTTGAAATAAATCCACTCTCGATCTTGTGTGTTTTAAATTACGTAATCATTAATCTTAACATGAAAGTTTCCCTTTTCAAAACTTTTAAAATTATCAAAAATGCCTAATTAATATGTGCAAAGAATGTTAACGATCCGAATGCTCGTATATTAAAAAAGTATTTTTATAGATTGTAATTAAGAATTAAAAGACGGTTAAGAGCTACTTAACTTTAAAAAAGCCCCTGAAAAATGTTTAAATATTTTCATTGATTAAAATATTTTTTTTAAGAAAATTTAAGTAAAATTTAGATGAGAGACGGGAATGCAAAAGTAAAAACTGAATGCAGATCCTTTGATGTTTGACACGAGCAAAATTAATTTTACACTTTGAAGATTTTGGACTAAATCTCCAATTCCTTCCATTCCAGAACACATCAAAACACAAAAAAGGTTCTCTATATTCATCAACTTCCTTACCTTCTTTCAGAAGACCCCATCCACTGTTAGTGACGTTCAAATTTGCGTATTTTTCATCGCTGGGATTCGGCAGACAGACGGGACGAATATATTCGTTGTATTCCACTTCTTCTTCCAATTCTAGAAGAGCAATGTCTGCATAGATGACGCTTCTTCTGTACTTGGGATGCATAATGATACGTTTGACTCTCATGGGTCTTGCTTCTTGTTCTTTCTTGCGAATATTGTGGGCGCCAAGGACCATGATCAAATCGGAAACATTCTCCGGTTTAATGCTATAACGATAAGATAATTGAATTTTTAATTAATTTGTTGAACATACAAAATTTATTCTTAGACTGAAATCTACTGATATACTCCTAACCACAATATCTCACTAGATACGAAGTAACATCTAGTGTATGAAACAACAGATCTTAAATAGTCCACAGTGCTTGTGTGATGTACAAGTAGAATAACATCAATCTCATATGACCTCATCTTATTAGGAAAAGTCATTTTACCTTGAATTATAACTTCATATAAACATAAACTGCAGACATGGGTGTTTGGATTAAACTCTAACAACCAGCAAGAAACAAAAAAATTCTCTCTTAAGGAATATGCCAGAGAAATTGTATTATCTACCTATTTATCTGTCTATCTATGTAAATGGCTACTTTAGAAAATTAGTTCAATTATGCAACTGTATGCAAAACTTATCTGGGACAATTTTAACTATATAAACAATTACTAAGATCTCATTGCCGTCAGCACAACGATACACTTACGTAATCTCAAATTGATCAACAACAGATTATAACAATGTTGCTGCTTATCTTTCGTTTTAGCTTCAAATATTGTAGTTTTCTTTTTATTTTTCGTCAATGTTTTCAACTTCTGGTTCTTCCCAGTTATTAATACTTCAATCACTTTTCTTAAGAGTTCGAATCTTTCTTTTTTCAAGATTAGGACTTCAGAATTTCATATTTATCACATTTATGAAATATGCCAAAAATTTACAAACCCGTCAACACAGTGAGCAGCTGTCAGAATATATTTGTTGTTAATTAAGCTTCCGCCACACATGAAAAATCTCTTATAAACCATAGCAGCCTGAAACCAAAAAAACAAACAAATATATAATTATTATTTTTCTCATTAATAATTTCATTAATTCGGATAATATTCAATTTAAATCTTTAATATTTTACAAAACTTATGGTGATCCTTGACTTACCATCCACGGGAATTCATTTGGAGTGGCCGTTATTCCCCCAACAACTTTTCTTTTAGGTTGAAGACCACAAACTTTTTATAAATAAGTAAAAAAATAAATAAATGTAATCATGTTTTCTTAAGGTAAATCTTCACTTAAAGATTTTTTACAATTACTCTTTCTCTTTAAAATAATCCACGAAAAGTAATCAATTATTTTGATAATTTGGAATAAGTTTTATAAACTTTCCTTTACTAGAATTACTATTTACTATTTTTAACAGTTACAAATTTTCTTTAAAAAAACAGGACAGAACAGTTTAAGAGAAGTATAGAAAAAAACAAAGAAAGGATAGAAAAAGAACAAAAGGTGAATGAATTACTTACCACATTGCTTGTTTACTGGACCTGTAAAGATTAAAAAATGATAACCTTATCGTTTATTTCAATTCTGTTTTGAATTATTAATAACAAAAAGTATAAAACAAAATATTCTAATGACTGATACGTTTAGCTTTCAGAAAAAAAATGTTACATGATGCAAAAAATATTGGGACCATACATTAGAAACTGTAAATTATAACAAACAAAAACAAATCTGTTTTTCAATGTTTCAATAAAAAATATTACATGATGCAAAAAATATTGGGACCATATATTAGAAACTGTAAATTATAACAAACAAAAACAAATCTGTTTTTCAATGTTTGAATGTTGTTCAATGTTTTTTTTATTTTTGTATATAATCGCGTTTGGTAATAAATTTTCACACCATGAAATTAGCACATTCAATTGCTGTAAATCTGAATTACATATTACTTAGTTAAACTATAAAGACCATTTAATTGTGAGGTGAAAATATGGTTACGTAATGTAATGTGGTGGGTGGCGGGAAGCCGAGCACCGCGACCGTTGATCTATTGTGCTACCCCACCGAAATAAGGACAGACGGAGAGAAAGACTGAGAAAGTATGGTAGGAGAAGTACAGGGGAAACGGGAGAACCCCGAGAAAACCTGACCAGCACGGATCGTCCACCATCACGAAACCCACATGAGAACCGAACCCCGGTACTCAGCCATTGTCTTAGCGACAACGCCAACCGCGCGGTTCTAAAATATGGTTATAGTTCTTTGGTTATTTTCAATGAGACTAAAAGGATATGAAGGAACAGAACATAACAGTTCTTTGCAGAATCGAAGTTTCAGTGATTGAAAATTTAAAAATCGAAATAATTCTAAAAATAGGATTTTTTACTTAATTTTCAGAGAGTAAAACAGATCCTGAGCTTTAGAAGAATGTATTTTGGGAGGGGACCACTGCATCAAGTGATTTTCTGAGATAGTATTTCTTGATAATTATTATCATGTTATTTCTAATTTCTCAATAGGATATACGTACTTTCAGTCGTACCGTCAACAGATGTGACTTCATCAGCTACTGGATCCCCATCATTTCCTGACTCATCCGTTTCGTCTTCATCGTCTTCATCTGCATCCTTCTTCTTTCTCAGCCCTCTTTTTCCAGAAGCTTCTTCTTCGATGTCGAAGGGTCCGTCTATTCCGAAATAATCGTTTCCGTCCTCGATGTCACCAATAGCATCAAAAGGTTCTGGTCCATCTCCTGTATCTTCGTACACTTCAACCCCTCGGCGGTCCCAAACACGACTGCTCTGGGGCTCAGGATTCCCGTCCAGGCTCTTTGTAGCAACCCTCTTCAGTTAAAGAAAAGGAGAAAAAGATAATAAATCAGTTAAAAATAATTCAAAATCGAAAAAATAAAAAAATAAAACCCTTAATTATCAAAAGATCTAAATTATTCTTCTGAAGTTAAATGATCAAAAACTATTTCTCCATTAGGCATTAATGCCATTAACCATTATTATTTCCATTTATTCATTTAATTCACCTGAAGAGAAAAGTTTCAATTTTAATTAATTCTTGTTATAACGTTATAATTAATTTCGCTGTAATGAAAAGTCGTAACAAAATTCCGTATTGTGTTTTCTATGTTACGAAATTGCAATAACCTTACTATTTACATCCAAGAAACTTGTCACTGAATCTCAATTAAATTTCATTCTTGATAGACTTCTTGAAAAATATAGTTTTATATGTATTGGTTTAGATGTTATATTGATGTTTAAATTAAAGACTATAAACCACACTGTATTTTCAAGATAAATAATTTTTAGGTTAAGTATAATTGTTATTTTTATTGTTACTAATATTGATGAAATTTCACACATCTTTTCAATTTACTTTAACTAAACGTGTGTTATCTCTGGAGCAGTAGACATAGAGATTAGCTTCCACGATAGATGAAGAATGCTGCTGTCATTGAATAAATATCCCAGAAGATGACACTCAGAGTTTTCCTCCTTTTTTTTCATTGTTTAAGGAAGAGAATAAAGACAAAACAATGGTGGAAGTAGTACAGGGAGAATCCTCTAGAAAATCTGCTGAGCACGGGTCGTCTACCACGACACCACATAAGAACCCGTACCAAAAATCTTAATTTCTTTATGATTTATACCTTAAGATTCTTTATTTACGATAAACCTCAAGTAAAGATTTATTTTCTATACTTTCTTTCTTACCTGTAAGTACTACTCAACTTTCACTCAAAAACAGGAAGTTATTTCTATGCTGTGGGTATGGACGGACCAATCTGGTCTCCTTTCAGTTTTTGGTACCTCTTGAAACGGAAATGGATGGTTGTGATTCATCTACCGTAAAGTTACTTTATTTTTAATGTTCTTTAAATTTCGGAGATTCATTTGTCTTTGAAAATAATCCTCAAGATCTAAAATCGCACAACTATCTTCACCGTAAATTAGGTCTTCAGTCTTAAATTAGACTCCACAAATTTACAATTCTTTCTAGGCTTACTTGACTTAACAGTCGCAATGCCTGCCAGATAAAATGATTTTGTAAATGAATATATCGTTTATCAATCGATTCTAAAATTACGAAGAGTCGTCCAAATAAACTAAGAAGCTATCTTTCAAAAATTAATTGCAGTTAATGATTTAATATTGACTTCTTCAGTGATTGTTGCAAGAAATCATTAGGTCAATAGGTTTTTCACTTTGCAAGCTCAACAATTTAATCTTATGTTGAGACTCACGGAACAAGCAGAAGAAATGCCACAAAATTGGCTACTTGAGTAAATATCTGATGACTTAGTAACATTAAAGAGTTGTATAAAGAAATAAAAAGGCTAAAAACGAACAACTAATAAAATCACTGAGCTGCTTTTGGAATATTTGATATCGGAGTCCAAGACAGCCTGTCTCAGGGTGAATCCAACTGAAGGGTAAGCTTTCATATTTTCTTGTATTGTGTTTAATTCCTTTGGAAAACGGATCACAAGATCTGTCAGAGTTTCTTAACTGGAGGTTTAGGTAGCGATAATCCCGATGATTCCGATTTTATCTTAACTTCGACTGGTGATTTCGAACCCGTTCTTTCCCTTGAAGATTTTGAAATCTCGTCACAAAACAATGCAACTTACGTTGACTTAATTCATTAATAAATAAATAAAGTAATAAATGAAGTAGAAAGCAAAATGAATAAAATCCACTGCGAGCTTAGATCACCAAGAGACCAGATTAGTAACTGGATTCAGTAAATCAAGTACATTTCAATCTCGTCTTTACCATTAATCAATTAAGACTGAAATTCAACTTTCCAATATTTGCACCTTTAGAGATGACTTAATATATTGGGGAATTTTGCTGCAGCGTCTAGCAACTTTTCGCATATCCTAGAAAGTTAAACACCGTGGATTCATTCAGTGAATTCGTAGCCCCTCACTGAATTTGAAATATATTTTCAGTGAGCCATTATCAAACTATCATCCTAGTAATGTAAAATTAAAGGAATTAAAAACTCCTATTTAATTGTGACTTAAAAAAAGCGTGATATTTTAAAGTAAAATTGAACTTACAGTTGCAATAAGCAGCGCTACCAAAAGCTTGTATGTAGTTTCCATTCTGCGTTGGAATGATTCTCTTTCTCAATCCCAATGTTTTTATATACTGTTCTGCATCTGTTCAAAAAGGGTCACGAAATAGTTCAGAAGACGAGGTTACGTCAACAATGTCAAATCAGCAATTAAAAGTAATAAAAAATAATGGTAATATAAAAGGAATTGTTTTCAATAGGAAATCAGCTTTACCACATTAACATCTGCTTACTGTTTTCAAGAGGCAACTAACTTTGAACAAAGGAACAGGTCAGAGAATTGATGAAAACAGGCAGTAAATCACACTAGTTTGATCCGGAAATGTTGTTCTGTGATTGACAAGTGAATCAATTTTTTAATGAAAGACGATAAGACAATTAATGTTATTATTAATTTGTTCTACAGCTAATGGCAATTACATCTAATCAATTATCAGAAGTTTAATAATGCATATTTTTAAAAAAAGTTTATTCCGAATTTCAGGAAGTTATACCCGTGAAGCTTCAACACTAGATATTTATTTTCAATCGTAAACTTTTTTTTTTTCCTTTGGCCTTCCCGATATGGAGCATCAAAGTTCAATAATTATATACTAAGTTTTTTTATTTACAGCCTAACGGCATGCTTCCTATTTTAAAAATAGATTATAATTTTAAAAATAGTTATAATCTTCAATGTGAAAAATTATAAATAGGACTCGCTTTAATAATAATAAGAAGAATGATAACAATAATAAAATAAACAATTCACGAACAAAAGTTAGCAACATTTAATTTTCTAGGAAATATTTAAAATACTAAATAATTTTTATAGAATTAATGTGTTGTTAAATGCAAAGAGATTTAGTCAATACTGTTATAAAATACAATAATAGCATTAATAATTTATCTTTTAACAAGGTTAGATAAGAATAACCTTGGTCCAAATCCATAAAGTAGGATTATTTATTTATTTGTTTATGAATAATATTCATCTGTTATACCTTTTGTGGGACACCATGCTCGAGCTTAAAACAATTTTTTTTTAAAAATATTTTTATTCGAAATCCGTATGTTCGTCTGTCCGTCTGTTGTGCATTATGATAAAGAAAGCGTAAATTTTAGAGGTAGATATATGATTTCACAAAGAATATTCATTATTTTCGTATCTGACCATTAGGTAAGAGGAAGGTCAAAAATATTCATATGTTTCGGTCTACCTGTTTTGTTTTGTTTTTATTTGTGGCAGTGCGACTACACGAAAATTGGTTTGCAGATATATTGTTTACTTTTTCTAAATATTTGTTATGTATTTTATACTTTTTTGTGGATTCTTTATTCCTTGAACTTTGTTAAGCATTATTTTTTTTTATTGTTTATTTTCGAACACATTTAGATACAACTGAAGGAGGAGATGGATTTAACGTTACGCAGACTAAATTACAGCTAATTGTTTTGACTACAGAGGGCGCCACTTTTGTAGTGCCGATTCTCTTTTGCTACTGTAATGTTAAAAATCTCACACCAATGAATTTCTTTTCCGTGTTTAGTTAAATTTCAATTTCTTTACTGATTCTCAGCCTTTTTGGAGCTCTCATATCCCACTATTAACCAACCATAAAAAAGACTGCAACCTATCAAATGAAAATGCTTCTTCTTACCTACACTTTGAATATGAAAAACGAGAGCATTCCACTACGCCATTGTTTCTTGTATAGGCTTTTTTTTCCCATTCAGATGAAATATAAATAACGATTAGTTTTAAAAGAGTGTTCACTATTGGTTACACTGATTCTTTCGGAAGATTTTTGGATATTTTAATTAAGTTTTTAAGTTACTATGTAAATTATTTTTATGTATGTGTGTTTGATTAAAAATAGATCCTGGATTATATTGTCTCATCACTGTCATTAATTGTATCACTGTCATTAGAAGATATTTATGAAAGAAGGGTATAGCTAATCAGTACTGTTAGATTTAATTAATGTATACTGTAGAGTCGCGGTAATCCGAGTCCCGGTAATCCGAGCTTCCGTGTAATCCGAGGTGAGGCTAGTCCAAGGTCACGCAGGGCGACGATTCCAAGAAGTCATTTGAGGGGTCAGTGTGATAGTTTTCCATTTTACTACTTAGATGATGGCGTGATATCGCTGCTAAAAAGCGTTGCTCTACTGTGAAGCAGAAGACCTTGGACAGAAGACCTATAAGTTGTAAATGCTTATAAAGAGTCTTTTCATGTAACCAGGTAACATTGTTAATGTATCTGTAACTTTAATATCTATTATAAATTAAATTTGTCTCGTTTTAGTTGAAAATTCCAGTTTTTTTTTTCTTTTTTCCGTGTAATCCGAGTTTTTTGTAATCCGAGGTACCATCAGCTTCAATTACCTCGGATTATCGCGACTCTACTGTATTAATTTTAAAATCAATATCATATAAGTATTGATCACATATGTGGGTTCGATAGGCCAGTGCTTTAGGCTTTGGACAATAAACTGGAGGAGGTTGGTTCAATTCCCTGTGAAAGGACTCTAGGTTTACCAGCCCTCTGTCAAACGGGTACCGAGATTTCCTTTTTGGGGAGGTTAAGGGGGAGCGGGTGTCTGAATGACCATACGACATCAACTTAGTCTCGTTGGACGAAGAGTCTAAGCTTTCTGAGCACCCAAGGGCCTATAATGGAATACTCGTTCATTGATTACATATACAGATTGTTTCTGAACTTACGTTACAGAAGAACATGGTAGATAGAGGGCACGAAACAAACAGTTTTCATTAAGTATGTCTGGTCGTGCACCGATACGGCGCTACAGTCGTATTAGTGTTGTGGCTTGTAGACATTCATTCTTGGAAGGGCCATTGGCACCTGCCTATTTGAAGTGTTCAAAGTGACGCCTCTCTTCTTCTAAACAAGAGTGACATCACCGGAGCAGTGACTGCCAAACTTGTTCAAAAATGCCAGGTGTAGTACGGATGGTGTTGCAGGCTTCGACAATTCGTTGACGCAGTCCATCGACTGTATAGACAGGTAAAAAACATTTCTTTTCTGTTGGGGCCACAAACCGAATATCATTTTTACTATTTAACAAATTATTAAATATAACAATAACAACATTTTTTTTTAAATGGGTGAAAGTAACAAAATTATGTTAAAAATATTTACAACAAACAATTGAATATTTTTTTTAATTGTTTGTTATAAATATTTTTAACATAATTTTAATGCTTGTTCCTTTCCCCCACGATTTATTGCAACATTCGTAAAAAAATCACTTATTTATACAAAATAATAAAAAAAAAAGAAAAAGAGAAGATAAAAAATCACTAATTTCATCAGTTTTTCCTTTTTTTCAATTTCTTTGCTAGCATTTTATTTCTTTAATTTTCATTGGTCCTAATTGTAAATTATTTTAAATTGTATAATTTCTGTCTCAGTGTCATCTTTGAAAAGTTCCTATTTTTCGATTTATTTACTTATTTTAATATAAGACCGCTTATAAATTTAATATTTCAAATATTAATTCGCTAATTTTCAAAAGTTTTTTTTTTTTGAAAAAATGAAGCAATCTATTCATTATTTGAATAGAAGAGAATTCACAATCTATAATCCGTGTGACGTGTTCATGCTGAAATAGAAAATATGCCATTGCCTACCACGCAGCGATTTGGACACTATTTCCTCCTGTGAAATTTGCGTATTTGTTAATGCCATTTGACATCAACGAGTATTAGCCTAATATTTGTTTTTATATAAGTTTACATAAACAAAAAAATTGGTAAACTAATAATTTTAAACCAAATGCATACTTCCTCAAACTTTCTAATCGAACCACTTTCTAGTTAGTTCTTCAAAGCTGATGTGACCTTCAACTATTTATTCTTTGCAACTAAAAAATTCAGTGTAAACATTTTGAAACATGAAATTAATGGATAAATTCAACCCATTAATTGCAATTTGTTTCATTTCTTAAAATAATAAATATAATGATTAAAATTTTTCAACTTAATTAGGTAGATAATCTTAACACTACGTTACTTTTCGCTGCGTAATAGACAACTCGATATTTTCTATTAGAGCATGACATCACATGAATTTCAACTTTGTAATTATCTTCTATTCAATATGATGAGTAGAGTGCTTCAGTTTCTGAAAAAAAAAATTGTTTTGAAAATTAGCAAAAATAATATTTAAAATATTAAATTTATAAGCGGTTTCAAACTAAAATAAATAATTAAAACGAAAAAAGGAATTTTTAAAAGATGGTACTGAGACAGAAATTACAAATTTCACAGTTAGTTTAATCAAATATTGCAAAATAAAATTAGTTTTTAACTTTATTTACGTAGCTTTCAATATAGAATAATGAAAATTAAAGAAACAAAATGCTAGCAAAGAAATTGAAAAAAAAAAAAAAAAGTTGATAAAATTCGTAAGGTTTCTTCTTTCTTCTTTCTTCGAATTTGGCCGACTATGGACCACGTGAAATAACTCATGATTATTTTTCTACTTTCTTTCTTCTCTTCCAGTATTCTTTCATTCTTTCACTATGTTGTTTCCTTCTTTCTTCCGTCCATTTTGCTCCCGTCTTCTTCTTTGCCTTTTCTTGAAAACCCTTGAATCCCCTGATCTAAGGTTTATTTATTTATTTATTTTTTTTTGTCTATTTCGTATAACTAAGTAATTTTTTTACGTGTATTGTAATAATTCATTGATTTAATGGTGAAATGAACTTCCCCATACAAACATTAAAATTGTGTTAAAAATATTTGTAACAAACAATTAAAAAAATATTCATTTGTTTGTTGTAAATATTTTTAACAATTTTAAGTTCCTTTCACCCATTTAAAAAAATTGTTATTTTTGTAATATTTCATAATTTGTTAAATACTTTAATTCTCCATCTGGCAATATTTCGTCCTAATGAAAGGACTTTGACGAGCCATCTTTTCTACTTTACTATGAGTAGAAAAGATGGCTCGTCAAAGTCCTTTCGTTAGGACGAAATATTGCCAGATGGAGAATTAAAGTTTAGAGTTACTTTAAATATTATGATGTTAGTACTTACTAAGAAGTTGTTAATTTGTTAAATAGTTAAGGCGGAAAAAAGAATGGAACCTTCAAGAATAAATTAAAAAACAAGAAAACACGTTAAAAGTAAACAAAAAGAAATTCAAGTGCCAGTCTGCACCGGCCTCAAATGAATTTTCTTTAGGCATCAAATTAAAAAAACGCCTAAAAATTATTAAACACATTAAAAATGGACATAGTGTTTATTAGTGCAAAGCGACATCTCCGAACAGCTGTTTCACGGTAATCTGCCGATCATCAACGGACATATCGTCCCGGGCAAAGACAATATTAAAATATGTATATTCTTTGAATTAAAAAGTTGACGTGAGATTTTCATTGCCCCCCCCCCTCCCATTTTGAGCTCCCGTAAACTAATCGACGCTCTCTTATGGTACACTAATATATCATCCATTATAGTTTTACATGTGCTGATCTTTGAAGTATCTTTGTCATAATTTGTTGAAATACCTCTGGCGCTGAAGCCAAATCAAAAGGTAAACGCTTAAAACAATATCTTCGCCAAGGTGTATTAGCGGTGAGAAACTTTGAAGTTCTCTATATGACTTTAATTTGCCAACACCCTCGTTTAGCATCAAGTAACGTAAAATACTTAGGATGTCCTATTTGAGCTGCAATTTCTTTGGCTGTTTGTAAAGGATAATGTCTTCTTTTTACTGCCTCGTTGAGATCAGTTGGATCAATACAAATTCTAACTTTATCTCCTTTCACAATAACAACAAGTGGACTGACTGATGGTGTTGATTTTGTAATTGGCTTTATAATTCCAAGTTTACACATTTGATCTAATTCAGACTTAACTGGTAACTTTAATGCAAATTGTATTCTGCGTGGTGTTGAAGTTTGAGAGACACTGTTGAATCAAGATCTATGTCATACTCAAAACCTTTAATACCCTTTAATGCCCTTAAACAGTTCATCTGGCGGATCAGTTTCAAGTTGAATTGCATTGACGCAATGCACTAGACTAAGTTCAACACAGTTTTTTTCCCTAAAATAGGCTTGAAACATTATATTAGCTAGTTTTTTAGCCACTTTACATCTTGCAGTAACTATTTCAATCACGGTAGTACATTGTTCATTCCAAGATCGAAGATATTTCACTATCGACGCCTTTATCTGTAATTGCAGTTTTTAAACTATATCACTAGTTATCACATTATATTGCGTCCCTGTGTCTAATTTAAACTTCACAGATACATTATTAGGAAATGCAATAACTGTACACCTATCACTAGTGTCCTCTACAGTCATATTATTTACCACTGATACATAAAGTGAATCTGTATTAACACTATTTTCTGTATTAATACTCCGTTACTTCATTTAATGTTTTCGGAGACTTAATCTTTCATCGGCAATCATCATCAACTTATATAATTGGCTAAGTTCGTCTGTCTGTCTGTCTGTAACTCGATATAATTAAGCTATTAAGATAGATCCAAGGGTTCTCAATGGTACGATTGAATCAAGAGTACTCAAATATTAGTTGGATGAAATATTAGTTCATTTTATCATTCCATGTTGTTTCGATGAAATTTTATTTTTGGAAACTGACCTAGACAACTGAAATTCTAACAAAACATACGTTCAAAATCAAATAATTTTGTTGAAATTTTAATGAAATTTGGCATACTTACTCAGTTGTTTATGCTGATTTCGAAACTCAAAAGCATTTTTGCCGCAGAAGCTTCGTTCACAAGTTAGCGCAGTATTTAGATTACAAAGGTGAGTTTTAAATTCCTTTTGGCTTTATGGGTCAAAAATAATAATTATTCCATTCTTACTTTAGATATGGTTGGTATTTACTTACCAGAACCTGTTTTTAGTCATGGACAGTTATATCTTGCTATTTCTAGAGCATGTCGTGCTTGCGACGTTAAATCAAAATTCTTGACTGAATAGATCAAGGACATCTGAAAGAAGGATCTGATGCTGTTTTTACAAAAAATGTAGTTTATAAGGAGATATTTACTCTATAGTTCATATATGATAATAAAATAATTTTTCAGATTTTTGTATGCCTGTCGTCCGACAGGTTTTGCTGCTAGTTTTAATATAATGTCCTTTCTTTTTACATTTATTACAAATGTTTTCAATTGCTTTTCATTCATTCTGCTGATGTTGTTGTCCACATCTTACATACTGGTTTTGTTGTCTATTAAATTTATTCGGAAAACTGTCATTTGTGGAAACGGGTTTTTTTTCCGAGTTGCAACACGGAAAAAACAAGGCCCCAACAGAAGAAGTCAATCGGATTAAGATCCGGCGATCGTGGAGGCCATGGGACCGCCACAACACTAGAACGGCTGTAGCGCCGTATCGGTGCAAGACCGGACACACATTACTTAATGAAAACTGTTTATATTCGTACCCTCCATCTGCCGTAGTCTTCTGTAACATGAGTTCGAAAATACCCTATATTTTGAATAATAATTTACTTCTAGCATGAATTGTTGAGCTGTGGATTCTTCGACTGTCTCAGCTTCTTCATTATTCAGCATCTAATATTGATAGTCTTTCTTAAGATCTCTATCATTCCGCAAATCTCGATAAGAGTAATAAGAGGAAACTAATCCAGTTCAATACCATATCTCCACATGCTGGGTCATCGGTCAGCGTAAATGGTCGTCCAGTATCTCAATTCTCTTAAACTGTTATTGTCAAGAGTTTAGTACTGTACTCATTCTTTCGTAAGAATTTACTTTACGTATCTGATAAAAAGGACCTCGAGAGAGCTGGTAATTAAAAAACTAGGCTGTGAATATCACTACAATAATTAAGGGAGCAATCACAGGTTAAAAAGTTTATTCGGACCGTGGAATAATTTACAGCTAAAAGTTTGGACTTTTAAGACATCTTAAGTGCCACGCAAGTGGTTTTCTTCACTTAATTCATATGTTACCAAATAATCCTGTAGATATGACCTGTTTTGCCCAATATGATCTCTTGTGACAAGTTAGTCAAAGTTAATTGTTCTTTATTGGATAATTTCACTTGATTTGAAAATTTACACTATACAATTGCACTACACAATTGTTCCTTTATAAAGAAATGATCATGTCTAATAAAATAAAATAAAAACTTTTTTCTTAAATTTAAAAAAAAACTTCTATATTAAATGTAGTTCTTTCTCAAACATCAAATATGACTTTTTGTAGCGTAAAATCAGTTCTAATAACGGATTGGTATTTATAGTGTCGTTGTTATCCCCGAGTCAAATCTGAAATGTAGTAAAATATGAAATGGTCGGATCAAATATTAATAATAGAATTAAAATTTTATCGGTCATTTTACGTTGTTTTTTTTTATTTGTTTATCTAAATCTTCAGCAAAATGTGAATATAATAATTGAAGATCTTTTATTTGAGAAAAAAAAAAAATATAAGAATCGTCTCAAAATTTTATTATCATTAATATAGTAATTCTGTACTCTGGTCAAAAAATTGTGTAAGGTGGTGTTAAAAGTTAAAATGATCCCACTTTTGTGGCCAGGTACGTCCCTTCGGGCACTGGAAGTGTAGGCTCCATCAATTATCAACCATTGGAACGAAGTTGCACTCAGGTTGTCAGTCCGACATGCTCTCGCCTCTGAGAAAGAAACTTTCTTCCCATTTTACGTCGGACTGGTGAACTGGAGAAGAAACTCCAAGGAAACAAAAATCTTCCGCTGAGAATTGAAACTGGCTTTTTCAGTCGCAACCCAAAGCCATCGGGCATTCAAGTGTAAACTGAAATAAGGACACATTATACATACACAGTAATACTAAATTATCTCTTCCCACCAAAGGCACTTTCGTTTCCCTTCTGATCTAAGGATCTTTCTCATACAAGGATTCATGTACACAGGTTGTTCCGGAGAATTCGAGAACTTCCAGAAAAAGAGATCTAGAGGATATTTTTATGTAAAACAAGGACAATTGACTAAATTGACTTTCAAAACTGTTTTGTTTTAATCTTTACAGTCTTCGTTGCTTATAGTAAAAGATATTACAAATATTAGAGCAAATCAAGTTTGGTAAAAAAACATACAAAAAAAGTAATAATAATCTGATAACAGACATAGGTTTTATTAGCCAAATCTAGTTTCGATATTTTAAGTTTGTTTATTTGTTTGTTTGTTTGTTTGTTTTTTTAATGCTAAAATGATACATATTTCAAAGCTTTTAAAAGTTTTATAAAATTAATATGAAAAGATTTCTGCTGTGCATCCACCGCGTAAACACCTGTGAAGAGATGTCGACTTTTTTGTTACTTATTTGTAGTTAAACCCAATGCCCTAAAAGCTCTGAAACATTGGGCAGAAGCTGTAAAAACAACGTCAAATATACAGGGTGTTTCAAAAATACACGGCATAATTTCAGGTATGTATT
>JAFIDM010004315.1:54889440-54922234 GCA_023159025.1 Thereuonema tuberculata | reverse complement strand
GTTAAATTTATGTATCTTATAATTTTGCATTTCATTTAAAATAAATGTGAACATTTTAAAACTTACCATCCATGGATAGTCATGTGGTTTTGTTGCGTTACCACCTACAATCCGCCGCTTATTTTGGATTCCACAAACTAAATAAAAATAAGTAACTAAATAAATTAATTAATTAAAGCAATTATTAAGAATGAGCTGCTTACAACAAAGAACTTCAGATACATTTCGAATTTCGGTACTATTAATTAAATAATTGAATTTAATAAAAGCAATTAAATAAAGTTTTAAATAAGCTTTAAGATCCATCCAGAGGTTCGAAGGTTATTAGGGGAACAAACGTATACTGATTCTCTTTTTACGAGCCTCATCATCTTAGAAAAGTAGGTTAAAAGATAATTAATTGAATTTAATGAATTTTCACTGAAACTTACTACAAGGTGGTTGACTGTCAGTTAGTGCTTCAGAAAAGAAAAGAAAATCAAAGAATTACTATTAAATTCCATATTAAAGGCAATAGTTTATGCCTTTAAGAAAAGTTAAGAAGTTTAATTAATTAAGTTTAATTAATTTGTATTAATTGAATAAATGAGTTAAAATAAAAGATATAAAGATACATCTGCTAGAATCCCAATTCACAGCTAAGATTAAGTATTTGGTGATTTAGAGGGATTAAAATAATAAAATTTATCAATAAAAATTAAGGGACCTTATTACATATAACAATAACATTAGTGACTTAGCATCCCTTACTATTCAATTTTTATGTTTGTTTATTTTTTTATGTCAGCGCTCAGAAGATGTTAAGAACGGTTTTCTTAATAATTTGTTCGATTCTTAAGTACGATCCAAGTTAATATGGGATTATGAGTGTTAACTCTCCTCCCACAATCTCTCAAAACAAAACTCCTGATATTCTTCGAACGCTAATGTTAATGATATTACAAGCGATGAAATTAATCTCCTGAGAATCTCTTAATAGCATTTTTAATTAATATGACCTCGTGCGCATGCTCTCAAGACTAGCCATTCACCAACGTTCACTGCGTATAACTAATACTGATTGACTGTACAGACCGGCAAAAAAAAAAAACATTAACTTCTAATATAGAAGTCGGAGTCAAGTGCGATTTCGGCTCTTTCAAAAAATGCTATCAATTTCACGGCTCCAACCCTGGCTCCATCGCCCTTGTAATGTTAAATAATCCTAAAGTATTTTTCGACTCCAAACTCCTACTCCACGACTCCGACTCCGAGTTCACAGCCCTGATTACTAATTTGAAGAATTTGTCGTTAAATCTAAATTTTGAAAAATCTGTCATTTGTAAGATTTTATCTCTAATATTCCAGTAGCACAGCATCAGCAGATGCTGTGAATTAGAAAAACTTATTTCGGAATCACTAAAGAAACAACAAAGTATCACGTTCAGATTAAACAACAAGAAAATTACAAGTTCTGCATTGTTATCATGATAGTATATAAGCTTTTACTAAGATGTAACTTAACATACTGTTATTCGTTTTCTTTTTGCCTCGACCTGATCCTCTTCTTAGCTTGTTTCCATTGTTTTCTTGCTTTTTATTCTTTCCAACCAATTCTTCGCCAGATCTCTGATTATTTCCAAAATATTCTTTTGAAGGAATAGCATCAGAACCATCTAAGATATAATTAACATCAGAAGAAATAGAAGACTGTTCTGTATTTCTTTCTTCAGCAGGAATCGGAATTTCTTTTCCTTCAATCTCTTGTTGGGGGCTGGCAAAGAATTGTCCAACTGCAATAACCTGAAAGAAATGAAAATCAGAATTGTTACTGAAATACGTGTACCAATTAATACAACTATGTGATGTTATCAGGGCGTGGATGTCTGGCTGTATCTGTTTGAATAGTTTCTGAGTAGGAATAATTTAGATGTCGTAAAGTAAAGGGTTACAATACATATCTTGTTCTTATGTATATTCCAGCAATATATAAAGTTCCAAAAACGTATTGTAAGGTTTTTCGACGCAGAATTGTTTCGATTTGATTCCTTTCATGGTGTACCTCACAAAATTCAGAGATTCCTACCGTAGCTCAGATAATATCCGCAGTTTACGAAGTTTAGCAATTAACGGAAAATTCTTGAATTTGGTATAAATGTATCAATATTAAATATAAAAATCTCAATTTGGTTGGGCTGCTTTTTATTCCTTCACTCAAAATATTGTAGTTTAACAAAAATGAGATTGATGTTATCACAGTCCTACAGCGTTGATATGCTTGAATAAAGAAGGAAATGCAATGCTATTTAAAATTAATTTATATAGCTTTTTTCTAGTGATTCTCGAGAATTTTTCAGTTTCCGAGATTAGAGATTTATCATTTCCTGTAAAAAAAAAAATCTTAAGAATTTGATTTTCATCTCCAGAAACAAAGCTGTTAGTTTTGATAATTTTTATATTATTATTTTTGAATATTAAAAACATATACGAAATGGTAATGATAGTCGATATCTTTATAAGGTAATACAAAAAACAGGTTTTCATACGCAAAGGATTTGATTTTCGTTTTAAAATTAGATTGTTTAGCAGAAATCAGAAGAAAATATTTTGTCAATATTAGTGATGATTTATTTTAACTTCCGTTTTCAAAATAATGTAAGACAGGTTTTTGGAAATCGTTCGTCGATTATGAAAAGAACACAATTTAACTGAAAAACTTTTGCAAATATTATTGAAAAAGTTTGTAAGAAATGTAAATTGATGACGAAATAGTTATTAAGGGCTCTTCCATCTAGTGTTGACCATTATTGTTATCAGATGATTTATTTGAAACGCCAAATAAATATCCTTATTTCTGAATTTGCGATAAATTTCACCTGAATCTTATTAATGATAAAGAAAGGTTCTAACATATTTAAGCATGAAAAAGCCAGAATATATATTACTATATATCAAAACAGTATCTGTTTTTAGAAATAAAAAAAAATGTTTTTTGTTTTCAAAAATATTAATAGTCTATTGATTTATTCGATTGCTGTTGAGGTCCTTCTCTTGAAGACATTTTCAAAACCTCCAGCATGGTAATAATTCCGGAATGTTCTGGAAACTTTAGGGCCGTTAAGAAACCGGATTATTTCGTAATAATGAAAACTGAAGTTTTGGCTTTCATTTCATTGTCCTTCAAGATGCTTTTAATAAGCAGCTTTTATTTCAAAAAACAGAATATACGAAATATATGAATATAACAATTTACGGAAGTTAGACGTGAGAAACCGTTTAAGAATCATTTCGTATATTATTTCCTATAAGTAGGATGCATTCTAGTAACATTTTTCCGACTATCGAGATTCACGAATTTTCACAAAACAAAATTTGAAATCTCGAGGATTTCAAAGAAAGCAGATTTTCGAGGATTTTCGAGGCGAGAAGTCTCGAACACTCAAACTTTTTCCGCTATTGAATATCCTATATATAATATTTACTATCTTCAATTTTATTACTTAAAAATTATATAATCACAAAAATATTACACTAATAATAAATTTTAAATGCTCACTTACCAAAGAATCTGCCCTTAACTTAGTTATTTAAATTACAATGATAAATATACTATAATAAATAATTCTTATAAAATGACATTTTACCTGAAGCAAACTGATAATTAATAATAATTTGAGGATGAACTTCATCGCTGAAAATTTCGGAATCAATGACTTTCCTGTTTCCTGCGAACAATTTAAATCCATTTCTGCAACTTTTTTTTTGTGAATCACGGATGTAAAAAAAAAAATTATCCCAATTGAAAAAGGATTTATTGTCTAAAAGAATTTTAATTAATATAGCTGTCAACTTTTAAAATAGATGATTATTTATAAAAAAAAAGGATAAATTTGGATGTAAAAAAAATATAATAGACGTATTCCATTATTAACTGGAAGAAGCAAAAAAAAAAAAAAAAATTCAGTTGCCGTACCAATTTCTTAATAAGCACAGAGTGAGATAAAAAAAAATTTGCATAAGAACATAGGGCTAGTTTAAATATGCAAGAAACTTTTAGCATTTTAGGTAATTCGTATCTTTAAGAAATTCACTCCTGGGTCGAAATGAATAGGACCATTCAAGAACATCTGCCATCAGAGTAGCAGAAGTTTTGGGTTATATTGAAAAATTGTTCTGTGAACTCTGGTAATCAGCAGAAATCTTTCGTTTAGCAAGTTAAATTTCAGCTCTCTAGGGATAAACAGTTTTTAATTTATCTGAATCTATCTGAAGGATGAATAGGCCTACTAGTATTTCAGTTTCAAATTGTATTCCCAAAACATTTAAACATATTTTTTCCCCTCTGATTTACCTATCAAAGGATGTGATATAGCTGTGTTCGGTTTTGTGGGGGCGGGGATTAAAAATTAATTTAATACTTTAAAATAATGAATGGCTAAAAAAATGTGGACGATGATACAAACTGTATGTCTAAATTATTGTGAAACATGATTCTTCTTAGGATAATTTGTAAATCCGTTTAATAATCTCCAATTTTCTTATCCTACTTCCCTAAGTAAGCCAAAATCAGTCAGTTTATCCGTATATGTCTGTGGTGTATAAATTCCTGTAATAACTTTCGAACCTCGATAGATCTTCTTGAACTGTGGTAAGCATATTTATGGAGAAGAGACGATTTAATCTTGTATTTGAATTTTTTCTCTGTGGATCCTTATCACGAAACTAATGGATGAAGATGACACAAAAATCTCAAGTTAAAGCAAATCTTAAAACAGCATATTTATAATCCACTAATTTATGCCCTTCAGTAATTTCTTCGACAATTAAAAATAATTTTTATTTCTAATTAAAATTAACTCGATTCCACAGCTTAAATATTTATTTAATATTTAATTAATATGAAAATGTAAGTAATTACTGTTATTATAAAGCTGTTATTATAAGATAGCTTACAAAGTGTAGACTATATAAAATCAATATAAAATTTATTAAAACAATTCCAACGAAAATAAGGATCTCTAATCCTGATGTTAACCAACTGGTTAAAATTTTGTTATAACAAGAGTTGGGGTGATGTAGGGATTTTGTTAATCAACATATAAAGTGACTGAGTACAAAACCTTGATCATGGAATTCTTCGTAGCTCTTAGTTATTGAGATACACAAGAGCATATTTTTTGCATTAATTTTCTATCATTGAAAACTTTCTAAAACCGTCATCATGAAGATGCAGTGACTTTTTAGAGAAAGATGCTACTGAAGACAATAAAAGTCTGTTATTAAAGGAATTTGACTATTTCTCTCGTTTCCATTTGCTAACATTATTCATTATTTATAAATATAAATAAGATGAAACAGTTGTCTCTTAGACAGTGTATTAATATGATTAAATGCAACATAATGGATGTCCTGCAGCTTACAAATACACTCATTACCAAAAAAACGACGACCTAGAAGGAGATGTCCGATTGTAATGAAATTTCGTATGCAAAGTCATTAGGACCGCCCATGCAAATGATTCAACTTTGGTGTCCAATGAATGAATAGCGAGAGCTACAGCGCATCGGAACTGCGCACTCAGCAGGTGTAAATAAGAAGCGATTCTCAATCTGATGGTCAAAATTTCTGTTACATTGCGAGTTAGGATACCTTTCAACGACTGAAAAAATGCCTCGCCACAGGATTCGAATTCATTACGTGCAACTGTCAGAGTTTGAAAGAGGTCGTATCATTGGATTGAAAGAGGCAGGTTGGGCAAATCGAAGAATCACTCATCATATGGGTCGAAGTGATGCGGCGATTAGAAGATGCTGGCAGGAATGGGTGGACAATGGCAGATTTCAGCGTCATGAAGGTAGCGGTCGACCTAGGGCCACAGCAGAGCGGGAGGATAGAGTGATTGTCAGATCAGCTGTCACAGCGTCTGAATCATCGTGATCAACCATCAGACGTGCGACCCGCTCACGAGTGTCCACCATGACCATTCACAGACGGCTGAGAGAGCGACATCTACGCTCGTACCGACCGCTAATCCACCTGCCACTCACGTCTGCACACCGTCGGGCCAGATTACAGTGGTGCTTGGCTCGATCCGGTTGGAATGATGCTGACTGGGGACGTATAGTGTTTAGCGACGAATCCCGCTTCCAACTGTCTCCTGACGATCGTCGCAGACGTGTCTGGAGACGCCCAGGGCAGCGTGCCGATTCTGCTTTCACTATTGCACGCCACTTAGGCCCTCAACCAGGAGTTACGGTCTGGGGTGCCATTTCCCTTGATAGCCGGACCCCTTTGGTCGTCATTAACGGCACACTTACAGCACAGCGGTACGTCGACGACATTCTGCGACCTGTTTTGCTACCCTTCCTTTTGCAGTACCCTGGCCTTATTTTTCAGCAAGATAATACCAGAACACATACGGCACGTGTTGCTATGACCTGTCTTGCAGCTTGTGAAACACTTCCTTGGCAAGCCAGATCCCCAGATCTCTCTCCAATCGACCATGTCTGGAATATGATGGGAAGGCGACTGCATCCACCAGGGAATGTGGATGACCTAGCCCGACAATTGGAGCAAATTTGGCAAGAAATACCGCAGGAGACCATCAGGGAGCTTTATCACTCTATGCCACGTCGTGTGGCAGCTTGCATTCAGGGTAGAGGTGGGTCAACACCTTATTGAGCTCGTTACTTTGTAACTTTGTAACTCTGAAATAAATCATTCAATTTGTCTGAAATTTAATCATTTTCTATTCTGTACATAATCTTCCTCTCCACCAATTTTTGTCTCCATCGGACAACTCCTCCTAGTTGTGTCGTTTTTTTTGTTAATGAGTGTATTATGCTTTTAGCATAAAAAATAATCCTAATTTTACTTCAGTTCAATTTCGAAAAAATAGAGCATATCACTGTTATTTTCAGAATAGTTCTTCACCCTTTTCTCTCGTTTTACTGGACTTAATTCTTTGTTGTTGTAGTTTTACTCCACAGCAATCCTCTAAGTCTTTAATGCAGTCCATTTTATAATTATTTCCATCTGTCCCTTTGCAGTCCATTACTGTCCTCCAAATGAAAGTTGACCGGCGGAAGTTTGAACTGCGCAGCCCTTCCGGTAGCTGATCAATTATGTTTTCCTGTCACAATGGACGCCGTCGTCTGTTTCCATTGAGAAAGACATGTTGATAACGCCAAATTAAAACTTCTCTCGACTATTTAGCGTTATTTCAATACCAGTTGCTAACAATAAGTATTTATATAAATAAATAAATATATATTATTTATAAATGCAATGCTCTTTTGCAAAGTAACAAGCGATTACCGTAATGGCGGCGTCCTGTCATAAAATCAGACGGAAATGCCTGACCAGACTAATCGATCATACATGCGCAGATCTCACAAAAACAGGGCGGCCATCTCTCATTTGGAGGACAATAGTATTGTATTTCCATTTCTAATCACTGTTTGCTTCAGAGCTGAGAAAGTTCTCTCCAATTTATATCTTCATGCTATTATGTAAACATGGTTAAGACACTTGCATTAGAACTATTTTTCTAATCTTCTTCCAAGAATTACTAACTTTTTATACTAAAAATATAAATGATGTAAATATAAAATTTTTGGTCGAGGAAGATGCTATGACTTGTATTAATTTACCATTGAGATGGCTTGACTACAGAGACTAACCCTTTGAGACCTACAGTGGGTCTTCCACAATATTTATTTATAGAACCGTTTTCAAACTAACCTGACAATGTCAGACATTAGGCTGCAAACTCTTATTAAGCATGTTCTCTGGGCACATAAACCGCACTCAATTTTAACACAACTTTCATGGCAGTGGTTTCGAATTCATGTTCGTCTAAGGAACAAACTTCATATTCTGCGAGACTCAGAGACGAAGAAGCTGTTGTTTCTGTAAATATCAAGAGGGGATTTCTACTGAATTTTACAACAAGTAAAGATGCTTTCGATTTCTCATAAAATTTTATAGTATTTTCTGAGCTGTACTACGAAACAGAGCACTGATTTTTCAGCAGCCTAAGAAAAGATTTGGTAAGAAATGCCTGGTAGATCGCCCAGAGGCCTTTGGGAACCACGTAATCGAGACTGTTATTCAAAAAAAATATGAATATGAAAATAGGACTTGATAAGTTTCCATTCAAGATCTTTATATCTTAATATAACTTGTCTTCGTATTACTACCTATTTCTTTTCACCAATAATTGTTACTGTCAATTGGCTTGTAATATAAGTATGGACGCCTGCATATAAAGGTAAGGGAGGGAGAGGCCACTTCCTCCTCCTCGGAATTTTCAATTTCTTTTTCGTAAAATTACAAACGGATATTTAAAAAATGATAAGTTTTATTTGTTATTATTTTTCATTTCAGTTAATTTATACAATTTTAAGATAGTAAAAATAATTTGCTCCTCTCCTCCTGAAAACATTTCTTCGGGCGTCCATGAGTTTAAGATGTGATCCAAATCTACCTTCCCCTACTGCATCTTCCCCTTAGTACTGTTATCAGTCGAGCAGTAGTATTGTAAGTCTATTTCACGTAATGTAACGATGAATGTCAATATTTAATATTCATTACTAACTGATTTACCAAAGCACATTGTGAAAAATCTGTATCAGGTAAGATAAGTTCATCTGACTGTAGATTTTCAAGTTTATTTCTGCAGTAGTTTAAATTTAAGCGTTAAAGAAGATGCCAAGAATCATCATTTTGTTAATGGTAAACATGTTTGATATTGATGTACTGTATTTACTCGACATACTATGAAACCAGCTCTTTATTAATCAGATAATCACTTGTTCAGATTGTGTAATGAGATTGATCATAAAACTTCCAATCATTACTTTGTTTTGATATATTTTGCTAAATTTCTTTTTGACCAACTTCATGACTGACGTTGGCTACGAGAATCCACTTCTGAAGTTTGTCGATGCCACGTCACCATCCCTACATAAAGAATCAGATTTATTTTCGAGATCTAGAAAATGTAATATTTTCCAGTCAGGAATAATAGATTTTATTATCGAAATTATGTATTACCTTGTATTTTATTTTATGCTTAGTAGTGTTGGCGTTTTCAATTGACTTTAATAAATCTATAAGCACACGTTAAATTGTTATGAAGAATAGATTAGTTCAAAATATTTTATGTTTGCATAATTTATTTTTAATTTATTTTTAGCTTTTCTATCACATTTCTAAACAAATAGTATCACAAATTAAAAGTAAATAAATGTAAAATTTATTTATTTATTTATTTATTTATTTATTTAAGTATTAAAGATTCTGCTGATGATGGCCTTGTGGAGCTAAAAACAGATCGAAACTGTCCAGGTTTTTATTTTTTATTTTTATTTTTATAAATATATTTTAATTATGTGTGTCCTGGAGTGAATTATTTAATTCTTACTATTTAAATATCGTCACACATAAAAAATTATTTTTATTTATTTATGTGAAAATAAATAAAAGAAAATAAATGTTTATTTAATAATTCACAATAAAAAATGTAATTTAAAAAAATCGTACATATTATTAATATATACTAGTTTTTAATTCTTAATTTACATTTTTTATGCAAATTGTTCGTTTACATCCACTTAACGATATAATAATCTTTGTATAAAAACACAATTCAAATTCTTTGATTTAATGATATTGTTAGTGCTGTAAATTGATATAAGAATAATTAAAATAACATATAATGTTATTTTAAAAAAAAAAAACACTACAAACATATTTCTTTGCATATATATTTTATTTTTAAATCTTTAAATAAATGCAAGACAGTATATTTATTAACTTTTACAAATATTATAGCATAGTTTTCATTTTTATTAATATACCGATAATATTTGCCATAACTTTGACCAGGGATGGGCTTCAGTTGCTGAAATAAGAACATCTGCGATTTTAACAATTTGCATTAAATTCAGTACATTTAAAAAAAAAAAAAAAAACATAACTGTTATCTGTAAAGATTTTCTTGAATCTTTTTAAGTATTTAAGAAAACAAGCAGAAATTAAATGAAGATGAAAAATATTAAAATCTGTAAAACCTTAACATAGAAATTGAGGCAATTAAGTAATTGGCTAAAATGTGGAAATATGTCGTAAATTTGTTCGACCACTTATTTTCAAACATTCCAGTTTTTATATAAATTTATAATAATTTTTAATCATTAATTAGAATTGTAATAAATCTAATAATAATATAAATAATTAATAATAAATATAATAATTCTAATAATTTAAATAAATTAAAAACATAAATTATACTAAATTTACAAATATTAATGTTTTTCTTTATAAAATAATGTCAGTATAATTTTTTTCATAATAAAAAGTATTTAAAAGGAAAGAAGTTACATTATAAAGTGTATTTTACCATAACCAGATTATAAACATTTCCCTTTATAATAGTAATAAAACGTTGTAATATTTCAAAATCCTTAATCAGCTAATAAAAATTTAACCTAGTTACCATAAATTAATTATTCAAAGTATTAAATAAAGCTTTCAACAACAGTATTCGTTTTTTTGTAATCAACTGAAAATTATATATTTTTATTATTCCTTACATTCTTTTTTAACAATTTGAGCAATTCTCCATTTTCGAGACGAGATATCCCAAGACCTGTCAATGAAGGGAGTTCAGTGTCTGGAAGCAGGTTTCTCCAAATAGTATTAGGATTATCTCATGTCGCAACTATATTGATTTCAATTGGACTTAATCCCCGATTAGTTTATGACTATTTGGAGAAACCGACCGTTAATCTACAAAATCTAGATGTTTAGAATTAGAAAGGATCGTTCGTTGATAATCTTATATTATTCATCTTATTATTTTTCTATTAATTGTTTATTTTATTAAATTGAAGTACATTTTAAAACTGACCATTGGCATTGGTTTATCCGTCCGATAAAATAGAAGGATCTATATTCCTGGACAACGATTGAAAGGCCTTCAGATATCCGGTCTCGACAGTATTGCTGTTTATATCTGTGTACTGATATAACAGTACTACTATCTATGGTTATTATTTTATTTAGGCCATATTAGTGGATAACCTCTACTGATTTATATATAGGGTGTCTCAAAAAAATGTACTAACACTTTGATATACTAACTATTGAAGTGTTAGTACATTATTTTGAGACACCCTGTATATAATTTATTGTGCTCATGGTAATAGCTTAACCATCTCCATTTAAAAATATTTTTGGGGGCTTCATTAATGAGATTGACGTAAGAATACAAAATGTTAATAAATCTTCAAAAACGTATTTGTAAATGGAGGTGTACGAATTTTTAAATATTGTTGAAGTTCAGAAATATTGGAATTTCTGTTTTACGTAAGGAACATAGGATTGTGATTCAAAATAGTTTAATTATCAGTCAAAACCATTTCGGTAGCACAGTATCTGGCATCAGGGGTGTTCTTTTTAATCCAAGGTAGAAATGCATCCACTCGTGTATAAACTCCTGGATGAGTGTCACGTGCACAACCAATACCAAAGGACACTACACCAATGAGAGACTGTTGAGTGTCGTTCTGGAACATCAGAGGACCACCGGAATCACCCTGAAATTCAAAAGAAGTAAAAGCTCATTAATTATGGCAGAAGTAATTGTATCGTAAAAAAATCAATGTAATTGATATTTTGAAGTATTTGAATCGCCGAGACAGAAATCTCGTTTGCTCCAACCACGTTTTAGTCTATTATTTTTTTTTTATTATTTACACTGTCTTTATCATAAAAATTTTATTTAGTATATCAAAATAGAATTCAAACTGAGATTCCAGGGAATTATTCATAAGGAGTAGTACAATGAGATCCGTGAAAAACACACATTTTGTGCAAATCCTGGAATGAGAACAGCAAAGGATGTAGAGAGACTTGCGATCAGCAACCAAACGGCATCAATTGTAGACTGAAAATAAAAACCGGGCTAAGTGCCAAAACAATCGATTCCCATTTTATTGCTAAAATATGGTCTATGTGTCTAGGCCAGTGCGGTAAAAGCCGGGCAAGGTGATATTCAGTCTGCAAGTAGTTCAAACTTTAGGCAATTGTTAGACTTTCACTGTAGCCAATATTAGTTTTCACGAATGTTTTTGCTGTTTTTCTCAGAACTTAGATTTTGGCACTTAGCCCGGTTTTTATTTTCAGTCTACAATTAATCCCTTGAAGCGTGCGATGCGGGATTGAGATTCTGAGAGGAAATATTGTCAATTTTTCACGATAAATGGTTGCTGGAAGAATCTAGGAAGAGAATTATTGTCCCGCAAATAAAAGGATTCATTTTATTTTTTTCGTCTATCTATATTTGTAAATTCATTTCCCCACTCTCTGAACCAACGCATATTGAGTGAAAATGATCTTTAAGGACCCTCAGTGCAATGCCCACATAAAAACCACATTTCCCTTAGTTATTAGATAAGGCTTTAAGTTCACCTTGGTTTCCCAGAAGAGGTCGTAGAACACGCTTCGATTTCTTTTTTCCTGTTTATTTTATATTTTTTTTAATTAGTTATTTTATTTTATATTAGTTCTTATTTTTACTTGGTTATTTATTTTACTCAGTTCTTATTTTATTTTCTCTGTCTTACGATGCTTCTCACGACTGAAAAAAGGAAAGTTCTGGTAGAAGATTCCAAGGACCCTTTGGATCAACATATTCCAATGTTAATGGTTCCAGTCTTTCTTAGTATCAACAATGAGACCATCTTCTCCAGTTAGCAACCAACCCATGAATCAACATTTATTCTATTTGCCTAATTACATTCTTAGATCTGAATAAAATTCAGTGTCAATTTATCATTATAGCCTTATGATGTTTAAGGCCTTCAACGAAACTGGTAGCTCATTTTATGTTTTATTATATATTCTTTTATTAAAACTTAAATATGTAATGTCGTTATTCTTATCAAATCAACAGTAAAAATCTTTTTAATGCTGAGGATTTACTATCGTTGTCTTGGTAGCTCTGAAGAACTACTCCTTAAGGAATAGCTAAGCTTAATACCTGTTAACCAAGGATTCCTCAGCTTAGATCAGTGGCCAACCTTCTACATTCCATGAACCAATTTTATTCAAGCATTAGTACAGATATGCTACATAACTCTTGTACTACTATTCAATTCTTGTATAAATTAATATAATATATTTAGCATTTTGTTATACTGATTTAATATGGAAGCAAAATCAAATGTGTATTGAACAGTTATGAAAATAACGTAGAATAAAACTCCTTCTTTCCTGGCTCTTTGAACTTGAATTCGTGCTATACATTCTTTTCTGAGAACTTGCAGAATTCGGTTTTTGGTTACTCTTTTATGCAAGAGTAGGATTACTTTATTATTATTATTATCATCAACTGTGAATTCGCCACTTTTGAAGCATGCGCAATAGGTTGCCATGTCTGACTTAGGTCAGAAAAGCAGATAAAGCAATATTCTTCGATTACGGTCTAAGCTGTTATTAATCATAAATAACTGATTGATAGAGTTGTCCAATTTGATAATAGTTAAGATGTAATTACCGCTTCGTTAGGAAGTATGGAAAATAGATCTCTTTAAAGAAAAAGTCCTTTTTTTTTTAATGAAAATAGTATCAAATCCATTTGCCATATCCGATTAAAATACTCATATTCCTTGATTTGCAACTTATGTTTTTCTGCTTGTAGTTATTCAGTCTCAGTCATTACAAACTTTTTAATATTCCAGCTTGTTGCAGAAATTCATTTTTCTTTGAACAACTATTCATAAACAGAAGGTAGCCAAACAATGAGGAATAAGACAATCTGAGGTGCATGGGTCAAGCTGCGTTGACACGCTGATGAATGCTTCTACAGAGTATATTTACATTTGCTTTTCTCAGTTTTGCTTAAGTAATTGTTCTGTTTACATCTCTGTTTTATACCAAAATATATATCTTTCTTATCTTTATATCAAACTTCGAAAGAATTGAGGCGTGATAAGATGACAGGAGCATATCATGTTTAGAAAACATTGCTTGTGTTTTATAATGAATGAATGCAAAATACACGAGGTAATAAAGAAATTGTTGATATTTTGATCGAATTTGAGTATTTTCATTGATTCGAATATAGATTAACATCAAGGAAAACTATTTAAAAGAAAGAAAATTAAGCAATTTTATAAGATGACAAAAAGATCATTATAAAGCATGTCTTTACCTGGCAAGAGTCTTTTCCTCCTCCTGTTTCTCCCGCACACATCATACTACTAAAGATATGAAGCAGATACTTGTCATTGCACACCTTATTTGGTATTACTGTAACTTGCACCTTCTGGAGCACAGGCGACACCTCTCGGCCACCTAAAAAGCCAGAACAAAAGTCACCAAACAACAAAGAATAAATGTATTAGTAAAATAAATTGAAATTGAACAAAACAGCCTTTATTTTTGATAATTATGAGCCTTTGACTAATGGCATCAAAATCACCAAGAAATTACACTAACTAACTAATAGTAATGTTAACTAAGATGACGGATGTATATCTATATATTATATAGTGATGTATTGTTATTGTTACTGTGACAAACGGTGTTATTTTAATTTATTTTTCGTTAGAAAAATTCAGAGAATTCTAACAGCATTGTAAATTTAAACTTCTAATAACAATATCCTTTTAAATAACTTCTAATAACAATATCCATTCTTTTGTAGGAGTTTATCACTATAATTCAAGATCTTTTCCCTTCTTGGAAGATTTCCTGTCTTTAATTTTTCAAGATGCCTTTGCCGCTTGTTAGAAATATGGGAAACTGAATAGATATCGATTTGCTGGTTTTCTAGCTTTTTCCTTCTTCAGATTAGACTAAAGACCTAATCAAGATAAAATGTTCTGCATAGGATAATTTTATCAGCTTTACGATTCGAGAAAACTAAACAAATTTGTTTTGTTGAGATAATAGAAATGTCTTACACTATTAAATTTTATAACTTGACTCCATTGAACAACTTCTAACAGTCATTCGATAAACGAACCAACATCTAATTAGAGCCCTTATATTTTCCTTCTTACCTTCTTCCAGTAATCCCCAACCACTAACAGTTGCCAACTGAGCGTCGTACATAGACGTATTTGATGTGGCTGGTGGCAGACAGACCGGACTTATTTTCTCAGTAAATTCCACTTCTTTTTCTAACTGTAGTAAGGAAATATCATTCACAGAGAAGATGGCCATGTATCGAGAATGATTGATGATTTTCTTAACTTTGTAGACTTTTCTGTCTGGTTCTTCTTTCGTTAAATTGTGAGCCCCAAGAACAATCACCAACTCACTGACATTAATCCTAATAGAAATGGAAATAAAGGTAAATTCATAAACATAATTGCAAGTATTTGTATTATTATTAAAAATGTTAATGTTTTATTAATCTATTAATAATAAAATATTCTGTTTTTTAAAAGTAGTTTTATTAATGAGACTCTTTTTCGATTAAATATAAATTCTATTTAAGTTCAGTTATTATTGGATGTAATGGACTACTCTTACCCGACTGTACAGTGAGCAGCTGTCAGAATATATTTGTTATTGATAAGGCTTCCACCACATCGGAAACGTCTCTGATAAACCATAAAAGCCTGAAAAAAAAAGAAAATAAGCAAATTCTTGTAATTCCTTAATATGACAAAACAAATAAAGATACGACGCCTTTTTGTTTTTTTCAAACTCAATATATAGGTTACTTTTAAGAAACCTTTAGTTGGTTGGCTAATAAATTCCTATCGTTTTAATTTGAAAGTGAATATTGTGAAGTTCCTTGGGGTCCTTGGATGAAAATGAAATAATTTTTGGAGATTTTTTTTAATCTTTTCAAGAATTATTTTAAGATTGAAGACCTTTTAAGTTTTTTTTAGTTTTTGTCCCTAAAAAGATGAAAACAAAAAGTTGCATTTCACGTGTCTTACTTCAGGTAAATCTAAATTTGCCGTAAAACATAGCCATTCATTTGTGATGTGTGTGTATGAATAAGAAAATTAAGTAAAAATATATGCAGTATTTCGGCAACTGTAAGATTTATGGAAGCCTTTATTTCAACTTGTTTTTGCAAATTTCATTCTACTTTAAGAGAAGAATTAAAAAAAACAAGTCCTAAAGTTGAAGATCTTAACTTTTGACTTAATTTTATTGTAAAGTATATAATTAAATACATAATCCTAACTGATTATTTAAGTATAATTTGCATATTTAACTTCGAATAAAGAAATTTCATTTGAAATTCTACAAAATGCAAATTCCTTTTTTTTGTTTACAGTAAGTTTAGACTTATTATTACACATTTTTTTTTTAGATTTTACAATACATTCATTGTAAAATTGAAACAATAAAGCCTTTGATTCTATTGTACAAAATTTCAGATTTTTAACTGCAGTAATATTCGATAAGTGGTAAGTTATGTGAAAAAAAAAAATTTGCTTTCCCCTTAATGCTTGAAAAAAATCCACTCACTTCAAATCTGGAAATCTGTACCTAATAGATGAGCTACTATCAAGCTTCAGGGAGAATATGAACTAATTCCCCGGAGTTCACGACAAGTAATTCTGGAACTGGTTAAACAAAGCAACTGTACCCACTAAGGAAGGAATGAGCAAATAATAATGGACTAATAGTACAATAGTCCACTAATGTATCTACTTATTCCATGTAAGTTCATAAATTGGAAGTGGAAAAAGTAAGGCAAAAAAACTGGTTTTGCCTTAGCAACCGTAGCAACCATATAACAACCCTGTACATCTTTCGACCATTCCTGTGAGAACGTAACTCTTTTTTTTTCCCCCCACCTCTATAACTTATAAGAATTCAGTGGCGCGCCCACGGAGGGGCACTCAAACCCTCCTAACCCAAAAATAAGGAAAGAAAAAGAAAAGAAAGAAAGAAAAACAAAGAACGAGAAGAAATATTTATTAAAGCACTGACGTGTCTGTATCTTATTTTTTTTCGAAAGTGATCTTTGAAAAATTTATTTTTAAATAGGCCTACATCTGAATGGACTCTTTATAACATCCTTAGCCCTGCCCCCCCCTCCCCCAAAAAAAAACTTAATCCTGGTACGCCACTGTAAGAGTTCCATTAAGCTATGGCTCATATCTGTCCGATTTGCATTTTGTACTGTGGAGGTCTTGTAAAAGAAAATGTTACGAATTTATCACATAACTCAACATTTGAACCAGTTTTGAGTATAAATCCTATTTTAACAAAAGTAGCATTTCCAAAGTCTAAATAAAAACAAATAAAAGTTTTAATGTTATAAAATTAAAACAGTCAAAATCTTCAACACATTAAAATATTTGTATTTATATTAAACATGTCACAAGAAATAAAGCCCAATTAAAAGAATTCATTGAGAAAGAAATCATTAATTTCTAAATATTTATATTTTAATTTATTTTTTTTATTGGTAACTCAGTAAAATATTTAATATGCACTAAATAATTAAGGTGATGAAGAATTTTGACACTTTTAGTTTTATACTTCATATTTTTTAATGATAGGTAATTTCTCAATGTACTTTTCGTCTATCTTCAATTGAAAATAAAATAAAATAATTATATAAATAAATATGCTTAACTTATAGGCATATGATTTTAGTGGAAAAAAAAAAACAAAAAAAAAAGCACATAAATAAACAAAAGGTTTTCGCACCCTGAGCTATCATATCGGGAATCTGGGATAGTTGTTTCAGCCTTTTTAGGCTTCTTCTTGTTAGCCTTATGAGGTAAATCTGGCTGAAGAAGCCTACTATGGCTGAAACAGCTGTCCCTGAATCCCGACATGATAGCTCAGGGTCGAGAACCTTTTGTTTATTTATGCCAGTTTTATATTTTTTTCACTTAAATAATTATAATAATAATAATATTAATTAAAGTAATTGATTAATAATTACCATCCAAGGAAATTCGTTAGGTTTCGTGTCATGTCCTCCTACAATACGTCTTTTAGTTTGGATACCACAAACTAAAAATAAAATAATATTCTTTTTTGTTATATTTTACGCATTTATATATTTATAGCTTCATTTTATATTTTCATCTCATGTTATAAATTTAATGAAATTTTTAGAATCTGAATGTTCAGTAAAATAAACTTACGGCATTGGCTATCTGTCTGATTTCTACTTTCATCATTAGCTGTTAAAAAATAAAATAAAATAATTACTTTTTGTATATTTGAGTTTTATAAATTCAAATAACGAATTCTCTACTATTTACTTGTTTTCATTGATAGGTTTAAAAACGGGAATTTTTTTTAGAGTTGGTAAAACTTCTCTGCTGGTATATAAGTGAACACTACTTTTATTTCTGTTATTCTGTAATAAAACTTGCATATAAAAATATCCTTTTGACCAAGACCTGCCGCATTGATATCGTGTCACAGTATTACGTTGGTGACGTTTTTCTTTTCCGCGCCCAGGCCTGTATTTTTAGTCCTGATGAAGTCACAACACTGGTACTTAAGTCTTAAGTTGTTGAATTGAAATTTACTGAGAAGAATTCAAAGAGAATAAATCATCCTTTTCCATTCACTCACCAGCATTTGGTTTTCCTTTTCCTTTGTATTTTATTCCTCTTCGTTCTAAGCCGTTTTCTTCTTCATTTAACGCATTTTCTTTTGGTTCTGCTTCATCTTCTGCTACAGTTGTTTTATCTTTTTCTGAATTATCCAAATCTATAACTGGACTAAATTCTCTGATTCCTGTGATATCCTCCCACTCCTCTAACAGTTCACCGAAATCTTTTATATCTTCAATGTCTTGGGAATAAGCATAAACCTATTTTAAAAAACACATATCAATAAAAATATAAATCACTCCTTTTTTTGGTTTTAAACATGCATAAATCACTACTACATGTATAGCCACATCAAAAGAAACAGTTAAATTAGAGATATATAAAAAATAATATTAAACAAAAAGTAAATTCAAAACTAAAATTAAATATTGAAGAAAACATAATAAAATAAATAAAAATATGTAGTGTTTGTCATATACAGGTATCAATTATTAGATTAAAAAAAAATACAATTTAAATTACTTTTAAATTGGAGTATTTCCAGTGCTTGTATTAATAGATTGGAGAAGCCATTACTGTACTATGTATATATAAAACCGAAAATTCTAATTCAAAAACTTTTTTTTTTAGATTTTAGAAGATTTTAAACTTTTTTGTTCTTTCAACAAGTATATTTAAGAAAATTTATACAAGTAATAAAAAGCTAATTTCATAAATTAAGCAAATTCGTAAATACTGGTAAGATCTGAGTTGCTCATAAAGTGCTGAATGGTCTAAGACTTTCATTAACTACCCAGTATTTGTAGACAGTATTTATTGATTTCCCTGATAAAGCTACAATTGCACCGTAAAATAATGCTTTATATTTTTAAGATTCTTTTCTTATTCCCGATATTCTCGATATTATTTACGACAATCAACAAATCCGGCATTTTTCGAAGCAACAAACTATCTGTAAAAAATTGCTTGAGAGTCTGTGACTGGAAACTTTTAATTTTGGTTTTTTGTCATAACAAGTGCTCAAATACATATCGAGGGTCCCAAGTCAAAAGGTTCTATGTGAACTTTTGATAAATTTTAGCTCTGTGTGCTAAACGGTTTACTTTGGCGACATCTGTCGTGTGCCAGAAGATTTTGTTTGAAAAACTAGTTCTAGCCTATCAGCTGATTATTCCAAAAGGTTCTATTTTCATTTCGTTTACTTCTTTGAGCTTTCTCGGTGCCGGAAAGTTCTACGGGCAAGAAAATGGCAAAACGCACATAGAACCTTTTGGCTTGAGACCCTCGATATTATATCATGACATATCTTGAGTTTGACGATTTAAACTCAAAAGTAAAATTTTCAGCTTCCTGTAATAAATAATGCTTAAGTTCTTGAGCTATGATATTTTAATAGCAATGTGTTTTGGTCTTACCTAGATCCAGCTCTTACTAATTATGTCTTATTATTAATTTCCCTAAGACTATCTTTAAAGTTTGTTAAATCAATGTATTGTGTAAGATGGATAGTTGAATATTTGCATTTTGAATTCTTTTTTTTATTCTAACCCTGTTGCTTTCTAGATAGGCCTACAAAACCAGGATTTCTAGATAGTTCTATAGTTGAAATCACGAAAGAAAAGCTATTAATGACGTCATTTGCTTATAGATTGATGTTTCCAGGGCGTAACACCGTCATCTATTGCCAAGATTCGTAACTGAATCTTATAAAAATAACGAAAATTCCGATTTTTGTATTATATAAAGTTACGATTAAATTTTTATGTTATTGTTATTATTTATATAATTTTATAATTTTTTTTTATTAACTTGGCTTGGCTGTGTAATGGCGATTTAGAAATTTTCTGATATTAATTCATTCACTTTCACGTGCAGGATTCGTTGCAGATATGTGTGTTTAATTATTACTCACGAGATTTCTGTCCGAAACCTGAATCGGCGATATGGGCGCTGCCATCTTGAAAACACAGATAATTGAATCACTCACGAGATTTTGTCCTAGGCCTAAATCGGCAACATGGGCGCTGCCATTTTGAAAACATGGATTCAGGAATGCTTTTATCTATTTAGGCCTTCAGTGTGAAATGGAAGATACTGAAAGATAAGTTTTCTTTCACACAAACACAATACTCCCCCTCATTTTACACTGGAGTACCTAACAAAAAATGAACATTGCATTACATTGTTCTCAACAGTTCACTAACTGCATAGCACTTTAAGTTTTGACACTAATTCCTGAAACCTCGTACCATTCACAGCCTTGGTCAAGATATCTGCCGGATTGTCTTGACTGGGCACATATTTTAGGTTAATCTCTTCTCTTTTAACGTAATCCTTGATTGCGTAATATTTTAAAGCTATATGCTTGCTTCGAGTGATATCAAAATAGGTTTTTCACCAGTTGGATTGACACTTAGTTGTCACAGTACTGCGTCGACACTTCTTTGCATAATTTTGCAAATCCTAATTCTCCAAGAATGCGTTTTTGTCCGATGAGTTCTTGAACTCACTCGTTACATGAAATCAGTTCATTCTTCTACGTGCAGTTGCATTATTTCCAGGGAAATCACAAATCCCGTAGTGGATTTTCCGTTTTTGCGGTCTCCGAAACTGGCATCGGAGTCGGCGTGAATTTTCTCCTCTCCCTTGGAGAACATTGTCTTTAAATCTCTTAGATTTCTTTTCCAGGGCTTCGTCAAGTTTGCCTTTTGCTTTCTTGAACAAGTGCATCGAAACTTCTTTGGCACGATCTTTATCGTCATTAGCCTGTTTCTTTAAACCACTTGCTTCGTCCTTGGCTTTATCTGCTGCTTGTCTTACGTCAGTAGCATCTTTTGAGTCCTGCTCTGCTATCCTCTGAACTTCTTGAGCGATGTCACTGGCATCATTGACATCCTGTTCAGCTCCACTTTGTGTCATAAGAGGATTAGCATAATCAAATGAAGCCGTTTCCAACCAAGCTTTATGTTGCCCTAAATTCTCTATTTCTTCGTTGACAGATTCTTTCCATTCGATACTATCCCTGCAACACATTGCTTCTGAATAGTTTGATGGGGTAGATTCCAATCTGCTTACATTTGCTCGGAGCTTTCTTTTAATCTGCCTGCTTCTTAAATTCAGAAAAGTTCCTTCATCCTCTTCATTTTCGGTAGGCGAAACGATTTCTTTATCTTCGCTTTCCCTTGATGAATCATCTTCTATTGTAGATAAGGATGAGTCGATCTTGGATTCAGGTTCGTAATTTGCATCTTCTTCTGAAGAACTTGATTCCGTCTCATCATGCTCAGTAGGGACTTTTAAGAGGTCGAAAGAATCATCTTCTTCTGTCTCGGTCATCTTGAGGAGTTCACTGCCGCGTCTATTCTCGTTTATACAGACGTTTCGCGTCTCGACAATCTTTTCGTCTTCGGCATCGAACACGATGTAGCCTCTGGTGGTATTCGAGTAACCAAGAAAAATACCTTTGTGTATTCTTGATTCGAATTTGTTCTGGACTCGGACCTTTGGTAGTTTTAAGTAGGCAATACTTCCGAATTTTCTCAGATGTTTCACGCTCGGGGCCTTCTGATCTTTATACCATCTTGTCAGGGGAACAGCATAATTAATACTGTGATGCGGTGTTCGATTGAGTACGTAGTTGGCGCATTGTATTGCATATGTCCAGAATTTCATGGGGAGTTCAGCATCTAAGAGTATAGTCCGAGCTGTATCCAGAAGCGATCTGTTGAATCGTTCTGCGATTCCATTTTGCTGGGGACAATATGGGGAGGATCGTTGGTATTTAATTCCTTTGTCTTCCAGAAATTCGATCAGTCTTCTGTTTGTATACTCCGTCCCTTGATCGGAGAGTAAATGCTTCAACTTGAAACCGCTGGATCTCTCGGCGTACGCAACGAATAACCTGACAATGTCGCAAACCTTTTTTTTACTGTCGATGATATGTACAAAGCTCCTGCGAGTGTAATCATCAATAAACGTTAAGATGTAATGCTTCTTGCCACTTTGATCTTTTATGGGTCCACATAGGTCCGTATACACAAATTCGAGTGGTTGAGATGATCTGATGTTTTTGATCCTTCGATGATCTACGTTAGTCATCTTTCCTAGCTTACAGACCTCACAGATGTGATCACTCAAATTTTTGGGTATCTTTACACCTTCTAGTCCCTTTAAGAGATTCTTATCTTGAATCAATTTCATTTTTCTCGCTGAGAGATGAGCCAACCTCGAATGCCATAATAGGAACTTATTATGAGTCTGTTCATTGAAGTAGCATCTTGAGCTTCCATGAATTGATCGACAATTCAACTTGTATAGGTTGTTCGTTCTATGGCCTAACATTATTCTCTGGCCGTTAGAATTATTCACAATATACTGGTTGTTCTTGATGTATTGAGTACACCCGCGCTTGTCCAGTACTCCGGCCGAAACTAGATTCACCGCCATGGTCGGCACATAATGTGTATTAGTCAACCTTACAGTATGAAAGCGCTGATGGGAAACTTCAATCTTTAAGTCGACGGTTCCAAAACCGTATGCAGGAATAGGATCATCCGATGCTCCGTAAATTAGCGTCGGGCTATTTAGCTCCTCATAACTAGAGAACGCATCTCTATTATTGCATATATGATTGCTTGAAGCGCTATCAATCAGCCAATGCGCATGATTGTCGGGTCTCTCTTGATCCCCGTACATTACGGTCACGTTCGTGAATTTTTTGGGCTTGTGGTCCTCGCCTCGTGCTTCGTTTGGACTTTCACTTGCTTTCTTCCGCCTTTCACGGCAATTCCTGGCAATATGGCCTTTCTTCCCGCAATTAAAACACTTTCTGCCTTCACGGGGTGTCTTACTTGACTTCTTACTTGGGGGAACGGCTACAGATTTATAGCTTTCGCTAACGGAGGGCCTTTCCTTCTCCATTCGAATATTGCTATGTCTTCTGTTGTACTCTGCTAACACTTGCTCGATTACAGACTCTGACTTATAATTGCTTGCTTTCTGCGAAGTCATAATTCCTTGCGCACAGGAGTCGTAGTCTGGGGGTAGACCTGATAATATTAACCAACTAATTTCGTGGTCAGGAACCTCTCCTCCTTTTTCGACGATTTCCTTCGCCAATAACTTGATCTTGATCAAATTGTCCGGTAGATTTTCGTCGGTTCTTAACTTGCTCATGTTAAATAAATCACGCTTTAAGTCGGTGACTTTGAGATGGTCAACCACGTTGAATTTAGTCTCTACCTCTTGAAGAATTCGGCTCGGATCGTCAAACTCTTGTAATATCAACCTAAATTTCTCTTCGATGGATTCTTTGATGAGGCCCACGGCCTTCTGAGATTTATTTAGTAGCTTATATTTAAGGGATTGATCTTCTAATTTTTTCAGTTCTTCCACAGGTGTGATAGCAGCGTCCCAAAGACCATTTTTTTGCAAGATCGTTTTAATGTGCATCTTCCACCTCGCATAGTTGTTTCCTGAAAACAACAGCATATTGGAAGCCATATTTGCAGCTTTTACTTTTCGCAAATTTACACTTAATCGCAATCCTTCCTATACCTTGTCGGAATAGCTATACCAGTGCGCAGTTGGAATGTGTGCTACGGCCCATAACCTTATGTGTGTTTAATTATTACTCACGAGATTTCTGTCCGAAACCTGAATCGGCGATATGGGCGCTGCCATCTTGAAAACACAGATAATTGAATCACTCACGAGATTTTGTCCTAGGCCTAAATCGGCAACATGGGCGCTGCCATTTTGAAAACATGGATTCAGGAATGCTTTTATCTATTTAGGCCTTCAGTGTGAAATGGAAGATACTGAAAGATAAGTTTTCTTTCACACAAACACAAGATATTTTTATTCCGTTGAATTCAATCTTTGACTGAAGCTTCGAATCAATATCAAGCGTTGAGTATTCATTCTTATGAATAATTTCCCTGATAGTGGCTTTAACTATATTTAAGTCAAAGTCGTCCATCCACCACTGCCTTTACATGAATTCACTTCAAGGGGTAAGTGGATGAAAGTTCTCCCGCGAAAAAACCTTCGCGGACAATTTACTTAACAGTCTAAGCGGATAAATTTGTTGCGGTAGCCGTTCTATCTAGCGCTTCGGAAATACATATTACATCAGTCTCACTCTTGAAATATTGAAAAACATTGCAAATTATAGGATTTAGCTGTATATTGTTTTCTATCTCATACTGACAGTAACTCGCCATTGCACAAACGTTATTTCTATGTTTGACGTCATGATTTCCATGCGAACGTAAGTGATCCGATTTCGCCTTATAAGGCAGTTTTTCTCAAGTTAATCCTACTATACAAACGTAGATTGGTATATCAAACTTTAAAATAATTAAGTAATAAAAGACCCAAAACTAAATTAATTATCTTAACTTAAATATCTGAGTGTTTGAAATTAAGCATTCATTGCGAGTATAATCTAAGATTGATTTAATATTTTTGATGAAAATTGAACATCTGTAAAGTTGACCTCAAAAATAAAAAAATGTCTTTTTTTCTTCGCTTTTGATGCTGCTAGTTTATTTCGAAAAGAAAATCATTTGCTCTGAAGAATTAAAGAAATAAAGTTCATTAAGTTTGGAGGGGCAGTTAATAATCGAAAATATTTTATATTATATGCTTTAGATACAAATAAATTAATATCAAAAATCTATTTTTTTTAAAGTTTTCGTAAACTATACATTAAAAATAAAAGATGGCTCCATGAAATTAAAAAAAAAATTGATTTTCAGGATAATGTTTATTGAATGATAAGAAAATTAGTGAGATTTGACAAAACAAATTCTCATCTTTGGATATATATTGTAGACTAGTTTGGTATAACTGTGATTTTTTTTTTTAAGTGACCTTAAATTCCTAACGTTGTTATGAATTAAAGAGAAAAAAAGGGCTTAAAATAATAGTTTAAAATGGAATTTTTAACTATGTAGATCCTTTATTGAGGTATTTTTCGCACTCCGGGGTGAGGTTTGCTTAATATTTCGGTCCGGTGCCTTGGGCCTTCTTCGAGAGATGTGTATCAATTACATCAAGGTGGGCGCAAATCTAACAACCACAGTTGTTAGTTTCTCTGTTAACAGTGTGCTTACTATGGCTCGGAATGAACAACACAAAACAACTTATCCGAGAAACTAACAACGTATGTTGTTAGATTTGCGCCCACCTTAATGTAATTAATATACATCTTCGGAAAAAGGCCCGAGACACCGGATCGAAATACCGAGCAAACCTCATCCCCGAGTGGGAAAATCCCTCAAGAAAAGGATCTATACAGTATCATGTCCCACTTCTCCTTCAGAACCAAACTATATGGAATTTTTTACGTTCACAAACGATATTTTTTTTTTATGTCCGTCCGTTTGCAATCTAAAGAAAAGCGACAACTTCGGTTATACGATCATATCACTAATAGAAAGATCCAGATTGATTTTCAGATGAATCTAGCCTATAGGACAGCAACGTTGAGCTAAAATACATTACCGCTGAAGGACATTAATCGTGATAACTTAAGAAAAAACTTCGTAAGCGGAAACTGTTAATGGAAGAGGAATGTTAGTAAAGAATTGATGAAGTTGGCGCCCAGAGATAAGATATGTCCAAACAAAAAAACAAAAAGATGAATCTCGAATCTCTACAAACATAAATAAACACAAATCACCCAGAAAATTCTAACATTTAGTTGAGGTTTACGTTATCTTGCAAAAGATCTTTTTGCAAAGTTATTTTTGAATTTTGACATTATGGTATTAAGAAAACAAATATTATTAGGACGACTATTAAACCTTTCTTCACATTTCGTTTTCAAACAAATGGTAAATAAATAAACACTTACTTGAAATAGCAGCAGCAACAGAGTTGTCTTCATTGCGAATTGCATCGTGGATGTTTGCTACTGAACAAGTAATCCTCATATTTATACTAAGATCTTTTGTCGTTATTTTTGAATTATGAGGTTGGAAAGTCAAAGGAAAAATTAACACGGGAAAAACTTAATTGAACTTTAGGCAAACTGTTGTTAATTACCGATGTCACGGAGTTTACGAAAGACTAATTGTTTGCGGAAGACAGATTGACACCATCATTTATTGACAGTGTTTAGAAATTTCTCAGCGTCAAATTCGAGTCAATAACGAAGAGGTCAATTGGAACAGACCAGTTTTGTACGTAACCTTTAGCACTGACGGCGCTAATTGCAGCTGGATGAACTTCATTTAGTATTAGAAATCAATAACTGCAGAGTTCGTATCTTCTTTTGTTATCCTTTATAGGCTTCTTCCTTTTATATTTAGATATCATAAAAATCATAAGCCAGCCTTCGTTTATTTTTAATAAATATCTACTGATTACGATTAGTTAACATTTTCTATTTTCTTAAAAATTAAATAATTATGTCCGCATTATTCAATTCTTCAAATCGGATTCATTTTAATCTTCTCAAATCCAACGCAGTGGATTAGCTAAAATAGTTTGTTATTATTTGTTTTAATGAGATATTAATAGAAATAGAATGGACGTCGAATTGTTTAGATTTCATCGCTTTTCCGGAATTTCCGTTTCTTTACTGCTCTCATTTCTCCACAAGGACCCATTGGGAAAAGATGTCAAATACAAAAGTTACAAAGATTCTAGTCCTGGAATAGGCATACAAGTTTCAATTAAGATTCAGCCAATGGTTCAAAACTTAAACCCAACAGTCAAGAGGTAAGCACAGCAGGCTGGGGGAAACAGGTTCAACTTCGGAGAAGACAAGGGAATTTCCCACGCTGAAGTTTCCTCCGGATGAGTCTTAGGGTCCACCCAGCCCTTTGTATAACTCGGTACCCGAACTTTTCCGGAGATTAATGGCGGGCGAGAGTAGGACTGACCACCCAACGTCAAATTAGTCCAATTGATCATGAAACGGCGGGAGCCTTATCTTCCACGAACCACAACGACTATAATGGAATACTTTAACTAGTTTAAAACTAATTTAATAATTTAGTGTGTATCCTTGATATACATTGAGTTTCTTTTTCCTATTGTAAAATAGGCAACAGCAAAAAAAAAAAGATTAATTTGTTTCAATACGTTTATCAGCATTGTTTTAGTTTCTAATTTTTCTCAAGTAACCTTTCTTTTTAAGTCCATATTTCTTTTTATCTCCTTTCTATTTATTGTCATATTAACAAATAAACATCATCTCACAAAAATATATTATGAAATATATTTATTAAATGAATTTTGGAAAGTATTTTCTTCTTCCCTTTTTCAAGTTTTTTCTAAACAATGAAATGATTTTAGAGATGTCATATATCAGATACACTCTCCTGGACATAGTTTAAAACAACAATCACTTACTCATTATTAACAATATTACATCTAACATTCACTTACCCCTGACTAACAAACTGTTATTACTTCTAACCATTCTTGTATTTATTTAAATTTACAATTTTTAATTCTTCAAATTTTACCAATCTTTTATTATCTTGCTAAATTTACCAGTACTTTATCAACCTCCATTCCTTCATTACGATTAAGATTACTATATTTAGTGTTTCTTATAATTATACTTTCTATTATTTTCCTGTTTTTAAATCTTTTTCTATATATAATAATTTAACCTCATTATTAATGCAATGACCTAACACACAGCAGTGCTCAGCCAATTCTGACTTGTCCCCTTGTTTCTTCTTAACATGTTCTAGAACCCTCTCCCGAATCGTACGTTTGCTTTCTCCAACATAAAAATTTCCACAATTCAAACATTCTATTTTATAAATTAATCCCGTATATTTTTTCTCACTTTTATTTAATTTGTGACACAAGAATTTTTCAATTTATTTGTATATTCAAAAGTAATTTCAATATCATATTTTTTACAAATCCTTTTTAATTCAGAACTTTATAACCTTTTTTTTTTTTTAATTTTTATTAATAATTTCAATATCCAGTCTTCGTTGTATCATTAGAATACTGTGTGAACTAAAGTTCAATATAAAACTGAACAGATAAAAACAATAATAGTTCGCTATTGTTTGGAACAAGGGTTCCAATAAAAAAAAGTAATAGTTCATCTCAAAGTTCTACTAGGTTGATAACAATGCTATTGAGGTATTTTTTTTTCTATTATCACAACGTAACAATCAATGTTAATGATCACTATTCATTGTTACTCTAAGAAGACAATAGAAATTGCATTGGTAAGTCATTGTTATGTTAGCTTTGCTTTCAACAGATGAACACTTTCTATTAACAAATTGAAAAGATGAAATGTGAAAATAAAATAAGCTCAAAAATAAAAATTAAAAAAAAAAAAAAACGAATTATAATGATAACAATTGAGAGATTTAGCTTAGAATTTTTTTTCCAATCCGAAATAGTTAAATGTAATATTCCTATAAAAGTTAAGCTTAATTCCATTTTCACTGACAATCCTGTTTCATAAGTCTTATCTTTTAACAATGCAGGAAGTGAAAATGTGAATTTCGTTTTTGGTTCTTGTTTTGTATTCAGGTTTTAGATTTCACTCTTCCAATTTGACGTCAGATCAGGCCTGTGCTGTCCTCATGGAAATCTGCAATGGATTGTAACAGGAAAACTTTTCTGAAAAATAAAACTAATAATGTTGTAGTTTAATCTTATGTAATAAGAAGTTCTTGAAAGAACATATGAAGGCTTCTTTAGTTAAAATGGTACATTCATTAAAATGTTTGGGTTCTATTTCACTTCACATTTTCCATTTACTGAACAATGATTAAATCTACAAATTCTTAAGTGAAAGGACTTGAAGTCACAGCTCGTGTCTGTAATTTGGATTAGCATGTTCCGATTCGTTGTTGGTCAGTGGTTCGAACTTCACTGTTTTTTTCAGTCAGTAATTATTATCAGTGCTTTCGTTGAGAAATTTTGTCATCTCCACGTGCATTGATGATATCCACAATTTTCATGTCAAGTTTCAAGAAGAGCCATATTTCTAATTCAAAAGATATTTGTGGGAGGGGCGAGGAATCCAACATCAAATACATAAAAGCCTGACTGTTATGAGGCTATTTATCTGACTATTGTTATATTTTTAGTGAACATAATTTTTAGTGAAGAATTAAGGCTGCATAAAATTTTAAGTTTTGATGATGTTGAACAAAACAAGGTAATTAATGCTTTTAGACAGTGTCAAAAGCAATAATATGCACAGTTGTATTAAACAAAATAATTAAAAGCAAGAGCATATAAATGCAAGACCGTTCCTTTATGTTTTACAGGCAAGCTGTAATCTAAGGGCCGCTAATACAATGCTTAGTGCATCATTTGGATATATTAAAAAAAATTTTGAAACAATACGTTTGTAAATATTAATAATGACGTCTGTTGGCAATTGTTAGTATTGTTATGTATGAAGCATTATTATTATTACTGTGTTATTGTTATCATTATTACTAGCACTGCTACAGGAAACGTTAATTTGGAGGGTCAGGGAGTGGTCCTAGAGGTCTGATTTTTTTTTACGTAGTCACCTAATTTTTGATGCTGAAAACAATGGTGAAGGTTTCATTCTAATATCTCTAACCGTTTGGCCGCTACAGATTGTGACGTACAGTGTGACATATATACAGTGTGTAAGATCTGGCAAGAACTTGTTTATTTATACAATGCTTACATTTAAACAGGCTATTTACAAGGCCCGATTGGTTGCTTACAAATTGATTGGGGGATTTAAATAATATATGGGATTTAACTGATTTTTAATTGTCTTTTTATATAAGAACGAATCAAGGAAAAAAAGTTCGGTCAACGGAAAATTTGAATAAAATAATGGAAGTAAGTAACAAACAGTAAAAAAATTAGAATAGTCAATCAGTAATAAAATAAATGCTGAGAAAGATTATTACAATTATAAACAGTAAGATAATATAGAATATACATTGAATAAATATTGATAGAATCATTACGATTACAAACGGATAATTAGAATATGTAGTGAATTAAAATCAATTACAATATTCATGTTTTCCTTCAAGGAATATCTTGTAAAAATTGTATTGTAAAAAATGGAAATTGCTGATATATAATGTGGATAGATATATTTCAAATAGTCTTCCAATTATATTATAAGCCAATGACACTGTTTACAACTCGCATCATAAAACACGTAACACTCTCTATATGGAGCTCATGAGTGAAGTTATTGTCTCTCTTTCTTTAATTCAAGACGAATAATTCCCACGACTGAATTGACGCCACAATCTAAAATTACAATACAAATCAAAAGAAAACCTTACATAGCAAACAATGAATGACGATTTCAATCAAAAATCTTATTGTATAAAAGCGTCTTTCTCTAAGGTTTCAGATTCAATTCCTTAAAAACGCTTGTTTGAGTGACCATCGTAGTCATGACTTTAGTTTTAATTTTTCTTTTTTTTTTTTTTTAATATACACTTAGATTAACAGCAGAAGTTATCCAAAGATTAAACAGATATTCCTCACAAAAGTAAACAAAAAAGTTCGAATTTACAATCATCAAAAAATGTAAACACAAACTAACAACTTGCAAAGAGTTCTTATACAGAGATCTTATACAGAGTGCAGCATTGTAACTTCCTTATTTTAAAAATTAATAACACAAACAGTATAGGAAATATCAGTTTAATGTTTTTTCCATGTTACAGAGAGACAATTAAAGTTTTTATTTATTATGTTTTAAAAAAGATATCACTAAGCTGTCCTCCGTTCTGGTCAATGCATCGAAATAGTCGAGTTTTGAAGCTTCTCTCCACTCGTTCCAGCATATCGACGGGTATGTTGTCGATAGCAACTTGAATATTGTTCTTCAGTTGAGCCAAGGTCCTTGAACGGTCTGTGTAAACTAGAGATTTCAGATAGCCTCACAAAAAAAAAAACTCACACGGAGATAAATGGGGCGAGCGCGCCGGCCACTGAAGATCGCCCCGCAAGGAGATGAGGCATCCAGGGAAGTGTTCTCGCAAAAGATTCCTCGACGTTCGCGCCGTGTGGGCCGTGGCGCCATCTTGCCGAAACCAGACATCCCCACATCCATTTCTTCAAGTTTTCGTAAAACAAAAACCCTCAATCATGTCGATTTTTTGCACGTAAAAATGGCTGCCTGACCTGCTCGATGTTTTTGGGTGTCCTGACGGTTCTTGAACCTCCAGGGTTTTTTTTTTTCTGCACATCACCGGTTTTCCTAAATTTGTCCACCCATAAAAGAATTGATTTCTGATCAGAAACCCGCGGGCGGGATATTAAAGTGATTCGTGAATGCACATTGCGTGGCGATGATTGAATGGCCGCTTGAAAAGTACGCCTCTACGGCGAACGCGCGCTCCTCCCTCGTCCACTGCATGATGGTTACTAAACCTACAGACAGCAAACGTTAAGTCCTGCTCTTTCGAATGAGCGCCACTTCACCGTTGTCGGAATAACGGTCGCTTCAGCGCGCGCGTTTCAAATAAGGAAGTTGCTCTGCCGCACCCTGTAGAAATCTTATAAGAAATTGCCTAGTCAGCATAGTTTCAAACTCAATGGCATTTCATCTAAAGAAGTTTTAAGATGATATTTTGTTCATTTCTATATATTTAAAATGAAATAAAATAGGACTGAATTAACCAGCAAATCATGTCTTTTAAGCACATATTAATACTTGCAAATAAAATAATGAAATTTGCTGTTCAGGTTAGTATCGTTAATAGATATGAGCGAAGAAAATAACTACCAATGCTAATATCGGTATTATTTTCTATGAGGTAAAAAAACCTAATTTTTAAAAAAAACTTAATATTTTTGGTAAAATCAAAGCACAGAGCTGATTCGTGATTTTCGTTAAATTATTTATTTTTGATTAAATTCATATTTTTTATTTTTTTAAAAAAATGCAGTTTTTGATGTGAAGTGATCTCAACAATCAATGTGGACAAGTGAATGTCACAGCCGACCTGATGGCTTGCGCGGTTCGATTAAAAGAAAAAAAAAAAGAATGAACACGGCTTGTTTTGTGCAAATAAATGTTGTGTAAATAGATATAAATATTAATATAAATAATATAAATAATAATAATATAAATATTTACAGTTGTGTAAATAGATAAAAAGGATCTGCTACAACGATGGCTTATGGAAGAAGCAAACCTACTCCTATGATAATCATTCTAGTCTCCATGGAACCAATTTTGGATATAGGGCCGTCGGGTGGGCAGGGCGGCCGGGGCGATCGCCCTGGGCGCC
>JAFIDM010004315.1:54851954-54879440 GCA_023159025.1 Thereuonema tuberculata | reverse complement strand
TCTGCTTTGCATTCTGGGAGTTTCAACTCTGAGCGCTAGCACTGTAATTGGATAACAAAACCTACGTAACTACGATTGCTATTAAGAATTGGTTTGTTGACGGAAAATATTCCATTGAGTGGAAGCAGACGTTAATGTAATTGCCGTGTGCTGCATATTTACATTTATATTTAGAAATATTTTTATTTAAATCGCTTTAGGATAATTATTTTCATTTATTTCTTTTTATGTTATTTAATCAAAATTATTATTTTATTCTATAGCTAGTAAGATGTTTTTCAATATTTATCTCGAAAGCCAGCTTGAAAATTCAAGGAAAATCTAGTTTTTATCAAAAAAATGTTGGTGGCGCCACCTTGTGTTCATTCGAGCTGCGGTTGTCGTGATTTCTGTATTTTTTACTATTCAGCAAATAAATTTAAAGAAATTTTGGTTTTGGAAAAAGTTAGTTTTCAGATAAAACAGAGACAGTATTTTTCTAATAGCCTCAAACTTAAAAAAAAATGTCTGGAATGTTTGAAAAGTAATGAAATTTCGTTTCCTAGATATATATGTATTATGTGTATGTATTTATATATATTTAACTGATATCTAACACAGTTAGTTGTGTTACGAAACTATGGTTGTGATTGTTACTGATGTCACGAAACAGTGGAGACATCTAGCTCAAGTATGATGAAAAGAATATATTTGTGATAATATGGTATTTATGGAAGAAAAACGAACTGATTTCCCTTAATACAGTAAAACCTGGTTTATACGTATTTCAAAGGGAAAATTTTAAATTACGGATTACTGAGAATTACGTACAACTCATGTTTAACTTTATTTTTAATTAAACTTAAATACGTAATAAATATTTGTTTAATTTTATTTATTTTTCAACATATGATATGCATAACTGTGAGACTGTCAATTTCAAAATAGTGTATTCATTTTCGTAGAGGTTTTCTGATTTAGTGTTTAAAGAAACTTTAAGGGATTGAATAAAATACTATATATCCATTACACAATTACAATTCTAAGATAAATGAAAAACAAAGACTCATCGAATTTTCACTAATTTTCCATCACATTGTCACTCACTTTTCCATGTATACAAATTTTCTTTTTTGTTCACGGCTCCGCTTTACAGATTTTGAACCTAACTTTCAACATTCTTCTAAAATTGACTCCTTTTATTAATGACTGCACATAATGTAGTGTAACTTATATTTAAGCTACTCGGTATTTCTGCTTTTGATTTTTGCGGGTTGTCTTTCACTTCCCGAATAAATCTCACTTTTTCCTCTAAAGAGTAACTTTTATTCCTTCTATTACCCATGGCTACAAGAGAGAGACTGAAGTAAATAAAGGGAACAAATTAATGTTTCATCAATACGAAAATTCATTCAGATTTTGTCTCTGACGGATCTTTCATTAAAAGCCGCCCAGAAACCTCATGAATGCGACGATTATATATCGATACGGGGCGCCGAGCTGTATGTCAGTGAACCTGGGGAATATTTATAGTTGAATATACGTACAAGTCAATAAAGTTTTCAAAAATACACTACGTATAAAGAAGAATTACGTGTAACTCAGTCACGTATATCTCAGAAATATTTTATATGTAATTAAATACAATTTTCGCAAGGACCTACAAACAATTACACACAAACCAGAACTACGTGCAACTGATTACTTATAAACCAGTTTTTACTGTATCTTACTGTATTTTAAAGACAATAACTAATAATTTGTGTGAAAAAAATAAAGTAACGCAAATATTTTTCATCTATTATAACAAATAACACGATTTTAAGGAATATAGAGGACCATTTTGATTTGCAAAACAATGGCAATTAAGTTAAGAAAGTTGACTGTGACTGTGAAATTGAACTGTGATTTCACGACTTCATGCTCTCTCTCTCTCTCACCGTCGATATCAGTAATACCCAGACGAGCTGTGGTAAAAGAAATAAACAAACTGGAGAATGCTGAAGATAAATCGAAATATTTAAATATAAAATTACTTATAAACAATAAATGAAAAGTTAACTGCAATTTTCAAAAGATAATTACTGAAATTAGTTACTTTAAATATATTGATATTTCAAAATTTTACAATAATCATTTCTAAATATTCAATTTTAAGTGTTACTTATTTGAGATAGTTTAATAAATGATTTTTAGAATATTATTTATATTTGATAATATTTAGGGAAAAAAATAATAATTAGTATTACTATTATATAATAAAATATTATTATTATTTTGGAGAACTCATTGCAAGTTGTTAAAAAAATTTTTTTAAAGCATTAAAAATCACTAGTCAATGTATAATATTTTATTGTTTCTCATATGAATGCTATTTTTATGTTATAACGAAATCACATTCTGAAGTAACGAAAAATCTTTTGGAATACTGTTTACGATATATTTTATTCTCTATGTAAAATAAATCTAATTTAATTAAGACATTTACTTTATTTATACATAACCACTTTAGTTTCTTTTTAATTACAACAATTTTCACAAACTTCGTCTTTCAAAGCGATGTCGTGATCGAATCACAGTTAAAACGTTCTGTTACTACAGTAGTAACGAAGAATGTGATCCAATCACAGTTCAGAATCAGTGGAACATCACAATATTCCTAATCGTTGTTACAGATCACCCTGTATCTCAGAGAGGATATACAAAACAGAGTAATTATTAACGCAATCGGAAGCCCACACCCATAAAGATAGATGATGAAAATAAAACTTAGCTTATGGAACCGCTGGGCCCAATTTAATTCCACAGCCAAAATCAGTTAAATATAATACCAAAAGAGAAGTAAAGAAAAGATAAACAACTCAGGAATGTGTCACAACAAAATGTATTAATAAATAAGATTAATGTTATACAATCACACACAACAAATCAAGACTAATGCAATAGAAATTACATATCAATAAAAAAAATATATATATATATAATAATAACACACACTGTCTTGTTCATAAATTCGGCAATTCCAACAGATTACAAATTAAATCGAAATTACTCAACTTAGTAATTATCAAATAGTAATTCACAATAATCTTATCAATGCAATTTAACAAAAGTATAAACTTAAGACATATTCTCACAAATAGTTTGAGTCACTTTATAAGCAGAGTCTGATCGAAAATTGTTTATGAAACAGACTTTCTGACCATAGAGTATGTCTGAAGAGTTCACTCCTGGACTTAATTTCGCCAAAGAAAATATACTCACAGTTCGACGCTCTGTCCTGTTTACATTGTCACAAAATATAGGATAGCTCCGACAAAATTCACTGTTCATGTCAAAGTATCCAGGTAAACACAAATGGCACACAACACATTCTTTTGCACTACACGAACGTTTCTTAATAACGATGGCTGCTCACTACAACTGAACTATCCTGAGGGTATACGACCTTTCTTAATACCTCACAGATATCCAATAAGCTGACTTCATATCAAGAAGCACATATCTCAAAAGTATCCAGAGATATGTGCACCACAGGATGAGATAAAGTCTTGCCATTAACCGTGTATAGGTAGAAAAGAAGAACAAAGCTGTTTTTCTCCTAACAGCTTCTCCGCCCTTCCAAGACGGAAGAAAAATACGTGTGTCTCGTCCGGCTACATCGTGAGAAGTGACCCTGAAGTTTCAAGAATGCATCTCATAGGGATGGTGACGTAAACAACGTTTTACCAATGGCCCTTCAAGAAATAAGGGGTGACTTGAAACCCCAAAATGACATCATATAAACTTCGTACAGAAACAATATGGTGGAACCTTTTCACCAGCACAAAAATTGTTCCAAAATAAAAGCAAAATTGCATTTAATAATCTACATCACATTTACAGATAGCAATTATAAAGGTTACATAAGGTGGTAGGATGCAAGAATATATAAAAAAAAATGCTAAATAAAAAGTTTTAATGTGGAAAACCTGCCATTTCACGATCAATTAGGAAACAAGGAGAAGAGATAAAAAAACATGGCGGATCCTGTGAAAAGAGATAAACAAGGCAAAGGTCACTTTGCCTTAACTAAGTGTCATAACCACACAGAATAGCGTCATAAAAAGTAGGAGAAGAAAAATAAAATAAGGAAAATTAAAAAGACCGTAACATCATTGTGACTGTGAAATCACAGTATTGCCCATCACTATTGGGTAGCACTTACCCTGAGATTCTAACATTGAAAATATTACGAGTTACTTAATTAAAAAATTGGATTAGGACAATTATAGATCATTGCGATCTGACATCCGTCCCTCGGCCCTAACTGCGAGATACGTCTCCCTTCGAGTGGTGCGTGTCCTCGCTTTTGAAAAGTTAACTTATTCATTACATCTTATTTGTAAACTAACATTGTATCCGTCAAAAGGAAATAGAATTAGTGATTTGTTTATTTTTTTTAGAATTTCTGTATTTCATTAAAATAAATATAATTTATCTAGAATCCACAGATCATAAATTGATCTGAAAGTTGACCACAATTCATGAAATGTCTAAATATCTCCGCTACCGGGTTTCATGACATACAATTAAGTTTTTTATCGTCACTAAGATGTTTTGCTCAAGGAGATAATTCAGTATTCGAAACAGAATTAGGGTTACCATTGTTTTATTTCGTGGGGAATGGTATTGAATATAAAATTAACCCACTGAAGGGATGCAGTTACTATCTGATTATTATGATCGGAATATCAGATCTGTGTCGTAGGATATCAGTGCTTCATTATTGAATGAAAAACCTACGTTATTTAATAAAAGACATTAAAGAAATTTAAAAAGCTTAAACAAAGAGAAAGAATGCATTGTAGTTTATTTCAACATGTTAAACAATTTGAAAACTGAAGAAAGATCTGGAAAACTTCATTCGACCTAAAACCACACCAATTGCAGATTTAGAATTTCATAAATAAAACAAAATAATTTAAAACAAAAAAAAAATAAATAAACAAAGTCTAATTAAAATAACCAGAGCCGTGAAAAAAAAATATATAAAAGGCTACTATTTTTTTCTTGATTTTTGTCTATATGCCTTTTGATTTCATTTTTTTATCAATTTTTTTTATTAATAACAAGGCTGAGACCAAATAATTTACAAGTGACATCCTGGAACAGCTATTTCACGCTCGTTGGCAATCATCAGCCAGGAGAAGTCACAGTAAATAACAACGTTTCCGTACTGAGGCTAGTACGAACAATACATCGAAAGCGCAGTGTTGCCTCAAAGAAAAAAATTATACAATTAAAAACTCACCAATGAAAAAAACCAGTGAGAAAATCCATGTGCCAACAGTGCGCAGGTCTCAATGTTTTTTTTTTTATAACATGAATATTCAAACTGCGCATTTGAATTATTAATAATAACAATGGGTGAGACCAAATTATTTACAAGTGACATCCTGGAACAGCCGTTTCACGCTCGTTGGCGATCATCAGCCAGGAGAAGTCACAGTTAATAACAAGGTCTCTGTACTTATTTAAGTAAAAAAAAAATTCAGTTAAATGAAAAAATAATTCAATGAAATGAAAAATAGTTTATTTCAATAAAGAATAATTTAAATAAAAAAAAATAACTAAATTAAATAAGCAAATGATTTACTTAGATAATTATTACTTCAGTGTCTAATGTACTTAATTAAATGGAAATTGAGTAAATTATTTTCCTTTTAATTACCATCACAGTCACAACACTTAGAGGAATAATGATATGAGACCATTAAATAATTTCTGCAAACAAAATGAGTTAGTAAAAGTTAGTTTGCATGATTATTTATTCTTATCATTAACTAGGATTATATACATTCCTGTGAAAGTTTCATTTGAACTTGGCCTACATTTGACTGAACAAAACAAAAAATTACAAGAAGCACAATCGAACAGGCGATTTCAAAGGAAATATCTTACCTACAAATACTTTTCACACATGTGGGCGAATATACAAGAGACCCGAAATTTCGAATTACAGGAGTGACTGACGTTTGGTGGTGTTTGATAAATCCTTTTTCTTCCAGTTTTTTTTTTTTTTTTTTGGGTGGATGATAGGTAGGGCTGTACCAGTTGCCATCTTTAAATTTTTGGAGAAGAATTTTTGGATTTTTGTTTGGATGATCGACTGTCGCCCTCCTCCCTAAAAAAAAATATATAAAAAAAAAAAAAATCTTGTCCATGATTTCAACAATATCCGTTCCGTTGTTCAAAAGTTAAAAATATTTGTAGAACAATTGTGATTTTACGTGCACTGTTCATCATTGAGAATACAAGAATAAAGCCGATGCACCTGATTAACGTTAGAACAATAATTTTAATACAAAATGACACAACTATAGTTTCAAATGCAGAAAGCGAGCAAACACTTGAAAATGAATGCTCGCTTTGTGCATTAGAAACTATAGTTGTGTCACTTTGTATTAAAATTATTGTTCTAAAGTTAACCAGGTGCATCGGCTTTATTCTTGTATTCTTAAAAGTGTTTGTCTTTATAAGTACATAAATACATATACATCTCTGAGCCTCTTAAAGTAGACTAATTTAATTTTACAAAGACACCTATTTAAATAAATACATATTAAAGGTGTTCATTTAATATATATAATTTATAAAATCATTTATTTATATACATGAAGGATATAATGTTTTAAATAGATAATATTCAAAATTTATGGGTTGCTTAATTAAAATTAAATTGGAAAAAAAAAAGCCGTGCAAATCCTCCTTCACACAACGCTAAGCTTCCGATACAAGTCTCATAAACTCGCAAACCTCAGTGGAATGCTGTAAATTAGAGGATGTGGGAGAAGTTATATTTATGTGCGATGTGGTTGCAAATGTGTAACACGCAGGTGAGTCATGGCCAGTGACCCCAAGGATCCCTTGTTTTCCCGCTCAAGCAAAGAGTGTGTTTTGAAAGAATCGACTGACAGCGTTAAAAACAATCTTCAAAGGGACCCTCCTCCCCCTCCCTTCGGCTGGCCCACTAACACGATTTGTCCGAAAATACGATGCGAAGGGGAACCGCCCAAGAATTAATGTTAATTAATAAGTTAAATGTAGTCAATACAGAGAGGTTGGACCACCCGTTCCAATAATGATGATTTCTTGCTGCAAGATGTGATTCCTAAGATGATTTTGAAAGAACATGAAGCCTGCTTTCTTCAAAAAGCCTCCTATTCTGTTTTTCTTTGTTTTTTAAAGTTGTCTTACTATAGAAGTCTCTTTCTAAATTATTACAGCCCTGTCGAAACAATCCCATCTTCATATTTTTCCGTTTCCTGAAAAACTGAATATCACGTCAGAGCATGCGCAGTTGTAGAAGAATTGCTTTTCATTTTTAGACGTTGAAAGAAAATTAATTGTTTCATTTCTTTTTATTTTTTATTTTTTTTAAGTACAAAAGATAGTCTCTTGTTCATAATATGCATGACAAGCTTCACGAAGATCTATTAACACATGAATTCAAAATTTGTTGGGGGGGGGGGATGCACACTACATACATATATAAAAGTCAATGTTTGTATGTTCCCTATACAATTTTGCACCGCTTGACTGATTGAAACCAAATTTTGCGTAGATACTCTCTGCTACCTTGCGGAAAATATAGGCTACCCTGGAACCAGTTAACCACCTCCAAGGGGATGAAAAGGTGTGAAATCTCTGAAACAGATCCACATAAGGACCTGGTGGCGACAATGGGAACTAATATTTTTCTGCAACAATTGGGAAAGATTTAATATGATATGGTTGTGGAGAAGGGGAGAATGATGACTCCTCATCCTCTCACCACCCTCTTCCCACCCCTACCTCCTCCCCGGGCAACGCAGGGTACTTTAAGTTAGCATCCACAGCCTTGTTTCCTATTCAATGCTTCTATTTTGTTTTCAGAAAGTAAGTAATTCTGAAAGAAAGAAAAAAAACAATTTTACGATTGAAAAAATTATTTTGAAAAAAGATAAAATTTCCGGACTCAGAAGCGTCTGCAGAGGCTGGAAGAGCAGGGTTCGATCCCTTTTGAGGGAGGGAGATTTGTTTACGTTTGGTTCTCTTTTTAGAGGGGACGTTTCTCTAAAGCTTCTTTCTGCGTCTATCGGTTTGAGGCACCTGATCTTCCAAAGTTTCTGGTGCAAAGGAAATGTCCAGCTTCCCCAAGAGGCCTCAGGATTGATAAAGGGGTTCCTACCTACAATTTAGTAATGAAAGAAAAAAAAATAGGTTGTAGGAACAAATCCTACCCATCCCTTTCCACTTGAATTCGTAGATAAAATGCACTTCCTCGATAATGTTATTTTCATCCATGCAATTCCTCTTTTCAACCTAGCCTTTTATTAATGCAATACTTACATTTAAAAAAAAAAAGAGATTAAAAAATCCACTTCCTTGAAAATCTTATTACAAAAAATTCTTTATTTTTTTTTCTTTGCTTTTTTTTTTTCTAAAATACAAAGAATTGATATTTTCCATTTTCTGAAGGGAAAAAAACGTGAATTAAATCCGTATTATTCACTTAAATTGTCTAAATCGGTTTAATTTTAATCATCTCAAACCACGCAGAATGGATTAAGAACTACTCATTTGTTTAAGACAACGAGATAGAATCATAGAAATAGGATAGAATCCATTGTTTAGATTCCAATGCTTTTTTCTGAGAATTTTTGTCGACTTCTCGTGCTAATTTTTCGACAAGGTCCTGTTTGGAAAGGATTTCAAATAGAAAGTTAGATTTTGCTTAATCCTTGAATTAGCATTAGCATACAAAGTTTCAAGAAGATCAATCCAGCGGTTAAAAACTTATTCTTCGCACGCACACGCACACCAATTAACAGATTTGTGGTGCTTCACTTCACTATTGGGAAGTAGCTTAAAAAAAAAAGGACGAATTTAGTTGTAAAGTAGGTATTTTGCACCAGTTTTAATTAATCATAAAACTGGTGATTTGTTAGTGTTGGAAAGATTATTCTCTTCTAACCATCTCCAATAATCATCCATGCAAAGGACCTTTTTATTCGTCAGATAAACATCGCGGGTCAAGCTTGAAACCTTGCGGCATACTGCTTTTTATTATCTCAGTGAAAGTTATAATTGCAAATAAAATTCGAGACAGAAAAAACCTTTCCAAAATTCGATTCTAGTTTAAACTAGATTTATATTAAGCATCTTAAGAAAAAAATAGTAATCTTGCAATTAAATCCACTAATCAAACGTAGAACTTGTTGTGAACGACAACAAGTAAACATTCTCATCTAGTTTATGTTTTTTTGTTTTGTTTTGTTTTGTTTTTTTTGTTTTTTTTAATAAAAAAAAAACTAATTGCAAAAAAAGGAAATCCTGTACTTGTTGAATCCACTTTCACCCACAAACGAAGGATATTGATATTTATTAGGCGACCATAAACAGCAAATCAATAAATAAAACTTCATTTCGTATTTTTAGATTTTAATTAACTGACCAATTGGCTTTTAAATATTAATTAGCTGTTTAATCATTATAACAGAATAACAGATACTTGATTCAGTCTTTTATATAATCTCGGATTTCTAGAAATATATGAAATTTACTAAAGCTTAATAAAAATATTAAAATAAATATTTGTATAAAAATACATATTTACTTCAAATAAAAACATTATAACTAAGATATTCCTTTGCTTCCTCATTCTCCATTTTACAAAACTTTAAAATAAAATGGTAATTACAAAAGTCTTTTTTAGCATCCTAAATTTGAACATGTTAGCATGTTAATATTGTTAATAATAGTAGTAATTACAACAATAATTTTTTAATGTTTGTTTTACTTTTTAATTACTAGCAATAATAACATAATTATATTACATAATAGTTATTTGTTATGATTGCTAGTAATTAAAAACTAATAAAAACATTAAGAAATAATTATTGTAATTTTTATAATATTAATAACAAGATTATATAATAATTATTTGTTGTTAATATTACAAATAATTTTACTAATTATTTCAATATTTAAATTGTTACTTATTTAATTATGAAATTAGTGAATAATTATAAATTTATTTATATAATTATTTAAATTATAAATATTTAAAATTATAAATATTTAAATTACATATAATTATATAAATAATTATTTATAACTTTATAAATTACAAATTTATTATTTTACCATTATTAATTATAAAATTTATAAAAAATGTAATTAATAATTAATTACCAATAAATAAAAAAAATTGAGTTTTAGCTAAATATTAATTAACTTATTAATAATTCTGTAGAAAAAAGTCATGTAAAGAAAAGTACGGACTAAAAGTTTTAAATTTACCCCTGTGAGCTTTGCATATATAGTGGACAAATTGTCAAAAATAAAAACTGTGTCTGTATATTATCTCGATTAATTCATTGTATCTTATTTATTCATTGTAAAAATTAATTCTAAGTTTTATAACACACGAACCTTCTAATATACATTGAAAATGATATAAATTAAACATTATGTATTAGACTAGCCGGGAACAGTCGCTTCGCTCCGGAACCTTTGCATATATAATATTAAAAAAAAAAACTTTATTTAAAGCAAATTAATATTGAGATCGGAGAATAAACGACTTCCCAGCCCTTTGTGGCCTTCTCCGCTTGTTTCGATATCATGCTTATTTATGAAAATATAATATATATTTGTTTTCGTATTTCCATGAATTGCACAGTTGTTTCATTTCTACGTGCCTTCACAAACTTCTCACAATAGCCAATATGAAATTTCACATTTTGCGTGTATCGTGCAAACTTAGAAACGTTTGTGAATGTTCTATCGTTCGATAGAACTTTCAAATACCAACATTTTCTCAATATAATGTTCTCTTTCCACTTTTATACTTTTCATTTACATTGAGGAAAAGTCAAAATTTGACCCTTTAAAAAGCGACATCTTGGAAATCAAAAAAAATTTTCGAAAGATTTTTGTAGCCTTTTGTTTGTCTTAAAAGGATCTACATTTTATCCATTTGCATGACCAATCTATCTCTTATAGTTTGATCACAAAATTGCAAAAACTTATTCTTATGATAGAATAACGTTTTTATAATATTATATTAAATTATCACAATATTTTTGTATTGCTTTGAATAAAAAGTTGAACCATTTGAATGTCATGGAATGATTGATTTTTTTGTATATTTGAAGTCAAGTGTGAAATACAACGAAGATAAACTTCCACTTCAGTCCTCCAGCAACTGAAGAACTCTGTGTACAAATGTTTCCTAAAAGTAGCGGTACCTTTTCATTTTAATTTAGCGCCAACAATTATATATACTTTACGTGCATGCATTTATAGCTTTTCACAAGAAACATAGACATAAAATTTTTAGAAGTTTTCAGCAATGTTGGATGATTTTCTCTAGAGAAAAAGACAAGTTTAAGATTAAAAACATTTTATGGTAACGAGGCTTAAAAATTAGCTTGAACAACAGCTTCCAGGATTTGATTTTGTTTTTTTATTTCTCTCAAAGCCAAAAACTTTTTTCTACCAATTGAAGTCAAATTGATTTATTTTCAGAAATTCAACAAAAAAGCATCTCAAACTTTCTAGTTTTATTGGGAAAGTTCATTCATAACAAATTATTAACTAAAATTAACTCTTAGATTAATTAGACCACTAAAACTCCAGTTAGTATCGTCAGCCTTTCTGCATTTTCATTTCCTTAATTGCTTTGTTAATTTCAGTAATATTTTGTACAAATACTTTCTCTTATTTACTATCTTTGACCTATAATCCTTTTGAATCGCCTTCAGCAGCTAAAGATTTAATTGTAAGGAAGTATTTGTGACAATTTGCACAATTGGAAAGGGAAAAGATGAATATAAAGATTATCACTTTATCGCCAATTATAAAACTCCACATGATTAATCGGATATGGAAAATATTAAAATACATTCCATTATCCCCACGAATTTCTCACGTCTGACTTGAAATAATTTAATTATTTTTTTTCTTAGATTAATCTAATAATCTATAATATTGTAATGTTCTACTGCTTGGTATGTGTTGTCTGATAGATGTGTGTTAGCTGTAATGTCATTTATTTCTTATGTTTTCTTTATTTAATTTGAATCTTTCCAGAAAATATTTGAAGAATTATAACTTACAATAACGTAAACTTAGTACCTGGAGTTTCCCAGAAAACAAAGTTAGTCAAAGGAAAGAATTAGTTGCAAAGTTACAGGTAATGTCATCTGGAAAAACAGATGCAGATCAGAATAGCTAGTTTAGAAAATCACAAGTGAAAGAAAAAAATATGTAATAATTAATAAATTTATAATAAATAAAAGAGAAGTTCGAAAGAACTGAAAGTATAAAAAGTCATTTCTTAAAATTTCTTTCTTTATCATTTGTTTAAAAGAATTGTTTACTAAAAGTTTGAAAATAATTGTAGGCTTCTAAATGTAATACCTAGTGAACATAAACAATAGCAAATTTCGATTTTCTGAAAAAAATATTAAATCCTCATTAAATAGTTAATTAACGCTAATCAAATCAAACTAAAGTAATGATTATTTAGAAGATTAAGGTTCATTGTTTAAGATGATAAAACAGTAATGTAAATAGAATAGAAATCCATTGTCTAGTTTTGTAATGTTTTCTGTGGGAATTTTTGTCGTAATCTCTTTAAGGAGCTGAAATAAATTGTTAAAAAAATGAAATAAAAAACATGAAAACCAAAGACTGCACATAAATAAACAAATCACGCCTTTGAGTTTGTCAACAGAGGGAATCGGAAACGGCCGTTTCGTCCTTCTTAACACTCATCAGCCCGATCAATCATCCTTTGATGACAAATCCAGAAAGGCGTGAAGAATAAATAGAAATTACATTCGCTCCCGAAAGTGACTCCCGAATAAAATTAAACAACAATTTAAAAAAAGTGCTAAAGGGCGCTTGAAAAACCTTTGACCTAACAATCGTTAGGATCTGAAGGCGTTTAATTATAAGAAAATCAAAACCAAAAAGGCAATGTAGTAACAAGAAATAAATTTAACGTGCAGCAAATTTTTTTTATTATTATTATTTTCTCTTCAAGGACCTATTTGGTAAAAATTTCTGTAATATAAAAGTTGGATCATTCCTAGACCACGAATATGTATACCAAGATTCAAGAAGATCCATCCGATGGTTCAGAAGTTATTAGACGAAGAAGAACATTGACTGATTTGATGAACCTGATGGTTCTGGTGGGAAAGAGGGTTTTATTTCGGAAGGGAGAAACAGCGCTAGAGCAAAAGGCGGGAAAATGAAGTACAGCACTGCCACTATGCTTCAAAACATTGCTTCTGACAAATGTAGTCAAATATTTCTGTTGACTCGTTGTTCTCCTTCAATAATTGATAACTAACTACAGACAACTATGTTGATAGCAACCTTATGATAAATATTAGATAATTATCGTTTAATTTCAACCTAATTTAATGTGAATTAGAGAAAAATAAATGGTTATAACAACAGAAATAATACAATTCGAAAATACAATTCAAAATACAATTTTTAGTCGAAGTGTCTGTTTGTCTGTTTGTGATCACAATACCTCAAAAACTACATATCCTGGAAAGCTGAAATTTTACAGGCTTGTTACAAGGAAGAATTCTATTGATTCTGATACAAATTGGATCAGTGGTAAGAAATTATTGGCGAAAACCTGTCAAAAAAAAAACTGTCAACTCAATTGTATTTTTTTTTTTTTAATCCTTTGTATGTGATATCACTATGCCTATATTTGAAAGTTGAACGCCACCTTTACCGCAGCACGGTAAATTTTAATTATAAATTTTATTTACACTTGTTTCTAATATACAAATTTGTATATTCTTTATATTATTCAAAAAGCAATTTTTTAATTTTTGATAATCCGAAGAAGAGATCCGTATATAAAGGTTTCCGAAACTTATAACAGTATATTTTTTAATTTGTATTAGTTATTTTCAAATTTAATTAATTGTGCAAAAGGTCGCTTTTCCATCAGTATGTCAGCTGCACGTACAAAAATCACCAATCAGCAACCATTCATGTTCTATTTTTGCATTTTTCTTTCAATTAATCATGTATTCCGAATTCTCGATGATATTTTAGTACTTGCTGGCTAAAAGGGTATTATCTAATGTTATTACAAGAGGCTGCTCAACTAAGCTGTCATTAATTCAACAAATTAACGAAACTATTAGAATTAAACAGAAGTATACATCTTGTATTACTTCAGTCACGAGCGAACAAGGAGGAAACACAGGTTGATAATAACACACTGTAAGAACTCTTGGGAGGGGTGTTCTTATTTTTACTGACCATCGAAAGGTTTATTTCTTTTTGAGGGGACATTCCTCTTTCTTTCTCGCAAGGTCAAACACTTGCCGAGAGTGAATTGAACAACCACAAACACCCCGTTCTCATAATAAATCATTTCTTTGAGTTTCTATTGAGATATGTCTCACCTGTTTGAAAGAAAACTATAGACAATGCTCCTCTTTACTTCGTGCAATGAGTGTTTTTATTTTTAAGACTTATCACCTACTTGAATCTGAATTTAAGTCGCCTTATTATATTATTTGTACAGTTTCGTTCTATCTCTGATTTATTTTACTTTTAATTTCGTTTGGGTTTTATTAATTTTACATATTTTTCTATTTCTTAATGAATTTCATTTCATTTCAAAACCTGTTCGTAACAGTCTAGTGTAGGATAAGAACTGCCGTCCTTAGGACCAGGCAAGCGAGGCTTTGCGCAACATAAAAGAATTTTTGATAAATAGTTTGGCATTTTTGACCAAGTAGCTATAAAATTACAAAATTTTGATTTTAGAAAATCAAGTACAGTCGGACCTCTATTTAACGAACCTCTATTTTGCGAATTTCTCTATTTTACGAACTTTTCTTTGGAACCAAGAACATTTTGCTAATTTCTTCGTAAAATAATCTCCAATTAGCGAAGTGCATTTTCTAATTAACGAACTTTTTCATGGCATCTATTTTTTTTTCTCCTTGAAATGTTTTTATTATTAATATTCCCTTAGAGGAAATGAAAGAAATGTGGATACAGCTGAGGGAAAAAGAAGAAATTAACGATGATGTGCTGATTGATGATTATCTTTCACTTGATTTTGAAGTTGAGACCTCGAAAACACTAACTGAATCGGATATTTTGGACAGTATGAAAAATAACAATATAACTATGAATTGCGATGAAGATGATGAAAATGGAAATGATCATGATGCAGAAATCAAAAAACCTTCATATGATGAAATGCTAAAATCATTTGAAACAATCCGACGCGGATTACAATTTGAAGAAAATACCACTGTAGGGGTTTTTGGTGCATTCAAAGATGCGAGACGTACTACGAGCAAAAACACTTTCTCAAAAAAAAAAAAAAAATTAAGACAAAATTTACAGACTTTATTAGTAAAATTTAAGTACGCATGTGGTAATGTATGCTTTATGTCACTAAAATTATTACTTTTTTAATAATATTTATTGTTTATATATTTTAAATCTGTTTTATGTAGTTTAAAGTAATTTTAAAAGGTGAATCTCTATTTAACGAATTTTCCATTTAACGAACTTTTTTTCGGGATTTAGCGACTTCGTTAAATAGAGGTCCGACTGTACTTAGATATATTTGCCCTGGAAGAGCTAGAGACGGCCCTGATATAATAGAAGTAAGAGAAATCATGTTCCAGCTCGTTCTATCATCATTTACTATAAATAAAAGACTTAAATCACACTAGATGGGTTTTTATATAAATTGAAAGAGGGTTGAGAGATGATGACTAACTACGAATGTTGTAAGAAGTTTTCAGTTCTCCCGCTAGACTGCATCGCAATCAGGCATCGAAACGGTCAGGTGCAGACTTTTATAATCAGTAATGTAATCTATAATAATGATTATAACAGCTATAGTACTCTAGTTGAGTACATACATGAAGGTACAATAAAAATTATAGCAAATAAACGTGAAAACGTGAGAAAATGACAATTATAATACCGATTATTTATAATTAATTTTATCAACAAATTCTAACCAGCTAACAATTGAAAGACTTGGTGAAAAACAGGCTTTTCACACAAAAACATAATTTCAGATAGGTAAGTTTTTGAAATATTTAAGAATGCAAAAAAAAAAAAATCTCAAAAAAACCCCTTAAACATTTTTTGAGGGTGGAAGAGATGGCTATATTAGTAATTTCAGGTCAAATTCAAGTTGTTTGTTTGTGTGGGATGCAACTCTCAGGAGCGGGAACGATCCGAGCCTTACAACCCTTCGAGTTGATCGTCAATAAGGGTAAATCTGGCTGATGACTCCTAATAACGACGAAACAGCTGTTCAGATTTCCGTTTGACGATAGCTCAAGACGTGAATGAAATGTACATTTTTTTGTTTTTATTCCTTATTCATGTTTCATTTTTTGCAAGTGAAAGTCCCCTATTTTTCCCAATATTTCGGAAACAGTGAAGTAGTCTTTTCAAATTAACATTAAAATAAATATTAAAACAAGGTAAAATAGAATACATTCGCGATTCTTAATCAACGTTCTAATAATGAACTGTGGCTTAGATCGAAATGGAAACTCATATATAATTAAATATGCTAAAATTAATTAAATTGGAAAAGTGTAATTAATAGCAGGTGAATAAAAGTGGACAACCACAATAACAATGATAATAACAACTAAAAAGGAGGGGAAATCAGATTAGAATTTAAAGGAACATAATAAAATTAGTTTATAAGTTATTTTTAGGTAGCAGGAACAATAGGGGCATTTATAAGATATTATTTCGGAGAGGGGTCAAATTAGAAAGCCAATCTCCTAAAAAAAAGAGTCGTCTTCAAAATTTCGGAACAAGGTTCTCTCAATCGCCCTTCCAACCAAAAAAAAAAACACACGAAAGAAAATAGGGCCTATTCTACACATTTCGGGGAGGGTAAGGACCATCTCGGACCTCTTCCCTTCTAAAAACGTCATATGAACAACTAATTAGCCTTCAGGATCACATTATGTGGTGATAGGTCAGTTTTCTGCTAATTTTTCGAGAACCATCTGATTCTGCTTCATTAAAGATCCTATTTGGAGACGAGAAAATGTTTTCGGGTTTTACTAATGAAACAGAAAAGTAAAAAAAGTTAGAAATATTTATATTTCACAATAAAATCAATTTTTTTTATAAGCTTCTTTTTCACTCAGCCTTTCAATTTGCTCCCAACAATATTCACTTGGTTTGTTAGTGTAAAATTTCCTTCACATTATTTACAGTGTAGCCGGGAAGTTCCCATACCCCCTCACTGGGAGTCATATTTGAAGAAAATATTTACATATTAAGTGTCCAATGCGTCTGTGTGTTCATCATTGTGATGTACACACAAGTTCATACGCCGCCACTCCGGTGTGATGGTTCGAATGCGTCCTCTGCATTGCGCAATTCTTCATTTGTAGCATAACGACATTCAGAGACGTAGACTTTGATGATCACAATGAGTTGTCAGGCGTCGTGAGATCAGGACTTCGTGGTGGCCATTTCAATGGAGCTGGAGATGCTGGAGTACCACTACCAATCCAGAGTCCTGGAAAATGTTCATGAAGAAACCCGCGCACAGTAAGAGCCAAGTGAGCAGGTCCTGCTGCAGCCACACCCGTTCCTTGATACCCGCGTCTTCAAGCTGTGGGATTAACCATATTTGTAACATGTATAAATAAGTTTCGCCATTAACATGACCATCAAAAAAACATGGTCCAAACAAATGAAGTGATGTCATCGCAGCTCACATCATTACGTGAGGTGGATTCCTCTCCAACTCCAGTGGTTCTCTTTCTCTCAGAAGACAATATTTGAACACGTGCATTCTAGTGTCAACAATTGAAATAACATTCAATACTAGAAATATTTACATTTATTGCTACAGAACAGGGGGTTCGGGAACTTCCCTTCCACTGTATATTTGTAGTGATTCTATATACATTACCAACCGAGCTTTTCAAAAGTTTCTACTAGAGAATTATTAATATATTTTTTAATTAGATATTACAAATCACATACTTGCTTATACAGTATTTACCATCATTATATATTTCCCATAATGAAGATCGCACTTAGAGACCTTCGAATGGTCGAGAAAAGTAAAAAAAAAGTGTGTTATTTTCTTGTGGGGTTTTTACAATACTTTGGTACCAAAAGAAATTTATTTTTAATTCCTTCCTTTTTTTTTCTTCTTCTCTTTACTGATGCCACGTGAAGACCATTCGCTACGAAAAATAAGAAAAAAGAAATCGCTGTATATTTCCTTGAGGAACTGACTTCTTAGTGTGATGCCAAAGGAATTAATTGCTGTTTACAGGTGCGTCTTCTCTCCGCTTTCTTTGAAATCTTCTCCTGGTTTTCCTGGTCTATTTGAATTTCGTTTTCCCGTTTCTTTCTCCATCTGCTTTTCCATCTCCTCCGTCTGCATTGTCTCTACAGTGAGAGGAAAGCGAAGGGAAGAAAGTTGACTGAATTTCCCTCTTTAGCCACTGTCTATTAAAAGCAAGGACTATTATTTTCTTCACTTCCATCAGAGTAGTCTTCAAACAATAACCTGACTGCTACAATCTAGATTTTGATGAAATTTTATATTTGCAAGATACAAAAATATGAATCATTCACACTCCCTTATAAAAAAAAAACCATATTATTTATTTATTTATTTATTTATTTACTTATTTTACAATGGCTTCATATTTCTTTGAGATCACCTATATACTGTAGTTCAAGGATGCGAAGATTGTTGCACCTTCAAATAACGCCGACAGAGGGCGCTCCATGAGAAAATAGAATATCACTTTTTTATTAGTAGTACTTTTTATTTTATTTTATTTTATTTTTTATTAGTACTTTTGTTTTCTTACAGTAATCGTGAGAAGAATCAAAACAGCAAAAAAAACATTTTTTTAAATCAGGGCTAATTTATTCTTGACACATTGTGTTGAATGAAATTGTGCTGGAGACTAAAAAAGTCTTCTCACTGTCTTCGATATTACAATATCTTTTATTTATGGTCCTCTTAAAGCAATGTTGATTTCTGTTTATTTCTTAGTTCACATATTTCAGTGAGCGCTTTTTAGTGGCTCAAAAGCAGCAGAGTCTATGCTGCGCCAGAAACAAGATTTTGAAATTGGGAGCAAGTCATTGAAAGGACGAGTAACACACACAGAAGAAATACAGAAACGCTCGAAATCTACGCCGAAATTTCTGAATCAGAAGTTCACTAAATTTTTTTATTTATTTTTTTTCATACATTTTCATGTACACTGAAAAAAATCATTGAAGATATTAGACTAAAATGGACAATTGGACCTTCTATCTTCCTTTTCATTTGAGACAGAAGTCAGTTGATCCAATATTATACTAATTGATATGTCTACTTTTTAGAAAGGAAGCCTTATAATCCCGGTTTGTCCGTCGTCTGTTGACAAGTATCCCACAATGCAAAGCACAACAATCACAGCAATCGCAACAATTGCGCCTTTTGCATTCGCAACAATCACATGCTCAGCAACAATCACAACAATCACAATAATCGCAACAATTGCGCCTTTAAGAAGCCGTTGCAAAGCATTGTGATTGGTTTACTAATCGCTTTCCCTACTTTGTTTTCCCTAAATAGCAAACAGTTGAAGGTAATTAATATTTTTTTTTCATTTTTCATTTCCTACTATCATAGGAAGGAATGACTTAACAGATCACTCGGTCCGGGCGTCCCGCTTCACCTAATAATTTTTGAATTGTCTTCTTGAAACTTGGTAGGCATATTCAAGGAATAGATACGATCTCACTTTTCTATGTAAAATCTCTTTACCAAATGGGTCCTTGTCGAAAATTTAGCACGAGTAGGCGACAACATTCCCAAAGAATAACATTGGAATCTAAACAATGCATTTCTGTCCTTTCTCTAACAATACTTCATTGTTTTAAGCAATGAATTTTAATGTTCTTTTAGCTAATACATAATTAGCACTCAGTGTCATATATAATTAAAATTAATACGATTTCGAATTTATTTATTTTATTTATTTATTTATTAATTTTATATTTTTTTTAGAAAATACAAAATCCGTACTAAATTTGTATCTATCAGATATTAGAGTTTGAAAATAAAAGTATGTTTTTCTTTTTTTTTTGTTGTAAAAAAAAAACAAAAAAGAAACTAAGAAATCACATTTTAAGTCAAATAGGCTCAAGTTCTTTAACTTTGTTGTTTCTTTTTTATTCATTAATTTGAAGAGAATAAGTTGAACAACATTTATATCAAATTTTCTTTTTTATCTTGCGAATTTTTTCTCCATACTCTCACGAATTCACTCAAAGATTTCGTTATTTGATACTCAAGAATTTCAAGAGTCTCGCATTTAATAATTATTTGGAAAAACTGAAATTGTGGGCCATGTGGGTATTCCAAGTTAACACGTCAACTTAATTTATCAATAATATACAATTTTGCTTTGTAATGTATTCATCTCTCGCTTCATAATAATATTTCTTTTCCATTATTAATAATTATTTCATAATTTTGTAATAATAATAAAAAAATTATAAATTCACATCTACAATGTTAAGCACTTAGTAATAGTAAGAATGGTGAAGGTAATAAAATTAAAAATAGTAATGTTAAATATTTTCGTTCGAATTATCAAATAATATTTTTTCTAACTAAAATATCTGTTTAATAAATCAACTTATTGACTTTAAAGAAATTACTTCCTGACGTTTAACCTTTAGATATTAAATATGAAATATTTTCCTTGATATCGGGAATTAAGGCTTATTTGATCAATAGTTTGTTAATCATTATTTACTTAGGTTTTCCCGCGATAGTTTGAGACGAAATTCCATCTTCCTTCCTCGAATGTTTAATTTATTCACTGGACAGCAAGTAAATACAATCGGCTCCCATTTTAGTGGGTCGTGACACCTAGTTTTTCGGCCTCAGCAGTTTGCTGATTTGGCCGAGGGCTGTTTAGTATCATTCTATGGCCGGTAGAGGGCCAAGACAAGAAGAACGCTGCCTCAAAAACCTCATAGCAATTTGTCAGTCGCCAAAGCATCAACGACTATTATAGCGCAGGGTAAGTGATATTAACGATTTTATTGTTTTTATTTTTAATTTTAAACAATAAATAATTTCTCTTATCTGAGAAATGGGCCTATATTATATTTTTACACGGTTTTTCGTATTAGGAACATAAAACAAAAGTATATTATTATTATTTGAGATTATTAATCTTTGAGCTGCGGTACTTACATTTTCTGTAATTTATTATAGCTGCATGAAAGGCTTAATCATAATTTATTATTTATTATATAATAATAAATTTATTTTATATAAATAATAAATTATGATTAAATTTTCATTATACTGAATATTTATTAAGATTTCATTGTTGTTGTTTATTTATAATAAGGATTTTCTCTTAATATAAATAGCTATTTCTGAAACAATAGAAGTTTTTTTTTTTTTAAGTATTCTCGTGTGAGGAAACAGAATTTAAAACTTTTATATAAATTAGTTGTAAAATTAATAAATATTTTTCAGACTTTTTAAAATAATTGAACAAATATTTTGAGAAATATTTGAAAATACAGCAAATGTAAATTTTGTAAAGAAAGTTATGAATTTTATAATTGAATGATAAAGATTAATTAGAATTATGATTGAAATAGTTCTAAATCTGCAATAATATTATAATTTTTCTATTTTACTTCTAAAATATTTCTGCTTTGATAATAAAATAATGTGTTTTAACCTGTTTCAACCTCATCAGGGTATTTCTTTTTCCCCTCCATTTTTAATTTTTCAGCATTCGCAAACGATACATAACATTCAACAATCTTTTTGAAGCAACCTCCTCTTGTTTTTTAGTGTCTCCTACTCGCTTCTCTTGCCAACCTCTGTGTAAAACATTTTTCACTATCTTCATTTCTTTTTTTTTTTTTCCGTTGTCTTGCTGATGATGGAGGTCTTGACACCTCCGAAACTGTTCATGGATCCCTTATAACATGTATTGTATACTTTTATCATGTTTTAATTATTTTAAAAACAATTATTTTTTAAAACTATGGTGTGTTGGAAGTATTTCCTGTGTTATCATCATAGCAAACCATACACGTCCATTAAAAGTTAAAATTGAAATAATTATAAGTTTTTACCATTTTTTTTTTTTTTGTCAAGGATGTTTTACTGAAATTCATTTTACAAAAATCTCTGAATATCTTCGAGAATTTCAGAATATATTAAGCAGTAAACATAACCTATTTAAACATTTGCGCCATGTTTGTATTTAATAAAAAAAAATGTTTACAATAACGCTGTAGAGTTGCTAGAAAAGTAAACACTACATGTATGTCGGTTTGTTTACATAGAATACAATATATCAACTTAATATAAATTATTTATTAATTCAATTTTACATTAAATTTAAATAATAATTTGTACATCATTAATTAAACTTTACGTTTCAGTTTTAATGAAATGTTACAACAGTACTTAATACTCCAACAATCGCAACAATATTTAAACACTTCCACTAATATAAAGTTTATTAAGTATAATAAATTTAGTTTATAATAATGTTTAATAACTGTAACGAGTTTAACTAGAAATTAAATTAATAAATTCTTCAAATATTAATTGAAAATTAATTTTAACTGAAAAATGGGAAAAATTTGTTTATTAAAAAAAAATGATGAAATTAACTTTTTTTTAAGAGAATTAAATAAATATCTGTCAACAAAAAAGAAGTGATAAACGAACATCTTTATTTTTTTTTTTAATAGGAATCATTTTTTTTTTCTTTGATGTTTTATTTTTTTCCAGGTACTATTATTGTGTTCCATAAATTTACTCAGGTGTGCCTAAGAAATCGTCTTTCATATAATTATGAGGAAGACGTTAAGATCCACAAATATTACAGTTACTTTTTAAAATAACAGAACACCGTTTAGAAAATATATTATTTTTGAGAAGAGATACTTTATAAAAAAATTAATATTTCCTTAAAAAACTACAAAATTATAAAAGCATAGACTTAATAGTAATTTTTTTTAAAAAACGTTTCATTTACTTATATCCATTTATTTATTTATTTATTTATTTATTTATTTATTTATTTACTTAATTAGTATTTTATTTATTTATATGTCTGCAGAAAAATTAGTAAAATAAGATTTTTTACTAAAAAGAATTTGCTACTTATTATAACGATAATTGATAAAATTTTTTAACCAGAATCTTTCAAAATAAACTTGCATTTTTTTTTTTCTTCATAATTTCCATACTTCCTAAGTCTTATTTCCGTAGTTATCTTAAGTCTTATTATTTGTATATGTTTCGGTTTTCTTTAGGCCAAAGGGTTTCCTCGGGCGAAACAAACCCGCAGAGAATATTCCAATCAAAATAAAATAGATCACCTACTTTGCTCCTAAAATATAATCAGTAGATGAATTAGATTATATCTTTTCATCCATGATCGAAAAGCGCGGCAAATACTCTAGACTTACTGTCAATAGAATGTGATGTTAAATTAAAAAAACTATTCCACGTTTTTCCCTTTTAATTTTTGTAATATGTTTAGTAATAATGTACTTTGTAGTATTGTTAAACTGTATAAGAGATCGTTCCCAAAGAATGAAGTCAAGTCAACATGAGACGACATTTTCTCTTCTGATGAAGAACGTGGTGCAATAAACAGTAAAAGCAAATCGTGTAAAAATTATATCAATATAAATTAATGTGAAGCATTATTAAAGAAGAAAAAGCTAGGGCAATTAGAAAACATAAAAAGTAATAATAGTAATATTGTATTCTCTTTATTCGAAATTGTAAGCAAGATGCATTAAAATCTTATCATCGCATCAGAATGAAGGCTCCCCACTCTACACCTGTAGCACTTTTTATTTATTTTTTAACTCTTTCTTATTTGTAATAATTTCAACTTCCGCATTTTAGTAGTGCCCAAATTTAATTTAAATTCAAGCTGAGATAATCTATCTAGGACTTAATACTGCAAAAGTAAAAATTCATTGAGACTTCCCTTCTAAACGAAACGAAATCTTACGAGCAGGGCCCCCACAAGGGGGGTGTCAGTTGGTCCCTCAGCATCGGGGCCCTGGACGTCAAAGGGAACCCGGATGAGGTCTTACATTAGATTAGAATGTGGTGACAGGAAGCCAAGCACCGCGACCAGTAGATCTATTGTGCTAAGCCCACGGAAATGAGGACAGATGAGAGAAAGACTGAGAAAGTATGGTGGTAGGCTCGCAGGGGAAACGGGAGAATCCCGAAAAAATCTGCCCAGAGCGGATCGTCCACCATCACGAAACTCACATGAGAACCGAACCCGGGACTCAGAGGTGAGAGGCCAGTGTCTTAGCGACATCGCCAACCCCGCGGCCCCCGGCTGAGGTCTTACTCGAAAAAAAAAATGTATAAATTAGCCTATCACTTCTAGACATTTTTTAATAATTAGGTCTACATTTTATTTAAGCTATTTTTCTGCTTTAAACGTCTGCATTACATTGTTTGCGTAGAGCGAATTTTTCTAAACTTTTTTTCTAAAGATCTAGGTAGAGCCGGAAAAAATAGATGTTGGTGTTAAATTAATTTACTCTAAAAATATTGATAATACCTGTGTGTGGCATGTTTTAAAAAGGAGAAATAAGAAATCATGTGGTGTTTTCGTGATATTTTTGGGTAAGAATCTATGATTTTGACTATAATGTGGGAGAAGGCCTGTTACTGCATTTGATACCTGGGCCCTGAATTTGATGTGGGGGCCCTGCTTACGAGATTGTCTATTATGAGTATATTTGTCTGTGTGTCTACATGCTTGCGTAGAGTATGTGTCTAGCTTTTGTGTGTCTCCAGGGTGGTTTACTTGTGAACTTGTAAGTGTACTTCTTTACGATGTGAATGTATATGTACATATATATACAAATATATCTCCAACCTTAAAAAAAAAGTTCAGATTGACTGTACTTATTGAATTTTGATATGCTTATTTATGGACAAGATATTGATCACCTTTAACATGTTTTATTTTGATGAAATCAGTGTAGGGGTGAAAAAAATAGTTTTTTTGATAACTGAGGATATGATAATAGCTGTATAAGTGGAAACTCGATTAACCGTCACTCGATTAACCGTCATTCTCTGTTATCCGTCATCGATCGCAAAACCTACTTCTCCGTAAAATACGGGACATTGCCGCGAAAAAAAGCTCGAGCCTCGAAGAAACAGAAGATGATGACTGATTACAGCTTAACATATATACAGCTTATTATCTAGTACTGTTTTATGTTTCTATTATTATTATTATTTGTTTGGTGTTTGACGATATCTATTTGTTACCGATAGATTTTTCTTTGTATTAATTTATGGTTTGCCTTTCGTCCCAAAATTTCGTTACTGTACATGTTTATTGCGAAATTTCTGTTATCCGTCTATTCGGTTAACCGTCACAGTCCTGGTCCCTAAGGTGATAGTTAATCGAGTTTCCAATGTACTTTTAAACTTTGGCAGTTGGTTAATGAAGAAACAATCAGATTGGTTATTAAGAGAATGACAAAATTACCACCTGACTATACATATCACCTGACTATACATTGTAATCTTGAAGAAGGAAGATAGAAAATTCTTCCGAAAATTCGATAATAAAATGAAGTGTAGATGAAGTTTTTTCAATATGTTACGATGTGATTTAAAGAAGAAGTATGGATTTAGAACTTATTAAGAGAATGACTGGTTAGTTCAGTAACAACCGAACTCCAAAAGTGCCCTCGTAAGTTTAAGAGGTATATTATTAATAATTTCTTTGTCTTTAATTTCTCGCGATAAGTAGTACTAAAAATAAAGCAAAAGTTATATACTATAACTGAAAGAAGGAAATAAAGTTACAAGTTCCTTTCCAATTTCTTCGCAACTTTCCACTGCACATAATCAGAAAAACTGAATTTGTTTTTTTGTTTTTTTTATCTGTGGAGCACGTCGCGAATCTTCTTTCAAGTTCTGAAAATCCAACAAGAATAAAATAAATAGCATTTGAGACTTTACGATACATTTTTTAAACAAATGTAAGTTTCTACCAGGTAATGGCAGATTATATTTCCTAGTTATATCTAGTATTAAGAAACTTTTTCGAGGAATAATTACAAAACATGAAAATACTTCAACTTTATTAAAGTTCTTTTTTTTTTTAAGAATGTGTCGATGAAAATGTTTTGTAGATGTTCAAGTGGGACTGGATAATAGACATGCTTCCACTGAAGTTGAGAGTGTTGACTATCATATACCAGCCCATCTACACTGGAACCTTAACCGCTACCTGACAGAATATGTCTGATATACATTAACAATGCATGCGTTTTGCATTATTTTCCAAACGAATAGTAATCTTTAAAATAATAACTCTTTATTCTGAGATATGTTATTATTTTATTTTAAATATCCAAATATGAAAATTGTGGACACGGTAAGGGATTTTTCGAGTGTAAGCCGAGTGGTAAGGGATTTTTCCCACGCTCCATTCTCCTCTAAACGGGTCCTAGGGTCTACCCAGCCCTCTGTAGAATGGGTACCGGGTTTCTTTACCCGGGGTGCAGGCGGGCGAGCGTTGGGCTGACTGCCTGACCTCGTCCCGGGTTACTGAAACGTTCAAGCCTTACCTCCAGCGTCCTAACCTAAACCTAATAGTGAAAATTGAGTTTGTCTTATTTCTTCAACTGATATTAATTTATTTATGGATCTTCAAAATTACGTTGAGCTTTATTATTATTATATTATATAAAAGCGTTATTCTGTCTGTCATTGTCATAAGACTTTACATTTTTCCAATTTTGTGACCAAACTATAAGAGATAGATTGGTCATGTAAATGGATAAAATGTAGAGCTTTTTAAGACAAACAAAATGCTACAAAAATCTTTCGAAAAAAGTTTTTGATTTCCAAGATGGCGCCTTTTAAAGGGTCAAATTTTTACTTTTTCTCAATTTAAACGAAAAGTATAAAAGTTGGCAGAGAACATTATATTGAGAAAATGTTGGTATTTGAAAGTTCTATCGAACGATATATCAGTCATTAACAAACGTTTCTGCGTTTGGAAGATACATGCTAAAATTAAGTGTTTTTGCGGCAATCCCCCCGTGCCAACGCGCAATACACCTGAGTTAAGCGGAGAAGCCCACAACGAGCTGGGAAGTCGTGTGTTCTCCGATCTCCATATCAATTTGCTAAATAAATAAAGGTTTTTTTTTTTTTTTAATGCTATACATGCTAGGGTTCTAGAGGGAAGCGACGGTACCCGTCTAGTTATGTAATAATGTTCTTAAATGATTACAATCTATTTGTGATAATTATTACCCAATAATACAAAATCACTTCTGGCATTAAAATTGTAATGTAAATTACTTTGAATAGGTTTAACAACAAACAAAATAAAATTG
>JAFIDM010004315.1:54802898-54831954 GCA_023159025.1 Thereuonema tuberculata | reverse complement strand
CTTCTGGAGCTCGTGTGCTAGATCAGTGTATTTACTGATCTTGTCTGAGTGAGTTTTCTGCATGTTCTTGCTGATAGGCATTATTATTATTATTATTATTATTATTATTATTATTATTATTATTATATCGTAAGGTTCAAACCATGGGTTTCCCCAGCAAAGACAATATGGCGGGTCAAGGACCAAGGCACATATTGCCAAGTGTAAAAAAAAAAAAAAAACTATGGGAGAATGGTTAGGGATGTGCGGTTGTGCCCTTAAATTTCCAAACTATGCATGTTCTGTTGAGTACCACAGTCTTCTGGAGTTGTGCATAAGTGTTTTTACGAAGTTCTAGTGTGCTGAGGCTGTGGTGCAATGTGTGAGGCACCAGTCCAGTGGCGGACAGGACGTGGATACAACACGTACTCGGTCCTGCCTCCACTGCTTCTGGAGCTCGTGTGCTTCTCGTCTGTGTATTTACTTATCTTGTCTACGTGAGTTTTCTGCATGTTCTTGCTGATAGGCACTGCAATATCAATGATATAGGTCTGTTATGATGTATAGTTTTGCCTGTGTGAATGGGGGCGGTCCCAGTGCAGCTTATGTGAGGGTGAATCTAGTACGTTTTGTGGTATGTACTTGTAGTACAGGACCGTGTTCTTAATAAGTGAATGTTTGTGTGCTAGCTGTTGATGAACGATCGACGCTACCTGATTGTGTCGGTGGAGGTAATCTGTTTGGGACAGAAGGGGACAACCTGATATTACGTGGTCGATCGTCTCATGCGTAGTGTGGCATTTCCTGCATTTGTCGTCATGTGTGTTTGCATCGTGTAGAATGTGTTTCTTGTAGTGTGGGTGTTAGGGGTGGTGAGTGTTAGATAAGGGTTTACGAGGTCCACGGGTGTGAGGTGTGTGTCAGCCTTGACAATGGCTGAGTGGAGTGAGGAGTGTTGTGCTCTTTGGTGGAAGTGTTTCCTAAGTGTGTGTACTTGTTTTTCGTGTAGGGTGATGAGGTTGATGAGTCCTCGGCCTCCCTCCTTGCGGGGAAGAGTCATCCTTTCCGTAGCGGACTTGGGATGGTGCATGATGTGTTTCGTGAATGTAGTGCGTGTTGTGCGTTGTAGTGCTTCGAGTTCGGTGTTTGTCCATGGAATTATGCCGAACGAATATGTTAGTGTGGGGACGGCAAAAGTATTGATGGCTTTAATTTTATTTCTGGCATTGAGTTGTTTTGAGGATGTTGTGAACGCGTTATATTTTCTAGAGTGCGTTTTTGATGTTTGCGTTGTCAATGAAGCGCGCTTGCTGGAAGCCCAGATACTTGTAGGTCTCTCCCTCGTCCATGGATTGGTTGGCCAATCCAGGGTCCAGTTCAAAACCCTCTAAATTCGAAGCCTTCCCGCGTGTTATTTGTAGCTTGCGGCATTTGTCGATTCCAAATTCCATCCCAATATCATTGGTGAACTATGTGGTGACTTGTAGTAAATTAATAAGTTGTGCGTTGTTTGTGGCGTAGAGTTTAATATCATCCATGTAGAGTAAGTATGTGATTTTGTATGGTGTCAGAGTGCCTGAGGTAAGTCTATAACCGTGTTTTGTGTTGTCTAGCACGTGGCTTAATGGATTCAAAGCGAGGCAGAACCAAATAGGACTTAAGGAGTCTCCCTGGAAAATATCTCTCCTTATGGGAATGGGGACTGTAGAGATGGAGGTGCGTAGCTGTAATGTTGTGTTCCAACTCTTCATCGTGATCCAAGAATGCCGTGATCTTGGAGTGTATTTTGTAGAGTTGAAGAGTGTGAAAAAGCAAGGAATGGGGGACTGAGTCAAATGCCATCTGATAGTCGATGTACGCGATGTGTAAGTTCCTATTCTTCGCTCGCGCCTGCCGCAGGATTACCGAGTCAATAAGGAGTTGCTCCTTACAACCCTGGGAATTCCTGAGACAGCCGTTCTGCTGTTCGGAAAGAATGTTATGTGTCTCGAAGTGTGTATAAATTCTGTCTGCAAGACAGGTTGGTGAGGAGTTTGTAAAGTGTGGGGAGGCAAGTGATTGGACGGAAGTTTGCAGGGTGCGCTGTTTCAGTGTTTTTGCTCTGTATTTGACACCCTGTGTGACGAAAAGAGGCATATGTTCTGGGTGTTGGATTATGTCAGTGAGTGCAAGAGCTAGCTTCCCTTGCATGGATGGGAACCTCTTGATCCAGAAGTTCTGAAGGCCGTCTGCACCAGGAGCCTTCCAGTTATTATTATTCATATTCTTATTATTATTATGATTATTATTATCTAGCCATTGAAATTTCTATTTTTAGATTTCTATTATCAGTTTTGATGATGGTCGTACATTTTTTCCTCTTATCTATACAGAATATATATATTTTTTTGGGGGGGGGGGTGTAACTAATTGTGGGGGTGTTGATTTATCAGTAGACGAAATCCTATGTCTCACTGTCATGTCATTTCTAACGAATCAAAAAATGCTAAAACCAGTTTGTTTTTGAATTGTGATGTTCATTTTTCTTTAATCAACACGTTTCCATAAATAATAAACTTTCTTTTTTTATTATTGCTTTAAACGCAAAGTCTTCTACGTCCAAATAACACTTAATTACAAATCAAATAACTTTCCTGAAAACATTTATTGATTTATTGATTTATTTATTTAATTCCTTTTTTATACATATATATATATGTGTATACTGGCTCTTAATTTTATTTGCTCGTTAAATCCATTGAAATTTGTTTTATTGACGATTTAATTTGTTGTTTTCCGTATAAATCTTCGTTGAATAATTCCCACAAAACTTTTTTCAATGTTAGATTCAGAATCACGTTTTCACTTCACTTGAAAAAAAAAGATAAGATTCCGTTTTTTTTCCAATGTTTCATTCAGATTTTCTTCTTAATCAGAAGTTTGTAAAAGAACATGAATCTCCTCATTTACTGACTCATTCATTTACTGACTTTTAACGAAGGTTTCCGTTTCTAAGTCTTCGTTACCTGATAATTCGTTTAGGAAGAGGTAATTATCTGTAGTTCTCTAGTTAATGTATAATTACGAGTCCAAATGGAGTCATATTCTGTCACATCGTAATGGTAATTAAACTGCAGTGAATTTAATATTATACAACGAAAAAGATTTATTTCTTCATTTTAATAGTCTTTGCCAAGTCTTCGTTTTACCAATCTTTACCAAGTCTTTTAATTCTTTATTTTTTTCACAGCCTTCATTTTACCAATTTTTACTTCATTTTTACCAAATCTCATTTTACCTATTTTTACCTTATTTTTACTAAAATTTACTTTTATCTATTTTTTAATTTTCTTATTTTTACTTCATTTTTACCAAATTTCTTTTTACCTATTTTTACCTATTTTTCATTTTACCTATTTTTACTTCAAAAATTTACTAAAAATATTTTTACTCGTCCTTATTTTACCTCATTTTTACCAACTTTCATTTTATCTATTTTACCTATTTTTCATTTTGCCTATTTTTACCTATTTTTCATTTTATCTATTTTAACTATTTTTCATTTTATCTATTTTTATTTTACCAATATTTTGACATGGAAAAAATTCAGTCTACACATAAACACAATTTTTGAAAAATATAATTAAAGCAATGCATACATATTGCATTACGGTAAACGTTAAATTTTCATTTAATACCTATATTTTTACCAAATCATCTCATTTCACCTATATTTTTACCAAATCATTTCATTTCACCTATTTTTTTACGATATCTACTAAATTCTTCAGTTTTACCAATTTTTACCAAGTGCATTAAATTTTTATCAATGTTTACTAAATATTTTTATTTTAATAATCTTTAAAAAAATATTGAACAATCTTATCAGAGAATGGAAAGTAGAAAATTTGATGTTTGATCATAATCTTCATAATAACAAACAAATAATTTGGATTTAAATTCGTAGTTCGTTTTGAAGCATAGCATATTTGTGAGGATGAACAATTGCGATTCCTAAATTAACCTGATAGGCAAGGTTGCTTAAGTGAAAAATGTAGCATAGTCCGCCAAAACAAAATCGTAAATATGGCAACTGGTTGGAAGATCTATGGATACATCAAAATTTGTTGATATCTCTAAGGCCTTATTATTCAACACTTGTAACTAATTCATGTGAACCTTTAATATCCAGGGCATTATTTTAAGATCTTGATAGGTCCTTTAACAGCCCATGAATTTGGACGCATGGTTTCATGCTTATGATTCAGTTCCCTAAGTGTAATACTTCAATAAAACAAGATATAAATATATTTACAGTTACAAATTGCTTTAATCTTATTGTTTTATTCTTTTCCTCCTGTCAGAAGTTGGAAGCTTGCGTCTAAACGTGTTTTATTGATTAATCCAACCGAAAAAATAAGTCAACACCCTCACAATTGCAGTAACACCCAACTTTTTCTGTTGTCACTGTTCTAATGACCTCCTCCAGGGTTTATTCAAACAAATAAATAAAGAAAAGTAAATCGAAAAGATAATACGCCTATTACAAATTATAAACGAGACATTTTATATAAGCTTATTTGAAAATATGTTTACTTTGATAAACTCACTTAAAATCGACTTGGTGTCATCTTCTAACTTAAAATCATTTTTTTTTTAATATTTTTTTTAGATTTTATTATATTATTATTTTATCATTATAGTATACTTATTATATTATATTAATTAATATTTATTATATTAAGATTTTTTTAATTTCTATAATGGTATATTTATATTCATGTTATCAAAATTATCGACTCAAAAAATTTTTTAAAATAAAAAAACAACAACAATGAGATATCAAATTAACCTTAAAATTTATTATTGAAATTTATTTTATTATTATTATATCAAAAAAGTTTCAAACCATGGGATTCCCCAGCTAAGACAATATGGCGGGTCGAGGACCAAAGCACATATTGCCAAGTGTATTAAAAAAAAAAATGATGAGAAGGTAAAAGAAAATGGAAGAATAGTTAGGGATGTGTGCTTGTGTCCATAAATTTCCGAACTATGCGTGTTGTGTTGAGTACTACAGCCTTCTGGAGTTGTGCATAAGTGTTTTTATAAAGTTCTAGTGTGCTGAGGCTGTGATGCAATGTGTGAGGCACCAGACCAGTAGCGGACAGGATGATGGGTACAACACGTACTCGGTCCTGCCTCCACTGCTTCTGGAGCTCGTGTGCTAGGTCTGTGTATTTACTTATCTTGTCAGCGTGAGTTTTCTGCATGTTCTTGCTGATGGGAACTGCAATATCAATGAGATAGGTCTGTTTGTTGACCTTATCAACAAGTGTAATGTCAGGTCTGTTGTGATGTATAGTTTTGTCTGTGTGAATGGGACGGTCCCAGTACAGCTTATGTGAGGGTGACTCTAGTACACTTTGTGGTGTGTACTTGTAGTATGGGACCGTGTTCTTAATAAGTGAGTGTTTGTGTGCTAGCTGTTGATGAACGATCGATGCTACCTGATTGTGTCGGTGGAGGACAGAAGGGACCGGATATTATGTGGTTGATCGTCTCATGTGTAGTGTGGCATTTCCTGCATCTGTCGTCGTGTGTGTTTGCGTCGTGTAGAATGTGTTTCTTGTAGTTAAGTGTGGGAATGACTTGGTCCTGTATCGCGATCATGAACCCTTCGGTCTCCCCAAACAGCTCACCACTCATCAGCCATCTGTTCGACGCTTCCATGTCGACATGAGGTTGGCTGAGTTCGTGGCGATGTCTGCCATGGAGTTCCTTACGAGCCCATGATTCACGCAGCTGCTGTGTGTGGGTGTCGGGAGTGGTGAGTGTTAGAGAAGGGTTTGCGAGGTCCAGGGGTGTGAAGTGTGTGTCAGCCTTGACAATGGCTGAGTGGAGTGAGGAGTGTTGTGCTCTTAGGTGGAAGTGTTCCCTAAGTGTGTGTACTTGTTTTGCGTGTAGGGTGATGAGATTGATGAGTCCTCGGCCTCCCTCCTTGCGGGGAAGAGTCATTCTTTCCGTAGCGGACTTGGAGTGGTGCATGTTGTGTTTCGTGAATGTAGTGCGTGTTGTGCGTTATAGTGCTTCGAGTTCAGTGTTTGTCCATGAAATTATACCGAGCGAATATGTTAGTGTGGGGACGGCAAAAGTGTTAATGGCTTTAATTTTATTTCTGGCATTGAGTTGTGTTTTGAGGATGTTGTGAACGCGAGCACAGTATGTTTTCTTGAGTGCGTTTCTGATGTCTGCGTTGTCAATGACGCGCGCTTGCTTGAAGCCCAGGTACCTGTAGGTCTCTCCCTCTTCCATGGATTGGATGGCCAACCCATGGTCCAGTTCAAAACCCTCCAAATTCGTAGTCTTCCCGCGTGTTATATGTAGCTTGCGGCATTTGTCGATTCCAAATTCCATCCCAATGTCCTTGGTGAACTGTGTTGTGACTTGTAGTAAATTAGTAAGTTGTGCGTTGTTTGTGGCATAGAGTTTAATATCATCCATGTAGAGTAAGTGTGTGATTTTGTGTGGTGTCAGAGTGCCTGAGGTAAGCTTATAACCGTGCTTTGTGTTGTCTAGCATGTGGCTTAATGGATTCAAGGCGAGGCAGAACCAAAGAGGACTCAAGGAATCTCCCTGGAAAATACCTCTCCTTATGGGAATGGGGACTGTAGTGATGGAGGTGTTGGAGGTGCGTAGGTGTAGTGTTGTGTTCCAACTCTTCATCGTGGCATCCAAGAATGCCGTGATCTTGGGATGTACTTTGTAGAGTTGAAGAGTGTGCAAAAGCCAGGAATGGGGGACTGAGTCAAATGCCTTCTTGTAGTCGATGTACGCGATGTGTAGGTTCCTATTCTTCGCGCGTGCCTGGCGCAGGATTACAGAGTCAATAAGGAGTTGCTCCTTACAACCCTGGGAATTCCTGCGACAGCCCTTCTGCTGTTCGGAAAGAATGTTATGTGTCTCGATATGTGTGTAAATTTTGTCTGTAAGGCAGGAGGTGAGGAGTTTGTAAAGTGTGGGGAGGCAAGTGATTGGACGGTAATTTGCAGGGTGTGCTGTTTCAGTGTTCTTGCTCTGTAGGTAAGTGATACCCTGTGTGAGGAAAAGAGGCATATGTTCTGGGTGTTGGATTATGTCAGTGAGTGCAACAGCTAGCTTCCCATGCAGGGACGTGAACCTCTTGATCCAGAAGTTCTGAACGCCGTCTGCATCAGGAGCCTTCCAGTTGTGTGCATGTTTTAGTGCTGTCTGTATATCTGCGAGAGTAATATCATGGAAGGGCATGAAGGGTAAGTGTTCAGCGAGTTGTTCTTCATCTGTGATCCATGGTGCTTTGTCATTGTGGGGGATGGGGTTGGACCACAGAGACGACCAGTATTCATGTAATGCCTCGCTGGTGGGTGTGTTTGTGTTGGGTGCAGTGGAGGGAGATGAAAGGGATCTGTAGAATTTTTTCTCATTGTATTGGAAAGTATTGTTCTGTTGTTTGCGTAAAGTGCATTGTTTGTATCTTTGTAATCTTTTTGCAAGTGCACTGAGTTTTTGTTTTAGTGTGTCAAGATGTTCCTGAACCTGGTTATGATGGTTTGAGTGTGAAGGGCGAGTGTTTATGTGCTTGAATATCTTCCTGACCTGGGACATAAGTTTCTTTGTTTTGTTTCCTGCACAGTATTGTGTGAGCCTGGCTATGTCTCCTCTAAGGTCGCTGATGCGGCCTTCAAGGCGACGTCTCCAAGGGGGGATGTATTCTTGTGACCGTGCAGTGGTAGGTATGTGGTGTTGTTTGATTCCAAGTGCCCGAATGGTTCCCTGTGCCGCGCAGTAGAGTGTTGTATGTATGTCTTCTAATGTTTGGATATTGTCAAGGTGTTGTGGGATAGTGTGTGTGTTGAGATGGTATATGACTGTGGCGAGTTGTTTTGATGTGTGTACTTTGGGGAGTGCAGGTCTGAGTGTGGGGTCTGTGCCTGTATATTGTGCTAGTGCGGTGTAGAAATTATCATGTGCTGCTTGTTGTATGTCATTAGTTGTATTGTTGGGGAATGTGGACTGAGGGGTAGAGGCTTCTGAGGCTTCTGTGTTTGCCATAAAGGTAATGTCTTCTGGTGGGGTGGGGTGTGGTGTCCTGTGGTTGGATTCAGCGACCTCTTCTCTAATTTGTGCCAGTATGCATGGGAGAATAAGATTGTTTACTACTATAGAACGTCGCTGATCCGCTACCCGCTGTTCGCTAAGCCCTAACGATGGATAACGTGTGGTGAATGCATGGTGTAGTGCCTGTCTGTATCCTGTGAGTTGAGTCCCTAACTGTGTAACAGTGTAGAAGTCGCGCATAAGATCCTGGTTCATCTGTGATGACCATCGGATGCGCTGGCGTGGTTTCCCAGTCTTGGTGGTCGCCTGCTCTGACACAGACGAAACACTTCCGACTGTTCGGGCTGGATGGCGTTGCCCGGGCATTGTGGTAGCCATACTACAGGATGGGGCGCCACTTTCTCCACCACCACCTGCGGGAGACTGTAGCATATTTTTCGAACGGAGACCTCTGCCTAACCCCCGAACGCGGGTGACTTTATCCTGCGCCACACCCGATGCAGCATGATCTATATTAGAACGAGTTCTCATCATGGATGGTTGGACCCTTTAGCCTACCCTAAAGCTAGTGTAGTTCCCGCCCCCACCGCGAGGAGGTAGGGTCCATGGGGGCTTATTATTATTATTATTATTATTATTATTATTATTATTATGATTACGTAAAAGTTTCAAACCTTGGGTTTCCCCAGCAAAGACAAAATGGCGGGTCAAGGACCAAAGCACATATTGCCAGGTGTAAAGAAGTGTGCAGCGAAGTTTAAGGATGTGTGATTGTGTCACAGCTTAGATTTTCTAACTATGTCGTGTTGAGTATCACAGCCTTCTGGAGTTGTGCATAAGTGTTTTTGTGAAGTCCTAAAGTGCTAAAGCTGTGGTGCAATAGGTGTGGCAGACAGTGGCAGACAGAACGATTGGTACAACACGTACTCGGTTCTTCCTCCATTGTTTCTGGAGCTCGTGTGCTTGATCGGTGTATTTATTGATCTTGTCTGCGTGAGTTTTCTGCATGTTCTTGCTGACAGGCACTACAATATCAATGAGATAGGTCTGTTTGTGGACCATATCAACAAGTGTGATGTCAGGTCGGTTGTGATGTATAGTTTTGTCTGTGTGAATGGGGCGGTTCCAGTACAGCTTATGTGAGGGTGACTTTAATACGCTTTGTGGTGTGTACTTGTAGTATGAGACCGTGTTCTTAATAAGTGAGTGTTTGTGTGCTAACTTTTGATGAACGATCGACGCTACCTGATTGTGTAGGTGGAGGTAGTCTGTTTGGGAGAGAAGGGGGCAGCCTGATATCATGTGGTCGATCGTCTCATGTGTAGTGTAGCATTTCCTGCATCTGTCGTCGTGTGTGTTTGCGTCGTGTAGAATGTGTTTCTTGTAGTTGCGTATGGGGATGACTTGGTCTTGTATCGCGATCTCCCCAAACAGCTCACCACTCGTCAGCCATCTGTTCGACGCTTCCATGTCGACATGAGGCTGGCTGAGTTCGTGGCGATGTCTGCCTTGGAGTTCCTTACGAGCCCATGATTCACGCAGCTACTGTGATTGGGTGTCAGGGGTGTTGAGTGTTAGAGAAGGGTTTGCAAGGTCCAGGGGTTTGAGTTGTGTGTCAGCCTTGACAATGACTGAGTGGAGTGAGGAGTGTTGTGCTTTTTGGTGGAAGTGTTCCCTAATAATTCCTGCCTCTGTCGTCATGCGTGTCATGTAGAATGTGTTTCTTGTAGTTGCGTGTGGGGATTGGTCCTGTCAAATGCCCAAACAGCTCACCACTCGTCAGCCAACTGTTCGACGCTTCCATGTCAACATGAGGCTGGCTGAGTTCGTGACGATGTCTGTTGTGGAGTTCCTTACGAGACATGATTCACGCAGCTGCTGAGTGTGGATGTCGGGGGTGGTGAGTGTTGGATAAGGGTTTCCGAGGTTGACGGGCGTGAGATGTTTATTATTACTGTATTATTATTATGTTTGTATGTTTCAAACCTTGGAATTTTCCCCAGCAAAAACAATATGGCGAGTCAAGGACCAAAGCACATATTGCCAAGTGTAAAGAAATTTGCAAGAATGATTATTATTATTATTATTATTATTATTATTATTATGCTTAAAAACATACCACTTAAAACCAGACTTAATATACCACTTAAAAACAGACCACTTAAAAAACATACAAATAAAAGTGCTTAAATTAATTTTTTCAAAAAATGTCTGGAAAAATTCACACAAAAGAAATTATAACCTAAATAAGTATGAAATTTTATTCCCAAAACAAAAATTTATATACAACATAATAATGCAAAACTACTATAACATATTACAAATAAAGAATAACAGTAATCAAAATTATCATCTAAGACAAAACCATAAAATAAAACTACCATACCCTCCAATTTTTAATAGTTATGGGCACAGAAATATAAACTTTAATATAGAAAGAATCATAAATGATATGAATATAAATATATTCTCAGAACATCAAAAAATATCTGTTGTCAAAAAAAACCTTAAAAAATGGCTTATTGAAAATACTTGAAAAAAAAAAAAAGTAATGTAAATATATCATTAATTATTTTATATTGTTTTTCTTTCCTCTAAATATCTCTGTTTGGAAGAATTTAAACTTCAAAATGGAGAAATGAAAGGAAAGAAAAAAAATAAATAAATAAACACCAAAGTAAAACATAACAATGGTACTATTAAATAAATATTGGAGCCTACCCTCCAGCGGCCTCCTCGGCCTGCACGGGCAGGCTTTGGCTTCGTGCGGTCCTCAGGGCCTGATCGAGTCTTTAACTTTAACTTAACTATTAATAAAACTAATATACGTTTCAAGACATTTCAAGCACGTTATCGAAAAATACCTTCAATACTAATAATCAATCATTTATTTATATATGTCAACCCATCTATACTCAATTATTGTTATTTTCTTTTTTTTTTTTGTTCTTATATTTACAATCTTGTAGACTTATAAGCTATATATTTTTCAAATGTATACTATGTAAATATATATTGTAAGAAGAAAGAAAAAAAAATTATGTAAATATCAGAACCCGTTGATAGGGATACCTCCCTAACGGGACTGTACTGTGTTATCTATCTATGTTAATAAAAAAAAAAAAAAAAATGCAGGACACTACAAACAATGTGTATCACAGCTTCCAGTTCTTTAGCTGGTGTTGGCCTTCAAACGCATCGAATTCTTCCCAAGAATCTGGGATGTCGTAATGTATCGGCGCAAAATATGTGCTGATCCAAGCAGTGCGGTATTTTGGAGTTGACCGATGGAGATTTTGTCAATATTTAGATCTTGTAAGTGCTTACCAAGGTTTTTTGGTATAGCACCCAGTGTGCCGATAACCACTGGAATCACCACTGCCGGCTTGTGCCATTATTATTATTATTATTATTATTGTTATTATCGAAAAAGTTTAAAACCATGGGTTTCCCCAGCTAAGACAATATGGCGGGTCAAGGACCAAAGCACATATTGCCAAGTGTATTAAAAAAAAAAAAAAAATTATTATTATTACAAATATTATTATCATTATTATTACATCTGTTCTCGATACTAAGATTAATTAACATTGTCCTAAAAAATTAAATTTTTTTGGCACATGCTTTACAGAAATTATTTCAGTAATTACAGAGAAAATCAACTTATATAATTTGCTAATTTCGTCTGTCTGTCTGTTTGTCTGTCTGTCTGTCCGTCCGTCTGTCTGTCTGTAACTCGATATAATTAAGCTATTAAGATAGATCCAAGGTTCTCAATGGTACCGTTAAATCAAGGGTACTCAAATCGGATGAAATATTTGTTCATTTTGTCATTCCATGTTGTTTCCATGAAATTTTACCTGAAATTCTAACAAAACATACGTTCAAAACCAAATAATTTTGTTACTACTTCACCGATTTTAATGAAATTTCGCATACTTACTCAGTTTTTTACGCTGATTTTGAAACTCAAAACCATTTTTGTCGTAGAAGCTTCGTTCACAAGTTAGCGCAGTATTTAGATTACACAAAGGTGAGTTTTCAATGCCTTTCGGCGTTGTGAGTCAAAAATAATAATTATTCTTTAGATAAATTAAACTTTAGATATGGTTGGTATTTCGTTTTTCTTTTTGGGTGGAAAATGATCTTTTAGATTAAACTCTCAGAACCATATTACAGGTGTATAGGCAATAAGTACATCTAAATAGGTCTGATAAACATTAAAAAGACAAACAAAATTTTTCAAATCAAATCATCAATCGAATCAAATATATATATATTTAGCCAATTTATATATATATATATATATATAAATTGGCTAAGTTCTTCTGTCTGTCTGTCTGTCTGTCTGTAACTCGAAGTAATTAAGCTATTAAGATAGATCCAACGGTTCTCAATGGTACCATCGAATCAAGGGTACTAAAATTGGATGAAAATATTAGTTCATTGTGTCATTTCATGTTGTTTCCATGAAATTTTATTCTTGGGAACTGACCTCGACAACTGAAATTCTAACAAAACATACGTTCAAAACCAAATAATTTTGTTACCACTGCATCCATTTTAATGAAATTTGGCGTCAAAGTTGTTTACGCTGATTTCGAAACTCAAAACCATTTTTGCCGTAGAAGCTTCGTTCACAAATTAGCACAGTATTTAGATTATATTTACTTTATACTTGATAGTTGATAATAAAATGATTTTTCTGATTTTTTTATGTCTGTCGTCCGACGGGCTTTGCTGCTAGTTAATATAATAAAATATATAAAATATACTTGTAAGAGGAACAATAATTATAAGTTGTGATTTCACATATTACTAATAATAAATAATAAATATATCAATATATTTTTATTATAATACAGGAATATATAAATATAATGAAAATAAAAATAATATATGTAGTAATTATTATCTATATATTAACAAACTTACTTTATTAAATATAATTAGTGAATACTTTTTTATATTATTATTTTAATATATATTACTATTATATATTAATATTGCATATTATTACTAATGGTACATATTGTTTATAAAAATATAAAAAATACATATATTTTATAAAATCCGTTTTCATTTTCCTATGATAATTGCTTTAATGAAAAAGTTAGAATAGAATTTAAATAGAATGACTCAATGTGTTGTTTTTATTTTTATTTATTTATTTTTTTTTCACAATTTTATTTTTTACTTTGTCATAATTGATTTAAATTTTATTTCCCAAGTGAAATAAAAAAAGCCTAAAATTATGAAAAAAATTAATATTAAATAGTTAATTATGATTTAATGAGAGAAGAACTAATAATCAGGTTATGTTGTTGTTTTTTTTTGTTATGTTTTTTCACTCACTCTTGAGGAAGTCGGATAGACTCAAAGAAACTTCTCGAAAACAAAGTAATAAGGATGTTTATATAAAGTAATAAGGATGATGTCTTTTAATTGACCCCGTTTCTATTAATCAAGGAAATTAATCAATTATTAATTATCTGAAGCATTAATTAATTAATAGAAATTTCATGTTATGAAAAAAAAATCTATTTTATACAAATATTAAATTTAAATAATAATCAACGCAAAATAGTGCTAGCTAGTTAATTAATGTTAAGAAAAGTAATGTTATAGCTACTTATAAACTCTAAACAATGGTTATAAGAACATTCTGAAGTACTTGGAATATCGTACCAGGTTATTTTTTTGTTTTTGATACTGTTACAGTTAATTCTTTTATTGTTTTCATATATAAGTATGAGATATTGTATTTAATATTTTTATAACCACAACTTAAAAAATGAAGCTTAAGTTCATTGAATGTTATGAAAGGAACTTTCCGCTTGTTGCGAAGAGGTAAAAGGAGAAAGCAATAAGCTCCTAAACAAACTTGAAATCTACTGTCCTATAAAATCTTAATCTTAATTTTCCTTTTTTCTTCATTATAACATCTGCTTTAAAAACACACAATGTAAATTTCTCAGTTTTCACGTTCCTATAAAATAACCTTATAAAATACTTGAAAAATATTCAAATATAGGCTATTAATTATTCTAAAAATTAAAATTCTAAAATTATTTATATCTCTAATGTTTTGTGGGATTTTTTTTACATTAATCTCGGAAAAGAAAAAGAAAAAAAAATAGTAAAACTGTTAAGTAAATAAAATTTCTTTCAGATGGTAAGTAAAAATATAGTTGGTGTACTAACTTTCGAGATCGACCTAAGATAAGAAAAACAAACTCGAAAGGCAGTGAATAGTCTTAACCTACAGATTAACTTTCTACATAAGTAATGTACATTTATCAAGACAACAATAGATTAGTATATTGATGGTTTCTTTGGCCCAAAATTCCAATCTTCCAACCTAATTGTATTGAAACATTCATTATGAAAGATTCTTATTTAACACCGAGAGCCTTTTTGAAATACCTTCATTAGTTTCGCCTTTAAAAGTGATATATTTTGACATAATAATATACATATTATTTTTATATAAGGTTTCAGTCCTTAATTCGTTACCTTTCAGACAGGTTTCAAAAGCAAAAGGAACCTTTTAATTCCCTCAACATCCTTAAAAGTATCAGTTTTTTAGTTACACGAGTTTTCAGTTATTTTGATCACAAAATGAATTTTCAAGTATTATAATAATAATTTACAATAATATCTCAGTTAAGATCAAACTAACAAATAAACATCATCTCCTCAAAAATACATTATGAAATGTATTATCAAATTTTTGGAAAGTCTTTTCTTCCTTCCTTTTTCAAGTTTTTTTTTCTAAACAACGAAATGATTTTGGAGATGTCACATATCATATACACTCTCCTGGACATAAGTGATTGTTAGATGTATTGTTAATAATGAATAAGTGATTGTTGTTTTAAACTATTAAAAAAGACTTTCCAAAAATCTATTAGACTTTCCAAAAATGTGTTTAATAAATATATTTCATGGAGATGATGTTTATTTGTTAATAAGACATTAAATGGAAAGGAATTAAGAACGTAAGATCAAAGTAAGTTGATTTCTTGGTAAGTGTAGAATGGTAAAGCAATTGTCCACTGCTAGGACTTTTTAAAAGTTATTTTGAACAAGTACCTCCACGTCTTCACTTTCTTTGCAAACCACAGTTACCAAAATTACGTCTTGCAGATCTTAATTCTGCCTCATTTTTGATAACGACGCTGCTACCTTCTTCTCAGCAACCACAAGCCATGCAAAGCGCACTTTAAGCCTGTAATTATTCCGTGCATTGGACTTTCACACAAACATTAAGGCACTAACATGGCGTGGGCAGAAAACAACCTTACATCAATTATCACAAATCTAACAACCCTTTGCCTGGAATATTAGTTTTATGAGTCAGAAGATAAGCAGCCAGAAGAAGTTTGCTGGTTGCTGTGGGTTTGTTTTTTGTTGGTAGCTGCTTCGGTCTGGTAATTGATTCTTGGAAATGGAAGAGATTTACGCTAATGTAATCTTAAGCTTTTTTTTAGTGGAATTATATTGCAATCAGAAAGAGAAATCCTAATTTGAATAATTGCAAAAAGGCAAACAATTCACAGTAACAAGAGATTGTAACAAGAGACAGTTGACGTGACAGCTTTTCGAATACCCACAAATGATCGATCAAAAAATGATGTGCCAAAATCATTGACTAAATTTTAAGTAATAGAAGATTGCTGTACATAAACATAAAATAAGCATAAAACGTCCAGAATTACTTTTGACCTCAGTACAACGATGGATCACGCAACTCAAAAAACCTCGTCGTACTGAGGTGAAAGTTAATCCTGGACTTTTAATGCGTTGTTTTATGTTTATGCTTGTGTGTAGGCTGCGACCTTCAATCACATATTTAAACACACGTAAAAACTTAAAGTATACGTAAAGTATATTTAAAGCATTTCTATAAAATTTGTATTTATTGATTGTAGTTACTGCACTTCACTGATACTTGTGTTAATTTAGGTAGAAATTGGACCTAGGGCCTGAATACTACTAAAACATAAGTGTCAGTATAGTTTTCAGGCTCCAATTTCTAACTAAATCAACAGAGTTCTGATCAGTTTGGTACCTGTTTACTTTTCTACTAAAATTTCAGTTTTCTCGGATAATATTTTTGAGATATCTCAGTTATTATACTTCAACGATTGGAAGTTTTAGATCCTACTTCCTTATCAATTGGGTGGATATTTTCCAAAAACAAAAAGGGTCTTCCTTATAAACAAACTTATGTACATATCTTCTAAATTACAGGTTCTTAGGTCATTTAAGTTGTGTGTTTAAAGTGACTGATTTTCAAACATTTTAAAGCTATTTTGTTGTAACTTTTTTCTTTTCCTCCGATTCATTTAAAGATATAAGACACAAGATACAGTTGGTAAATGCCAATTCTCAAATGCCTAAATTCTAATGGTAAGAGCATAAAATAAAACATTCTTCAAAAATAACAAGTTATTCGTAATAATAAATTTAAAAGGATCTATTCAAGCTAAGTAATTGAAATATGTTATAATAATTTTAAAAAGTTATTCATTTACTTCTAAACATAGAAGTATTATTTAGAAGATAAATCTTCTATTGGTTCCATTTCTACCAAAATCAATTGGGATCTTTGGTAAAATATCCAACAACTATCCCTAATTTTTAACCCTCAAAGATACATCGTTCACAGTTAGCGTGATCACAGACGACATGAGTAATAAAATTGCACTTTTTGTTGTTGTTGTTGTTGTTCTAAACTTTTTTTTTTCTCTGCTAATTAAGTAATTTACAAATGTTAGATCAAACTGATAATATCCTGTAACTACCCCAAGCGGATTTAAAATTATTCAACATCAAAGGCCCTGTTTTGATTTAAAAACATCAAAGAGTAATGGCTGAAAGGCGAGCTTCACGAAAATGACGGTCAACAATAATTCAAAACTGTTTCGATTTTATTAAATTCTTAGTACTTAATCAAATTTTCTAATAAAATTGAAAACAAACTAACATTAGATATAAATTCATTTAGAAAGAATTAATAAAAATTACAATTCCTTCTGTGGTATTTTAATATCTCGTGAATTCATTAAAAAGAACCCATTTTAGTTACGGTTTCTAAACCAAATAAAATAATAAAAGTTCAGCAAGGATAGTTGATAAATACATTAAAAACGAAAGGGAGAATTTTTGTAAGGTCCCAAGGGACTTGAAAAATGAATCTAAAATCAGAATCACCCAATATGCAAATAACAGGAGATAAAGACGTCTGTCAATCTTTTATTGTTCTTTCTTAAAAAGTCGTCGAAATTAGCAGTATCTTGCACATTTTCTTTTGTAAATGACTCAACTGATATTTCTGTAACCAAATTCCAGTTTAAAACTTTGTTTGCAATCGAGCTATAATTATAAATTAAAAATTGAGAATCCGCCATTTTGAATTATAAGATGTATACATTTGCTTCAATCATATTATTAATAGGCAAAAATTGTACGGATATTTGTTAAATTTGTAAGCAAAGTCGGAGAAACAACCAATCAGAGTGCAGCGTTGGAACACATCAGTCGTGACATCATGCCCATTTGTAAACGTGGCGCTCTACTATTTTCCCCATTTCAGCATGACGGACCGCGATTACAGAATTATTATCAGCGTATTGAGATTTTCTTCCACACATAAATGAAGTTTACACTGAAATGCAGGAAGTTCATGCGTCAAAATTTATCAGAGTTCGTAAAAACTAAGGTGGATTCCACAGCTTCGGCTGTTACCCCATTGAACTCTGGGATAGCCGCTTGCTCACTACTCAACAGTAGGGGATCACATGCTGTCATTGTTGCCCAGGAAGGAAGATTGGTATTGGCTGTTGGACACTCGTTATTGTTATTGTTGAAACTGGTAAATCAATTTTTTGTGTTGTTTTTTTGTTTTTTTTTTACAAAATTTGGCTGTTACAAAGTATATGTGGGCTGTTACGGAAGTCATGGCTCTTTAAAAATGAGATTATAACATCTTTTACAATCTTGAGTTTTTCAAAAATTTCACAGTATTTCAAAAATGTGGAATTTGTTTTACTTCCGTGAATATTTCACGGGTCTTACTAGTAGTAATAAATAACTATCTGTACGAATCCTATTAACACAACGACTATCAACGAATTTTATAGTCAGTAAGGTTTCCACCACATTTTTTCAGAAAAACTCACTTTATTAACACCTTCATTAAAAAAATATATAGCAAACCAATATATGATCACATGATCTTGGTTTTTGAGGTAATTTTCTCCACTCCCGCAACCGCTTTCTGACAATCCGCGAGCGCGTCTCGGAGACCTCACGTTGGATCGTAACTCAGACGACTTCCGATTGACCCACGTAGATAAAAATGAAAATGTGAGGATCTCTGAGACCCGGGATGTCTCGTTACGTCCGGTTGGCGCACATAGATGAAAATGTAAGCATCCTCAATACTACACCTAACGTTTGCCACCTTTTTTGTATTTCTGGATCTTACGATTTCGGAGGAGATAGGGTTATCCAAATGATAGCAGCATTAATTACCCCATCATAGAGTGTAGTAGCTCCAAGATCCGAAAAATGGATCTGGGTATAAGTTACAATAACAACAAGAAATTATATGTTACATAAACTATACTACTATTATAAAGCTGAAGAGTTTGTGTGTTTGAACGCGCTAATCTTAGGAACTACCAGTCCGATTTAAAACATTCTTTTTGCTTTAGATAGCCCGTTTATTGAGGAAAGTTATAGGCTATATAATATCACGCTACGACCAATAGGAGCGGAGCAGTAAACATAAACGTCAACCAATGGGAATGGCTTGGCTGCACGACGAGAAGCGGACATTACTGAGAAGGGCCGAATTTAACGCGGGTGAAACCGCGGGGCACAGCTCATCTCTTTATATATAAGAACACTTTATTTATTATAAATAAGTATAAATTTAGTATTATTTTAATATACAGTTTCTAAAATATTGTGAATCCTAAAATTAGAACACTAATATAAGATTCAAAATGTAAAAAATTATTTAAGATTCTTTTAATTCTGAAATTTTAATTTACTAAAAAAGGTGTTCTATAACGTAAAAAAAAAATTTACAATAACTGACCAATAACTAAAATAATAATGCGGGGCATCTGGAAGTGAAGGTAATTCGCTAAAATATAAAAGAAAAAAGCTTTTTATTAGTAAATAAAAATACATTTATTTTATTAGTAAAAGGAAAAAAAATTAACGTATTCCACTGGTTTGGATGTTCACCGAATATACGAAATAATTTGTTTGTTGTTGTTTTTTTTCTTAATCTTATTTACAGTCCTGTTAGGAATATTACATTCCCATCAACAGGTTCTGAAATTCTTTGTTTTCCAGATAATGTTTACATTTCGTATATATCAATAAAAATAACATTATAATTGTAGTAAGAATATATTAACTGGGTATACATATATCTATATGATGTTGACAATAGAATGTATTACATATTGAATGTTGGCTATCATATGACTTTATTATAAATCACTATATACTTTTTTAAAAATAACTTACATAAGAATACGTATCAACAGATTACAAAAACTTTTTATAAAAAATCTTCAACATTACTCAAAATAAACGTAATAATTTACATTTATTTTTCAAAAGCAAATTTTCGTGGAGAAAATTATATAACTATAATATATTTAGTTATTAATAATTACAATAAATAACCTGGATTTGAAAACTTCCTATTGGTTAAAATTTTTGTAACAATCTAATTCTTTGATTACGACTTTATTATTGCAATTTGTACGTAGTTTATCATATTGTAATATACGATACTTCAAGTATTTTTTTTCCAAAAGTTGTTAATAATAGGAAATTTGAAAAGTGTGTCATTATTTGTTATTAACAAAAAGTGAATACGATGTAACTTACAGTGTGTAGAAGTATTGTTGTTCAAAATTTCGCAAACTTATTGTTGTGGAAATAGACTTGAGAAAGAGGAGACGAGCATTCTCCTCGAAAATTTGCTTTTGAAAATAAATGTAAATTATTATATTTATTTTGAGTGATATTGAAGATTTTTTATAACAGATATTGTAGGAGGAAAGAGCTACAAAAGAAGTATGGAACATTTTCGAATAAAAACTTTTTACAAGAAGAATATTTTTCTTGTATTTTAGGTTGTTCTAAAAGTTTTTTCCAGTTATATTCTATATTAATTAAGCTATTTTAATGTGCAGATAAAAGCTAATTATACTAATGCACCTTTTACACATATGTTAACAATTAAAATTAAAACAAGGCGACGTTTCAAAGTTCCAGTTTTCGAACTTCTTCGTCAGGCAAATAACAAAAATGAATTCAAAAACAATTTTGAATGTTTTATTTGCCTGACGAAAAAAGTTCGAAAACTAGAATTTTGAACCGTCGCATTTTTTAAATTTCAATTGTTAATATATGTGTAAAAGGTGCATTACGGTCTCTATGTATAATAATATATTCTACATTGTTTATTAGATAAATCCTTAGTTCCTTTTTAGCTAATGACCTTCGTGTGTGGTCCCAAATATTTTTATTTTCTGAAAGTATGCTCTGATATACAATTTGTGTTTCGTATACTGTACCTATTCTTTATTCTAGGATAACTTCCTCTAATATCTCTAGAATTTAGCTTTGTGAATTGACCAACAGTTTGCTTTCAGTTTCTGTAGACTTTCAAAGGTTCGTTTACTTGTATTTCTTAGGAAAGTGATGTAAGGAAACACGGATCTGATCTACTTCGTTTCTTCTTACGTTTTGTAGAAAGAGGAAAATCCTTGCCGTGAAAAATTACCTAACACCGAAGTCATTGTCCGTTGCTGTTATTGCGACGAGTTAGAATGAAAACGTAAGACACCAACTGTATTCGCTATCAATGCGTGACCCAGTGAGAAAGAAAGTGGGAGACAATTACATGTTAGCGGTCATCACCTGAGATCATGACATCTTGTCTTCCTCGTTGGGAAATTGAAGATTCTTCTTTTTTTTTCTTTATTTTGTAAATATAGGGTTTACTTCCTTTAAGACTGTAATCTTACTTTCCCTCTTTTCGGTACCGTTAGAATGGTTTTAATAGCTTTATGAAGTCACTGAAACTTCACGTAAAGGACCTTGAACTTTAAAAAGTCTATCAATTATTTAAAGGCGATGAGCATTGCTTTGATGGAGCTTCTGTTTTGTCTTCACTGACATCGCGATAGTCATAGCGATGAGCGTTAGTATTTTTCACACATAATTCCGATTTTGGAAGCCTTCTAAGAACTTATTAACCTATTCGGTGAAATTCAGCATTCTGGATTCATCGTCGAACAGAACAATTATTCTTATCAGGATAGGGAAAGCGGGAATTCAGAGTGGAGTAAAGTTGTATGCAATATATCATTTTGAATCCGTTCAGGACGAAGTTTTCTCCAATTCATTTCACATTTCTTTAGGTTGAAAGCTTTTCTTTTCCATTAGAATCTAACTTAATTCCATTTACTTAATTGCATTCATTTTATGGACATTTCCTGTTTCTTTGTAATTCGGTTTTGAATTCTCCTTCTGTAGAATTTCTGCTTCGTCTTGCTACATATCCTGGCATTCCATTTCAATTTCTTTTCAGCCAAGGATAAGGTTAGAACTGTGGTTTGTTTCCTCGCCAAGACAAGCTTATCCTCACGTCTTGTAATTTCTCACATGCATTTTACCATAATTCTTATAATAATATATATAATATCATAATAAAGTAATCTAAAATGTCTTAAGCGATTCTATATCTATGATAATAATATAAAGCTCACTGATTTCACACATACTTTAATATAACCATAGATATATATTTAAAAAATTAAAATAGACACAAAACAAAATTAGCTTTTTATATTAGAAATATAAATTCACATCAGTAAATTTATCTAGTTTTGTTTCTTTTCTGTTTTAAATTCACTTAATTTGTTTCACTAAATTAACTACATCTATTAACTAGGTCTACGTATCTAAATAGTAAAGAATTTAATTTTTTTTTCTCAGTATTTATATTTTTTAATTATATAGAATGTAATTCTTTTTTGTTTAATACAATAAACTTTTTTATTATTATTAAACTATGTTTAATAGATCATTTCAGTAAATAATTGTAATAGTTTTAGTGTGTTAGGTTGTAATATGTATTTATAGTTAATATTAAAAAATATTAACTAAAAGTAATGGTAATAATTGTGAAGATAATAAGTTTTTTGTTAATGAAAAGACTTTTCATTTCTAAAGTTTTAAATAGCGCAGGTTTGAGGCCTAATTGCAAGCAAGGAATTTTCGAAATTTACTAAAATGAAGACGTCTTCAGATCAATAAAGCTACAGAGTAGAGGAAGGCTGGGGTCGTGGACATCATTCGGGGAATACATAATAGAGGCCACACTCATTTGAACTCAAGTTAGGTGCCATGTTGATTTAAAATCTCCATTAAAACGGAAATCTCGTTGAAATCTCGTCTCTCACAAAAAACAAACAAGACGTAAAAATTTTGTTTTATATAGAATAAATGGAGCTATCATTTATCAGCATTTATACAAATTAACTTTCATTCTAAAATTGCTATTTTATTAAGATTGGCCAAATACAAAATAAGTAAATAAATAATGTAATATTTGAAATTTTATTGTAATTTTTAATAATGTTATATATAAAAGCATATTTTTTAATAATGAGAAATTTAGTTTTAGAATAATATATTACTACTTGTAAAATAAAATAAAAATATCAGGTTTACGGAATAAATAACTATTTGTACTAAATATAAGCCTCTTCAAAAATCAGAAAAGTCATTTCATTAAAATTAAGAAAAATTATGTATTGGTATTCCTTATTTAAAACCAACAGCCGAAAGATTTTACCATAAAATGAATTATTAATATGAAATAACAGTCAATATAATAAACAGCAATGTTAGTAGATTTTTTGTATTGTTATTTTGAATTTAATATCAGTCAAGTTTCCTTTAGTATTCAAATAAATAGAAAAATAATAGAATATAAAATAAATAGCAAAACTGATCCCTTCAGTAACAAAACTAAGAAACAAAATAACTTTTTATAATAGGAAATGAAAAAATAACTTACATTCAAGAGAAGGTAATTTACTGTATTTCATACCAATGCCTTCTAAACACCGTTTGTACAGTGGAAATCCTACAACAATTTACGGACTCTCTTTACGAATAATAAGTTATGATTGCTTGGAGAACAGCAAAAAATTACGTTAATATATTTTATATTACTACTTATAATATTTTATATTATTATTTATAATATATAATATTTTTTATTAATTACTTTTACAATAGTTATTTGCAAGAATATAAAATATTTCTTATAAAAATATAATATTTATAATATATTATAATATATTTGTAGAGGCTGTAAAATATCTGTAATAAATAAACATTGTAAAAGTAACTAATAAAAAAAATCATTATACGAGTTTATTTTAACTAATAAAACAATCTTATTATTGCTAACGTTTTTCTTTCTATGATTTACTTCATATTTGTCATATAATGTTCTTTATAACATACAAAATGAAATAATATTGTCACTTAGCTTTGCTTTTAGGCTTGCTAGTAATATTGTGTGTGGGCCGGTGCGGGTTGGAGATGGAGTCTTCGATCTCCGCCTCGGAGGAGAGCGGGATTTTTCCACACTTCATTGTCCTCCAAACAGTCCCTAGGATCTACCCATCCCTCTGCTGAATGGATACCGGGTTTCTTTACCGGCAGTTAAAGGCGGGCGGAAGTCGTTGGTCATGGAACGCCGGGAGCCTTACCTCCCGCAACCCAAGAGCCACAGAGGCCTATAGTGGGGTACTTTAGGCAATATTGTATTCACTTCTTTGGCTTTCTGCAATTAAGATACAATAGGTTGATTTTATATTTGTAAAAATGATTTAAAATTTGTTCTTATATTTCCTGTGATATTCTAATGTATTATATTGTCGAAAGTTTTTTTTCCGTTTTTTTTTTTTCGATGGGTCAGTTTCCCTATATCGCTTAATAAAATCCAGAATGTTCTGACTTATAATTCACTACAATGTTTATTTTGTAAATCTAATAATTTTGTTGCTAATTATGATTTGTGTGACAGTAAACTCAAAATTGCACAACTTAGTTTCATGACATTAAAGGATCATATCAACATGTTTCAGATACCAAATGAAATTATAGAAATTTAAATTTTAATCTAGTAGACTAAAATTAATAAGGTTTTTTTTTTTTTCCTGGCTCTTCTCTCATTGCATCACACACACACACACACAGAGTGATAAGAGAAAGAGATAATTAACAATAATTTGAAGAAGTCCCCGTGGCCTAATGGACAAGACGTCTGACTTCGGATCAGAAGGTTGCAGATTCGATTTTTGACGTGGACGTTTCATTGTAGAAATTATTTCTATTTTCACAGGAAATTAAAATTATTTCCCAAACGCACAGGAAGTGCGTTAGACACAGACAGATCTGGAAAACTATATAAGAGATTCTAGTTGCAAATGTTGACTACTTATAAATACAACATCATCGCACCTTCTTGGAAAGTTAAAGACTTGTGAAAACGATACTTAAATGAAAATTTATATCCCAGCTTTACTCTCGGCCTCAAATTATTTAACTAAACAAAAAATTTAAAGGTAAAAATCTATATAAAGACCATTTTTTGTTTTTAGTTATCAGGGCAATAATTAATATCTTCTCTTCATTATTATCAAAAATGCAAGCTAGACATGAATCCATTTATTAGATCAAAGAGAAATATTCCAAGCATGATTGTAAGTTGACAGCAATCAAAATAATGACAAATAATGTAAAATTTGCATTATCCAGACTAAACTTAAATCATTAATTTAAATAATGTCGAAAAAAAGTTTTCTGTCAAAATGTAAATATAAAGTATAATATGTTATCAGAGAACAAAGACTTGAATTGCTTTTTTTGTTTTGTTTGTTTTCCATTCACAGTGTAACTGTTCAACTGCGATTAAAAATTAATTTCTTGAAGAGCTTTATTCTAAAATTTGATTTAGGTTTTAAAAAATGCTTTCGAAAATAGTAGAAACCAATTCATTTGCTGTGTTTAATCAGACTCGGGACCACTCCGGGTTAACTTAAATCCCGATAATCCAGAAAAGCCCACCTTTGTTTTACTGATATTAGAGAAAGTTTAAACTACTTGCGAAATACATATTAGTTTATTAGTGAGTCTATTTTAACTATCTTAAACTATTTGGTAGACAGTGGAAATTATTTAGATAACAATGAAGTGTTTTGTGTTTTTTTTACAAATGCCCGGGCTCGTAGACTGATCGTCTTTCTACAAGTGTAAAAGTTATAATACAGAACTGTTAATATGTGGATTGGAGCCATATTTACGTATATTTTAAATATTGTAAGAAATATGGGAAGAAAGTATACATTTAGTGCTGTAAAAGGTTTTACATATCTAAATGGATTCGTATTAAAAATAAAAAGCTTTTTCCCGGGAAGTATGGCGAAGAAAAGCTCCGTTTCAAGTAATACGTAAATTTCCGGACAATCCCGGATGTATCGTCTACTGATGAATTACCACAATTAGACGCGAACATTAAAGGGATTCCGAGTTTAAAACTGATAGTTAGGAGGCGTTGTAGTGAGGTCAAAGGGAAGTGCTCTCTTTCTCGTTATTCGCCTGATCCGAAGCGATGGTAACCCTCTCGCTTAACTTCTTTTTCTACGAACTTTCTTCCTCTCAAGAGGTTTCTAAGTTCATCCTTTAAGAAAAGCAGGTCAACGTAAAGCAACACACCGAGACTTCATCAAATAGTAACTTGCAGTCTCGTGCACGCGCTGTAGCCTAATTACGAAACGAATTCCGCCATTTCTTGTCTTCTAAATTAGACAGTTTTCATTAGCATTCACACGGTCTTGCATCTAACACAAGACCTTGAAGAGTTGAACAACTCGAAAACTGTTTACGAAATAAAAATATTTAAATTTTAAAACCTGTCTTTAGTTATTTGTTATTTAAATGTTTCAGTGAAACAGCCAAAACATACCATGTGTAATTTTTATACAATTAAAACAAATTAAAGAAACTAAAAGACTATGATATTATGAGAAAATAACTTGGAAATAAAAATCTCCTTTTCGTTCTTCTCTACTTTGCTTAAGCTTTAATGAAATGAATGCAGTTTTCGATTCTATAGATTTGAAATAGCTGATCCTGATAGCAGTGGTCAACCTTTTACATTCCATACGCCACTTTTTTTCAAGTCGATTCACCAAATTAGGTTCAGATTCACCATGGATCTCTTGAACCAATTCAATTCATATTTAATTCACAATTCACTATTCAATTCTTGTGTGAAATGCATTAATATGTTTTTATGTATGGTAAGTGTGGGTGGCAGGGAAGTCGAGCACCGCGACCTTGGGTCTATTGATCTATCCCACGGAAATAAGGACAGATGGAGAGAAAGACTGAGAAAGAATAGTGGGAGAAGTGCAGGGTAAACGGGAGAACCCGAGAAAACCTGCCCAGCGCCGATCGTCCACCATCACGAAACCCACATGAGAACCGAACCCGGTACTCAGAGGTGAGAGGCCAATGTCTTAGCGACAACGTCAACCGCGCGGCCCAATGTATTAATATAGATATATTTAGCATTGTTTTTCATGATTTAATATAGAAACAAAATCAAACAAGTATCAAACGTGTATTGAACAGTTATAGAACGAATACAGAACTAAAATCTTAGTTTCATTCTTTGAACTTGAATAAAATTCTATTGTTATAGATTTCGTTCTGAGAACTTATTCAATTCGGTATTTGATAATTTTTATGAGTAGGCTTACTTTATTATTATTATTATTTTATTTTTTATCATCGGATTCCAGTGCGCTACTTCTAATCATCCAGTGCTCCATTTTGCTTTGCCTGCTTTGTAACATTCTTTTATGCTAACTTTTCTATGACAGTAAGGCTCATAAAATCAATGAGTGCGTCTCAAAATAACTCTTGAACCAGTGAGGAGATCTTCTTGAAGATCAGCTTGCTTATTTATGGACAAGGAACTATCTTAACAAGGAAGGATCCTTATGAATTTGCGCACGAAGATGGTATTACAGTATATTCCCATAGAATAGTATTATGAATTCCTGTCGATATCTTACCAATCCTTATTAACAAGATATCGACAGGAATTCATTATGTCCTTATAATACTATTCTATGGATCAAACATGCGCTACACAGTGGATGAATAAAAGAATTAATCGTTATTAATCCTTTTATTTATCCCACTGTGTCGCGCGCGTTTGACTTTAATATTGATTGAAGGATTTTGGCAACTAAAACAAGTAACCCGAAATTAATTACTATTTTTTTCCAGAAAATCTATATTTGTTTGTTTCCAGCAAATATTGTAATTTAAAAGTAAATAGTGACTTTTTGTTATATCAGTTTAATCACTTTAAAAAGCAAAAAAAGAAATAAGCAACAGTTTAAGGAAATTAGGAAAAGAAAGTAGTTTTAAGTTCGTTATCCTGTTTAATGTGATGGCGTAACCTTTAATCTAATACGAAGTGTATTTTGAAGATTACAGTTTTAGAATCTAAATTTCAATTGAAATATCCTTTCATCCATTTACTTGTGCACTTAAAATTTTCCAAAACTACTTATCCCAGGAAGATGAAATATATTAATAGTTTCGATCTATAAAAAAAAAGGCTTTCTATTAATTTTTATAGAATTATTTCATTACAATAATTGAGACAGAAATCAAAAACTCTGAAATACAACATAGTTATTTTGTATTTTCCAAATACAAAAGTTACATCTTGTCTCAACGTTAAATATGCATGCAATTTTTCAAGAAGACCTATTCACATGTTCAAAGAGATAAAAAACTTTCATAGAATTAGTGAACTCATGAAACATTTTAAATAAAGCTTGACTGCCTGTATCTGTGACGTGAATAAAAGCTCTTAACACTAAAGCATTCTGTGAAGGATTTCTGTATGTACTTGTTTTAGAAAAAAAATAATAAAAATGTTTTTGATAATAAAAAAAGAGTGAAAAACACTGAAGAGATTTGAAAGACATTTAAAAACAGAAAAAAACGTGAAATAAGTTCAGTGACCCAGAAAGATGGGTGGGAAGATCAAAAATATGTTATCTTTTTTTATCTTTTCTTTTTATTTGGTGGTAGTACGTGGAAACTTCTGTCGTTGTAAAGACCGAATCAATCATTAACAAAAAAAAAATAAAACCTTTCAAGTTAAATGGCTACGATTTGGAAGAAATGTACGTAAACCGTGCTTCGCCCTTCAGAAAAAAAGAAAAACCAAATAAAAATAACAGTGGAGATGAAAAAACAAGGCCTACCATCTCCACGTTTGAAGGTCGAAATAACGATGTCATATTTGGAGGTCAAGGCCAACATTCATTCCTTCCTCTTCTTCCTCGTCTAATGCAAATGATAGAATTTCATAAACAGACTTGTTTATTTCTAACTTCAATGTGTCAGACAAATTCATTAAAGTTTGTGATTAATAGCCTCCAATTGTGGGGTGTTCAATGATCTTTCCTTTTTGCATGTTATTAAAGCAAATCTGGTTGTTGTTGTTGTTGCTTCGATAAAAAGGAACACAGTAGACGACGTCTTCGTAGATACAGCTGTTTTTATTAAGTGAAGGATATTGAGATTCATTGGTATATGGAGGCAGGGGTTGAACGATCCCCAATCCATAGGAACATAGAAGAAATCAAGCATTTTGGAGCTATATTTTTCATTAAAGCCATCGTTTTGTTTGTAAAAATCACCCCATCTTAATCATGACACCATTTTTTTGCGTTGCATTGTAGGACTTTCAAAACTCCTCCTCTCAAATTGTTGAACACGCCTTTAATATCAGTTATCAAATCACTTGTTTTGAAATCAGTATCCTTAATTTAATAGCAGAGAGTGT
>JAFIDM010004315.1:54751911-54794189 GCA_023159025.1 Thereuonema tuberculata | reverse complement strand
GAAGAAGATCACGACAAGACTAGTTGAAAACTATTCAGCACATTGTACATGAATGTCCTTATAGAATTATAGATGGCTGAAAAGTAAAGAAAAACAAGTTACTCAAACCTTTGTCCAAAGGATCACAGTTCCCATCACTTTGGCACTACAACTCTAAACAACATTAAATAGTGTTGAAAGAAAGATTATAAAAAATGAACGCAATTACAGTAAACTGAGGTGTGTATTACAGACGCAAACTTCTTGCTTCAAAGAATAGTTTGGTAAAATAAACAATGGGAAAATAGAAGTTGAAAATCTGCAAACCCATTCTTTGTGTGAAGGTAACTGTCATAACACATCATTTCTTCATGTAACAGCTATATGATATTATAATCCATGATTTTAATTCAGGTAACAAAAGAATACTAAACCGGCATTGCAATTAATGATGGATTAATTATTCCAGGTATCTGAACGACATCTATTGTTGAAAGACTAAACTGTTGTAAACCGAAATGTTTAAAACAAGGTTTATTTGTTTATTTGAGTTTTACTATATAGAATTATTTAACAGTTACTATTTGTTTACCATACAGTAAAAAACTTAAGGTGGACACCACGATTAGCAAGAATTATATAATTGTTGTTACATTTGTGCGAAAGTGTATGGTGTAATTAAAGCAGTATAGGTTTAAAAAAAAAACACCTAAGAATGCTACTTAAAAAAGGTAGATTTATGAAAAATGTATGTTTCTTTAAACTATAGGTTCACAAGTCTAAAACACAGGCAATCGATGATACACAGTGATTACATCAACAAGCACAGCAGGATCATTAAAATTCCTTATTATTGTAAAGATGAAGTAAGGTGAAATAAATAGCAAAAAGAAACGAACGAAGATGAACATAGCAATTGAGATAAAAACTCTTTAAAAATCAATGAATTCTTAAGTTAATCTTTTTATATATACAAGCATCAGCATATTAGACAAAAAAACAGCTCTATATCACATACTTAAATACCACATACTTAATTCTGTCAATCATGAAGTATTTGACATAAGTGACAGTTTTAACAATTTTGATTGCATTCTATGTGTCTGGAACAGAAGTGAGTGGGAGTGATGTTTTGTAAGTTCATTTGTGATCTGAATAAACTGAACGAATGGCGATGGACATTTACACACTGTAAGGATGGATGGCAACTGTGACTGGGAATGAATGGAGACTGAAGTGGACGAGTTTATAAGTGAAATGTGTGGGATTAAGAGACAATGCAACAGGAAATCTAGGATGAAAAAGGGCTCTGTTGATGTTGATTTACAGAAATGTAGAGGGAAAGTAAGTAAGTCTCTCATTATCTTGAGATAATTTATTGTGAAAAGAAAGATAGGTTTGCAAGCAACGTTCGAATTCACTGATACTTTGATTCCAAACTTAACAGAAAACTTCGGTTTTTCTGTAATGTTATTTATAATATAAAACCAGTGGTTTAAAGAAAGGGAGGGAGAATTTTAGTCTCTTCACATGTAGGATCAACTTTATTACCAAAATTATAGTAAAGATTACAAAGATCTGTAATATTCAGTAACATACACACTAGTATTCAAAAATTGGAATCAACTGCAAATACAACGAACGTTGCCTGAAGCCACTATTCTGCCCCATGCAAACATTTTCTATAAATACCGGCTTGTAGCCCACATTATTATCTTTTGATTCTGCATTACCATTAACTTCAGTGCTTATTTAAAAGACAGTGGTCAAAAATTGAACAATGGTAGAGAAGACTGAGATCACAGCAACTTGCAAAAAAACATCTAATTAGTTAGTCTACCATTAATCAAATCAAGGAATTATTAAGAATAATATGGAATAAACAATGCTAACTTACAAGTTGTTCGTCAAAGGGTAACCTGTTTGAAATGAGCTATATTTATATTTTATTTGTTTAACTTAGTATACCTAATTAATTATTTGAAAAATCAGAAATTTCGTGTTGAGTAATTTCGATTTTTCATCATTTATGAGATCCTTCTCATTATTCTGTAAATATATTAATCTAAAGACAATTTGAAATGGTCTACTTGAAAAGAATAAAAAAGTTATTTATTATATGAATGAGGGAGATTTTCTTTATTCATAATAAAAATTGTCATAGAAAGTATTAATCTTTTCAAAACAGTTTTCTTCTTAACTAATTACCAGATAAATCGTTTCTTTTGTTAATCCAAATGATAAATGATTTCATTTAAAACCAGCCTTGACAAACGGGGTTAGTAGGCTAGAATTACTGTCAACCATAAAGCTCGCTCTGATTCAGATGCGCCATTACAGTCTCGTTCAGTCTACGTCAGCCAGTTTTAACAATTGTCTTTTCGTACGCATTCCTCTTCATTTTTTTAAAATAAAACTGGAAGAAAAAAAATAACAACGGATTTTTAAAAACAATTGTAATAAAAAGAAAGCAAGAAAAGTAGTGAGTTCTTTAAAATAAAGAATTTTTCTTTTCTATTTTAATTGTCAAAATACTGACCTCAATACTAATGTTAAGCTCCTTTTGTCGCTAATCGTGTTTTTAAATTGTTCTTCAGGATTATTAATTAATTAATTGGCAAAAACAAATTGATTGCTTTTCTTAATATTAGAGGTATTTAAAGAGATTCTTATTTGAAATTTAATTCTTTATTTTCTTACTCGTATAAAAATATGTAACGTCAGATGATGTCGTTAAGAGTGATGAAATTTCTATTTCAGACATTAATATGGTTGCTTCTGAATTATAAAACGTTTAATGAATTCAAAATGAAACACAGCTCATTCCACGCATCGCTACAAAAGAATTTTAAGTGAATTACAAATAAACAAGGGATCTACTTATTAATAAGCAATTAATATTTATTAATGAATGAATTACTTTGTTTTTCTCTGGGCACCAATGACATCCTGCAGCAAAATTAAAATTTTTAAATCAATCCAATTTGACTTATAATCTATCTAAAGAATGATCAAGATTTATAAGGAAACCTCTCAATGTCATATTATTGTTATTAATTATTTTATATTATTATTGTGCAGTAATATATATTATTAATGAAGAAAAAAAAATGAGAGCTTAATGTTTTCTCTTCAACAATGCTTTATCAGATCCGTAAAGCTCAATTTTAATCGCATTCTGGTAGTTTGGACAGTTTTAAAGATTGTTACAATCGCTTTTAAATACCTTAAAAGGAAGAAGATTTCTACCATGTCTTCATGGGATTCAAACCAGCACTTATGTAATTAGTACCCTATTTACCATCTAAATAGGTAAAAAAAAAAATTCATGTTTATTAAAAACAATGTTTCAGTCCTATTCAGTAAAAGAAATGTATACGTGTATTTTTTTGTGTTATTATGTATATAGGCCTATTACATTTTTTAATTCTTTATATATTTTATGTTTTTATATTTTAATTTTATATATAATTAGTTTTTTAATATTTATAGATATGTAGATATACATTATTATAATGTGTTAAAATATTATTATAATATATTGTATCCTAATATTTTATATATTATAATTCTCCTTATTCCTAAACATGTCCAAAAATACTGTCTGCAGGATAGAAAATAAAGCTAACGAAATCTGCTATAAAGTTTCGCGAAGGTTTTAGCATCCATAATGCACCGTTTAAGCGGTTTCATCACAACCTACGTCACAGTTCAAAGAGCTTGTTGCTAGGGTTTTAGCTTTGGGAATAGTTACAGTGTTTGTAGTGGTTTTTTATAAAAGGACCCAAAAAATAAAAACAAAAATTATCGGAACGCATTTTTAAGACTTCTTAGGGTTTTTTTTTCTTCACCTTATTTTTGAGAATTTTAGGAGAAACATTAAGACCAAAAAAGGTGTATTTTTGTATTATTTTTTTTTTTTTTTTTTTTTTGAGGTTTTGACTGCCATAGATTAATATTGCACCCGATGTCAAGAGCTTCTGATTGGTTCACTCAAAAACCACTTTCCAATAGCAAAGAACCGATCTGACGTAGTATGATTTTTTTTCCGAAGTAGGATTACAGAAGAATAAATAATTTTATATTTCTAATAACAAATTTTGCAAAGGAAGGGAAAACGGTTTCAAACAAAACTCAATTTTATAAAAATTAACTTAAAATTAATAATATACTGAGAATTAAGATTATTAAATACTGAATTAAAGGAACACTGTAAATTTCTTTTTTAATTTTGATGCATTGTGAAGCTCAACACGCTTTAATCAAAGAATTTAAAATTACTTATTTTTGAGAATGTAATTTAAGTGAATGATTTTTAGTATGATTTTGTAATGATTCTAGCTGAAATTGAATCCATACTTGAGTGGATATTCAAAAGTTTGTTCGCACAGCTGCATTTCTTTTAACCCATTTCCCATCCTTAGCATTGGGGGATAAGTTTTCTACCTCACCTCAAATATTGTCATCCATCGGATGACGTTTAAAGAAATTTTTTTTACTAATTTCGTTTAAATAATCCTACGTTTTTAATCCCGTTCCTGGCCCAAATTACAACACATAAAATCCCAGTAATGTCATTCTGGAGCGCAGTAAAGACCTAGGGATTAATTTAACTGTTATTGGCGCCATCTACTAACGCTGCTTTTGTTGGGTTTTTTTAAACGTTTTCTTTCTAAAATAGCTGTGCACTTGAATATTAGATATTTCATCATATATTTATGATTTCCAATTCTTTGTGTGCATTCTTCTGTGCGTAACGTAACAGATCAGAAAGCTGCCCGGCAAGTCTCACATCTACTGCAGCGCAGATGTAGTGGTGTCGGATGATCCTGCAGGGATGAACTATCCTGCAGGGTTTCTTTACATTCTCACATTTTTCAGCATGCCACCTCAACATCTCAGCCTGAAGAAGGGATCAATTGTGATGCTCCTTCGCAATCTCAATCCAACGAAAGGACTCTGTAATGGCACACGATTGGTCGTTAAGAAGAAGACTCATCGCAATTTTTAATCACGTCAGAAATCCTTTCGGAAAGCAACAGAGATGATATCGTCACTATTACCAGGATCGAGTTTCAATTTGCCAATAAGTTGAAGCGCCGTAAGTTCCCAGTAATGCACGCATCAAGCCTTTCAATAAACAAATTCATTTATGTTTCCAGATTATGTATTCTTTTAATTTCCTATCCGTCGTAATACACGACATGTGCAAGTACTCTAGTTTGTAAATAATATTTCAAACAATCAATTTATACATTTTATTCGTTTTATTCGAATATCGTTTGGAGATTTCTATTATCATCTTATCAGTTCTGGAAACATTTATTTTATAAAATTCAGTCAACATTGGATGATTATCACATCACTGTTGATAGGAGATAGTCTTATATACATGATATATAAATAACAATTTACCAAATTCAATCCGAATTTCTTCATTGCTAGTGCTTAGTCACGCAATCCAACTTAGAAATAAATTACTAGTGGATTTAGAGAAAGCCTTTCTCTTTAAAAGATTTCGGCAATATACTTCAATCTGGAGTGTTGTCGACTTAATAAGAATGCTTGGAGACCTTTTATGAGTCGATTGCAAGCACATTAGTCCGTTCGAAGAGCAATAACAGAAGTTCTATTAACATGCACAGTTGATGCAAATGCTACATAAATCACCTTTCACTCGGAATGGAAATTCTACCTTAGGCTTAAGCACTGTCCACTGACCTGCCATTGGGATCTGAGGTCGAACGGAACTGATTTTTAAGTTGAAATCGATGCTAGATGTAAAACTCAACAAAACTTTTACCAAATCAGTCATAGCAACTCGCCATTAGCTTAAATCAGTTTAAAAGTAAATTAAACATATTTTTTATCCATTTGTAAGTTATTGAAAAAGGATGCTTTCATGGCATTGTTGTCCACTTGCAGTTTTTATCTTTTAACTGATGTAAAACGTGTAAACTTTGAAAACTTCTGTATTTTTTCAGAATAACTTGAATCGCAACCTCTTGTCAAGCGGAAATATCAATTGATTTGCATTTATGGTCAACGTTAATATACATCAGAGAGAAAATTACACATCTAATAATTAAGAGCAAAAAAAACGAGTGTAATTTTAATCGAAATAAAGCAGCGAGTTGTTTATATATCTCTTTTGTTCTTTTAAAAGCGTTTATTTATTTAAAACTTAAATTTATTGTTAATTATTTTCAATTATTGTTAGAATTATTATAATTTTTTTAATTACTTGTAAGATTTTTCTGCACTTATCTAGAACATTCGGGAAGTAACAATGTTCTAGATGATTGATGGTGGCTCCACCTTGTGATTAAATTTCTGACTCAGTTAAGTTTTTTGTCAGCTAAGTCAGTTGTTTTCACGAACCCGAGTTGGTTAAAGTTGTCCAGCGTGTATTCTTATTCCTTCAGAAATAAGTCTACTTTCCAACGAATCCTGTACTTCGATTGTGACATTGTAATAAACTCGCGACACTATGTATGTCCATCCATCCATCGTTTGTGTGTAGCAAAACATATTTGTCCTATGGAGATAATGCTTATATTGGTAGACTTTTTTTCTTTTAAAACAAGAAGACTTTATTGATTTTTGGTAAAAATTGAATCTGTAAATTAGAAGGTCGAAGCCAAAATACAACATCGCTAAATTATTATAATGAAAAATAACCACTGGTCATCTAAAAAGACTGAGAGTTTATCAATAAGTTAATTTGTTAATTGACTATCTGAATAATTTCAATCTTTTTTTTTTTTTTTTTGGGGGGGGGGGGTAATCGAAGTGGTATGCCAACTATATTTTTTTTCTAAAATATTAAATGTTTTTCAATATTTTAAAAACTTGGGCAAAACTCCGAAAGGCAGTCCCAAATTATGAAAACCTTTTTAATGACAGATAACAGTATGACTGAAGGATAACACATAGAGTTATTACACATCAAATCACGTTTAGCCTTAAACTGTACGAGTTGCCATAGCAACAGTAAACACAAATCCAAGAAAGACTTTTATTTGTTTGTATTTAAAATGCATCAAAATAAAAAATCATATTAATAAAAAGTAAAGAATAAAAATAAAAATTAACAAATAAAAAAAAAAAAAAAAACTTAAATGAAAACCCTAAATATTCTTCTTTTATATTTACAAAACAGTATATTTTCTGTTAGATAAATGGATAAATAAATGTAATAACACTGACTATGTGTTATCCTTCACAGTCATTCTGTTATCTGTCATTAAAAGGTTTTCATAATTTGAGACCGCTGTTCGGAGTTTTGTCAAAATTTGATGTTTACTTTTTGACATTTGATCAGCTCCGCAGCAAACTCTATTGGCACCTGGTACGGAGTAATTTTTAACTCTTTTCCTTTTTATTTAAAAAAAATAAAAAAATAAGTCGTTTTGAAAATTTCGGGAGGGGACAAGTTATGGAACTGAATCAGCAAAAACTATAAGTCCTGAGATCTCTACGGCGCCTGGTGTCGAGGCATCATTTGCTGCGGAGCTACTTTCGGCGAATCAGGCCCTACTGTTTAAAAAAAAATCGATCTTCTAATATTCCTCCGCCAAAAAATGAAGTCATAGTTTGATTAATACAATTAATTTCTTATTTTGTCTCAGTGTTTCTCAAATTTCTTATCACTTACTCAATAATTGGTGAAAATAAAGAACTCTGAATGAAATTTAATAAGTTTGCAGATATATTTAATATCTACAAACTTATTAAATGTATATATTAAAATTTTTACCCTTCCTTCAAACAAAATTCCTTAAACAATATAACTTTAAAAAAATAAAAATACGTTTCATGCTATATTTTATTCTTGTCTCTGGGAGAGGAGAACGTTGGATGTACCTTTCACCCTGCTATCGATTTATTGAGACACGCGCTGATAACAGCTGGATGCCTATCTCTGTCTAACAGCATTATTTAGAATAACTTCGTTATCTTCTTTCTTTGCAATTTCACGAATAATTGTATTTCTGTCTTAATCTCATGGCTTCACGAGGAATTAGGGTTAAAATAATGATTAAGCTTTTTCCATTTTCATAAATAAAAATTTTAATTTTAAAGCAGATATAATAATGTTTCTGGAGAACAATATCCTTTTTCTAATGATGTCAAAAATGATGGGATAATAACAGAAATCTTCAAAATAGTACTTAAAGCTTAATATTTAAAAATTATCTTCACTGCTGTTTCAGAAGAAAAAAAAATTTCAGAGAACATGTCAATAGTTGTCGGGTTCTCCCGCTAGAGGGACACCATTATCGGCATTCGGAAATGAAAGTTCTATCTACGCTCCATAATACTAGGTTTTTTTATTTAATGTAATGTAAGAAACAATAATAATTGTATAGGTTTCTACCTCATTTATCCATCGAAGGCAATAACAACAGCGCCGTAAGAGACGTTCAGCTTTAAATGTGAAGGTGTTTTAGAGCTGCTCACACTTCTTTATTTATCAATTTAACATTAAAAAAAAATCATGTATTTTGAAAATATTTATAAGATTGAATAATATATATGTATATTGTATTAGGTTGCTGTTATTTTACCACTATAATTATTGTTATTCTTATAATGAATGACAAGATTTTTTTAAATTAGAAAGGTTAAAATATTTAATTTTATTAAACCGCTCTTCGATTTTATCAATATACCATATTGTCTACATTGAGTTCTTGGCTCTAAAAGCAATCTCCTATCTCCTGCGTCTAAACAGAAAGTCGCCACAAGAACGTGCCATTGTCCCAACTGTGTTGATAGAAAAGCAGCATTCGCGTGGGCGTTGTGCATTGTTCCGACACACGATCGATACTGCCCAAGGAAGTGGACACAACCACACGCAGGTCAGTGGACGAGGTCCTCGCAATATTGGAAGTCGCAACGCCAGAGTAAAGGAAAATATCCAACACTGATTTACAAGGAATTAGGCCTAATTACAATGAAAATCCTTTTGCCAATAGATTTATTCTAACTACAATCATCTCCTAAAAGTCACCGTTGGACTTGACGAGATTTTTAAAATTAATTTTCACTTTAAAATAACATTTTAAAAGAATGCATAATAAAAGAATTAAATGTATTACTACTATTATTATTATTATAATTATTATAAAAAATTCATTTTTCATTATTAAAAGCACATTTTATTTACTTATTTATATAGCATATAAAAAAATCTATGTAAACTTTTTTTTATCTGAGAATGCTGAATAGATTACACAATCAATTTAGCAAATTTTTCGAAATAACTAAAAATATTTACATGAAAATTTTTAAAAGAATATTAATTTAATATTTTAAAAATTATTATGATGATCTCGTCCTATTATTATTATTGAAAAAAATGTAAAAAAAAAGGAGATTTAAAATACAGCATGTAATGTAGATGTAATAAAATAAATTTGTCACATTCTATATGCCATTTTGAACTTTAAAACTAGACGTAGCTTATAGCCAAATTCAAACTCAAATTTAATATTAATGAGTTTTATAATTTATTTATTATAATTTCTGATATACAGACGCCTACTCTAGTCTGTCTTAGTCAATGTGGAGAACTTTCTAAAGAAAAATGGTTACTTGAACAGTATTTCATAGTATTATTTTAAAAGACTTTTTTGATGATTTACATTCATTCGTTTTACTTTGTTGTGCATTTCCCTTTATAAAAAAATATATATATATTAGCTATTTAAAAATTAAGCGAATCTCAGTTACTCTAAAGTTTATTATTTCTTTAATATTATTTCATATCATTACGCATTGTTTGAATAATAATACAGGGGATCATGATTTATTTACCCATTCAAATATTTATGTGTCGCATAATTTATGCTTTTAAATCGACAACAGTGCAATTAAGTACATTTGTCGAAATAAAATTGCACGTTACCAGCCACGCAATGTAAATATGCTCACGCACTTACGACATCGCTCTCGCAGCACAGAAGATGGCGCGCTCAAGTTTGTAGTTTTTTTCCAATTTTCGCCCGTAACTGACCAATAGTCATTCCCTTTTTTTGTCAGGTGCGAAACATATATAACGAAACTAATCAATGATTCTATCTCGAATAGTTGAGAGTAGTTTGCCCTCAATCTTCAAATTGAGGATTTTTAGTTTATGAACGATAACATTTAATTCCATTTTATTTTACTAATAATTTTACTAATAAAGTAAGCTTAGCTTTACTAATAAAGCTACTTAAAGTAAGTAAGCTGCCATAAATAAATGTTCACTTTATAACTGCATGATTTGTCTGATCAATTACGCCTGGACTTCAAACGTCACGTTCGAACTGCTCTACGTTGTTTCCGGCGTTGTCTATTTACAAGTTCTTTCTATCTTAAGGGAAGAAGAAGCTCAAATTCGTGATTTAAAAATGTTCTGTATTATAATGATTATAATGTAACTGTGATCCATTATCTGACTCCTATTGGAATCCTGGTGTTGTATTGAAGTCCCTACAGAGTTCTACAAATCGATTCGACTAACACCCAACCATCTTGTTCCCCTTCTAGCTGCTTCTCTGCTTTCACCTTTTTTATTTTAACTTATTCTCTCTATATATAGACCTATATATTTTTTTCTTTTTTTATAATTTTCATTCAAATTTATCAGGAAAAAAAAAAAAAAGAAAGTGTGTATTATTCTGCAAATCTTTATCTCAAATAAAATATCCTCACATTTCGTTGTAATAATGTTATAATATGGGATAAGTACTGATTTTTTTCTTTTATTTTTTTATTTAAATTGCGACCTAATTACAAAAATAAAGCAAATAAAATTTAAAAGAATGTTTTTAAAAATACTATTCTGTCAATTTTCTCATGAGTAATTCCAAATGTTTAAAAGAACGTATTTTAAAATATATAAAAATATGTTAATAATATAGATTTAACAAAAAAGATAATAAAAAATAATATATTTTAAAATTTATATATTAACATAAAATACAGTATTTTTGATATATTTTGTATTATTTAAATTATTTAGTTAAATTTGCTTAACTGTACATTAAATTTTAATGACTAATTCATGAAATAATTATAATTGTGCTGCGTTAATTAAATTCGTTCGTTGCTTCAAGAAGCAAATGAACAAGTTTAAATTTGTAATAATTTATTTATTGCAAATTATTACATATGAATATAATAACTTACCCTAAAAGTTATAAAAAAAAATCATAAAGATTATTTTTGTAAGTATTTGTATTGATTATTTTAAACTTTTGTGTAAAATACGAAATATTTATATACTGCTTCAATGTTCATTGAATACCCTATTGCTAGAGAGCTAAGGGTAATAAAACGTTCTTAGAAACAATTTCAAATTTAATTATAATAAATTTTCTAAATTTTTAATAAAACAAAAAGGATCAGTTGCTAATATCCTTAAAAAAATAAAAATTTTACAAATTCTCCACTTATAAAAAAAATACTTTAAATATTTTTTTTTTCATACTTATTAAGTATTAATATATGTTTAATGTATGTATATTTCAACTATACATTAAGTATAATTCAAATATATATTATGTATATTAATATAGTTTTACTATTTGTTTTATTTTTGTTTTATTTTAATATAATAATATAATAAATATTTACATTTGACTATATGTATGTATATGTTTGCATATATTTCTACGTATTTAAACTACATTTTTAATTTAATTATTATATCAGTTAGATTTTTTTTCAATAAGCATTTATCTTTATTAATTAAATGTTTTTATTAAAGGAAAAATTAATTTTAATTTTAATATGTATTGTTGAATATCATTATTAGAATCTTATTTACATATTCAATCTTTATTTACAGTATTAAATTATATTGTTTTTATATATTTAATTATTGTTTACTCTGAGCTGCGCACATTGTGTTGACACAAGCCAACCACGTTGCTTGATCACCTTTAAACCTCAATTTTGTCTCTTGGAATCTTCGATCCGCCACATTCTAGTCGAAAATTCAGCATTAACATGAAACTAAGTTTGTCAACTGTAAACTAACATTTCAAATAGCGAACTGAAAAAGAATTTAGTGAAAATAAATATTTTTTTCTTCTATTTCAGAATAACCAACGTAACAATGGACAAACGGACGAATTGCTGTGACTGTGTTTGATTAATGTCAGTCTTCTTGTGCTACGCTTGTAATCAATCCTTCTTCAAAATGGCTGTCCTCTTGTCTTCAACAATGAAGTGGAATTCGGTCCTCTTTTGCATTTTGGCCATTATGTCGTCCATTATTCCCGGAAGTGGTAAATTTATTTATTAAAATTTTAACAAAAAAGCAAATTAATTTCGACAAATTAAAATAAAATAATATTTAAGATTTTTTAAAATATTAATTATATAAATAGACCTACAACAAAGATTATTATAATAGAGATCAATTACTTTTAAGAAATTTTTTTGTGGATAAAAATTCAGTTATATATATAAATAAATGTTTACATTAGGTTTATTTTGCCTATAAATATCGAATAAAATTTGTTGAAAGCATTGATCTGATTTTTTCTTAAAAATACCAGATAATTGGGAACAAGTGAACTGTGAATTTTACAAAATTATTAAATAAAATAATAAAAATAAATAACAAAGTATTATATTAAAAAAGAGCGGGGAAAAAGAACGTTCAATTATTTTGTCTTTACTAAATATGTATACAAAAAGTCCCACTGTAGTCCTCTGCAGGCCTTTAAGGTCGCGGGAGGTAAGGCTCCCGGCGTTTCATGACCAATTGCAAGTAAGTTGTGATCGGGTAGTCAACCCGACACCAAACCAGTCTTTAATCCTAGGAAAGATACCCGGTACCCATTCTTTCTACAAAATCCTGGGTTGGATCCTATGATCCGAGAACAGAATTCAGCGTGGAAAAAATCCCAAACCCTGCAGGCGTTGAATCCGGCTTCTCCAGGCCGCAGTCAAGCACTTTACCATTTGGCTAAGGCCCACAATATATATTTTGATAAAGTAATAAAACAGAACTATATATATTTAATCTTTACATAACACACACACATATTACAGGGTGAATCTAAAATATGGGGACAAACTGCGGGGGCGGGTTCCCCATACCAAATGAAGTAAAAAAGTCAGATAAACATATGACTGGGAAGTGCATGGTTCTTGAATTATTCAAATCCAAAGAAACGAAGCCAGACTGCAATGGAAAGAATGGTCATCTTTATTGGTAACATGTAGTTCGTTCAATACCACAGTGTGGTCACCCTCATAGTAAATATTCAAGATGCTGCCAATAAAGATACTGTTCATGTCCATTGTTTCCATTGTAATCTGGCTTTGTTTCTTTGGATTGGAATAACTCAGCAAGCATTTGCTTCCGGTCATATGTTTATCTGACCTTTTTACTTCATTTGGTATGGGGAACTCCACAAGATGCTGAAAACGTTGTGTATTGTGTACCAAGCAGACATGAGTGCGTAACAAAGTTCCTGAAGATTTGATGAAGGTGTAGGCCTGGAGCGAACAGCCCGTTTCAGCTACCCCACAAATTTTCAATCGGGCTGAGATCGGGGACTGAGCGGGCCACTGCAGCAAGGAAAAGTTATCGTCAGGTTCCTCAAACCATCCCATAGTGATGGGGGCTTTGTGCACCGGCGCATTATCCTGCTGGAAGTAGCCATCTGCATGAGGATAACCTGTTAACATGTACGGTTGCACTTGGTCAGTTAAGATGTTTAGGTTCGCTCAAGCATCCTGACGTGCCTCCAGAGATATCAATGGATCCAACATCCCCCACACCATGACACTGCCCCCACCGGCTTGAAGAGTTGTTGTGAGACACAGCATTTGTGCGCACAGCAGGGGTGTACCTAATAAAGTGGCCGGACAGTATATATATATATATATATATGGAATTTATATATGTGTGTGTATATACCAAATAATTTAACAGTTCTGTTTGTTATCTTTTTGTTGTTTGCTTCTATTATACAAAACAAGCATAGTTTACATCTTTACATCAACGAAGAAATAATTATTTTTCTTTACTGTATTTTGTAAAGAAGAAAGTTTGGTAGTGTTTACATATTCTGTTCAAATGAAATAGAGAGGCCAAACTTTGCATGGCATGAGTCTACGGAAAGGTCGAGACAGCATCAAAGAATACTGGGGATGGTACTTATCTACATAAAAATACTTTCGAAATATAATCAGAGAAATAAGTGGTAATTTCTTCTGTTTATTTGATCTCTTCAGTAATATGTATGAGGAATATATTTAAGGCAATAAAAAAAATTGCCACATAGCACTTTCTCTTTCACACGATTTCAGGAAGTACAGGAATTAACAAAGTAATTAATTCAGATATAAAAATAGAATTATTAGCAAATAAATGGCAACGTTTGTCGTCTTCAAATTGCGTACAATAGTTGTACAGTATATATTTTTGGGATATCTGCGCCGATTTTTTGATGCTGTTTCACTCTTTGTGAGGATTGTGTCGCTGAGCAAAATGGTCTAAGCGAGCAGATGGACTTTGAAACTTTGGGATTGCTTCCACCGGTGGACTACAACAAAATTTTGAGAGAGCATCTGTAGTTAATACATTGGTCAGAACAAATACAGGGGCGAGAATTATTGTAAGAAAAATCATGTGACAGCTGTTGTTCGACGTAAAGTATTTTTATGTAAGATACAGTAGAATAAATGAGTAAGAAGAAGCATATTAGCAAATTTTTATACAATATTACAATTTAATGTACATTATATGATGTGCTATAGAACAATAGCAGTTCAAGAAGTCAGCAGAGGTAATATTCTAGCAGCAATGAGCCTTCGAAATGCTCAGTAAGATTTAATTCAGAGGATCATGTTGGTCACTCCATACATTCAAATTCCCCATCTCTTCAAGCGTGCGTCTGATAATTATCCGAGTTTTATAAGGTCGGCGTTATCGTCCAAGAAAAGGAACGAATCACTGACAGCTACAGCACCGGCAGGACAATAGGTTTGATAACCTCGTATCTGTAACTCTGAGTCGTAGAAAGTTGTTTCGGATGATGTACAGGTCCCTACGTCCACTTACGCCAGACAATCAATCTATGTCCTCCATAATATTATATTTCTTGCACAAAAGTTTAGTTCGCGTGCCAAGTTCCTCCAGATAAGAACACATTGATTGTCAAACTCCAGAATGCATCTGGACTCTTCAGAAAAGAGAACTTGACTCCACTCGTCGAGTCCCCTATGACGATATTTCTCATTTCCAACAACCAATGATAAATTGGTCTACATTAAAGGGACACACCATTGGTCTACTTGCATAAAGGCCACCTTGGTGAAAGCGGTTGCGGATAGGTTGAGTTGACAACCCTGCAACTTGTTGCCACAAGAAGCTGTCTCTGAATTTTGGGCTGTTAACAATAGATAACGGTCGTCCCTTGTTGTAGTTGCTTGACGTTGCCTTCTTGGAACACTTCCCTTCACTTCTGGAATCGATTTCACAGTCGGGAGACGACACTTTGTGGTCACTTGAAGGGGTTCTGCTGTTATCCTCTATTTCTGACCTGCTTCCAGCAGATGAGAAAACTTGCCGAAAGCTCTCCATGCCGTTGATTCTGATAAATCATGCTGTTGAGACATCGATCGAATCGAAGACTTCAAGAACTGAAATTTACAATAAATGCGGCAGAATAAGCTCTCTCCTGAAAGACCTTCGTTTTGATCTTAATCTGTAACTTATGCATTCTGACGTTACAGATGCAAATTTACAAATGGATGTGAATGATTCTTCTGTCGTCACACTCGAATTGCATTTTCCACGTTTCGGCAAAATGCCTTTCAGGCATGGCCGAGCGGCGTAGACGGCGGTCTGCTGTGAGGCCGATATGTCGGAACCTGGGTTCGAATCCCGGCATGGCATGGGTGTTCCTTTTCCTCCTGTGTTTCGTCCGTTTCTGCGGGTACAGCGTGAGCTGCCTCCTATGGCGTACCCTATTAATTAGCATTTTCGTATAAAATAAGCATTTTCTTACTGTTTTTCTTTTGCCTTTTAATTGAAAATGATATGATTATTTTTATCGACTCCATAAGGTGGGGGGGGGGGGCAATTAGAATTCCCATGTTCGGCAAAATATGGTACGCTTGGCTTGCCTAATGTCGCCAAAGTCTCATGCTACCCTGTTTGGTTTGACCAGTGTAGTTATTTCACACATTGCTTAGATCAGTGATTTCTAGACAACGAAAAGCTTAAATAGAAATGTAAACTTCAAATGATTAATTCACAATTAAAATCAGCTAAATAAAACTCATTATTTAAGAATAATTAGCATTTTCTTATTGTTTTTCTTTTGCCCTTTAATTGAAACTGATATGATTATTTTTATCGACTCCGTAAAGTGGGGGCTATTAGAATTCCAGTGTGTTTGTTGTCTGAGTACGAAACGTCCTGCACAGCCCAAACCGGAAATCGGAGATCCACAAGTCATACCTCGTCGCACTCCCATGAAAAATCCAACTTCCGGTCTCGGGCACTTCCTATTTTAGATCGGGTTAGAAAACAGTGGTAATTGCCCAAAATAGAGGTCTGTCTTTATTGAATCGATATACGTACTGAGAATCATCATGATCCTTTCAGCGGGTATCTCTGTTCCGGATCACTGGTTGGTGCTCGGGCAGCAATACCCCCCTACAAGCCCATTTGTATGCCAATGGTAAACCTTAATAATGGAAACTATACTTCACTCGAATTCTAATGGCTTGAATAAATGGCTTTGCGCACCAATCAATAGTCATACAGTATCGTTTTTAACTTTCCCAGGAGTTTATTGGATTGCAAACTGCACTCTTTGTTCTGTGTTTATTACAGACTATGAACTGACTTTTTGTTATTTTTTTTTTTAGGTTGTGGTGTTTCTCCTCGAAGGGCGCGGCATCTGGATGTGTTCAGTATAGCAGATGTTATGAAAGCAGCTCTAGAAAAACACTTACGTACACGAATGATTCAGGGAATTCCGTCACTTAATGTACCCCCTATGGATCCTTTACAATTACAGGTATAAAATATCATTTTACTATACATAATAAAAAGTTCTAAGGGTGTACGCCAAAGTATCCCTGGTGAAGTGAGCATTGGGCGGGGATAGAAGGGGCAGTTGTGGCGAATGGGTGGGACGGAGACCAAAACAACGTGCTCGTGTTTCAAGTTGGTCCATAAATAAATGTCGCACTTATTTTAAAGAAATAAGTGCATCCCTTATATTTCAAGGGGCACTTTTGGAGGCTAAAGACTGAAAGAAACATACCTGTATTTAAATAGTATCGTAGATAAATTGCGTATAAACCATGAAATCCGTCCATCAGCTTCAGCGTGATGCGTCTAAAAACAAATAAACAAAATCAAAACAGAGAAATAAGGAAAAAAATGCTTAAGTGGAATAGTAAGGCTTTGTATGCTCAATCAATTACGTTTAAACTTCAAAGTTAATAAAAAAAAACAAAATATAACTGCGATTTGAGGTTCCTGTCACTTGAATTAAGGAATTTAATAGTTCTTATCTTTAAGAATCTGTATTCAGTGTGAGCTCCATCTGCTATTCGATGAATATTCAAGATGGGTTTATGCTAAGCAATTCATGAATGAACAGTGAAGTACACTAGTCACTTTTAAAGTTCTGATTAACAATTTATTACTGAAATTAAATTTATACTAGAATTTATTAATGTTACATAAAAAAATAGGATATATTCTTAACTTACCTCCATGTAGAGTCTATATGATTGAGTCATGAAACCATTTATCTAGCAACAGCGACAGCAATTTGAGAACTTCGCGGCGTTTGAGTTTAATTTTTTTAAGGTTTATCTGTTCAGTAAAATATTTCGCATTAGAGTCTCTTTTGGCTCAAGGGCGCCGAAAGTGTAGGCTCCGACGTTTCATTGACTATCGGAACGAGTTAAGATTTTGTGCTGAGTCCAGTCCATGCCTACCTTCATATCCTGGAAATTGGATTGGGTTCTGATTGAGTGAATTCAAGGGTCCGTCCAAAAGAGATGTAATCTAGGAAAAAAAAAACAATCTCCGCCCGGGGATTGATCCCGACTCTATCTGCCACAGCACAGTTCCTATACCCAATGGACTGAAGTTCTTGCATTTATTCAGTAACACAAAATTGAATCTGCAAGCGAAGTATTAGTCTTGATGCTAATAATGTGCAAACATAAAGTTATATACAATGGTCAAAACGTAGGAAATATCGCGATATGAGAATGAAGCTACACAAAATCGACTAGTCTGGAATGACAAGCAAATTGCCGAGTGACATTTATCGACAACATAATAGATGAGAGCATGCAATTATGTAATACTCATGCAGCTGTGCACGATGAGCAAAATAACCCGATTCTAAGGCGCACGCAGGTTGAGTCATTCTCATTTTACTTGGAAGCTGCAGGTGTGTGTCGTTTTGGTTGAAATATTGAACGACATCTACATTAGCAAGCTAAGGCTGATTAGTAAAGGCGTTGGGTATCTCAATTCATCATTACGAAGGTGTGGAGTTCTTAATGAAATAATACAAGGGGCACTAAGATGGAGAACAAGGTATTTGAGTTCACTTGATGAAGAAGTGATCAACGCAGTTACTACATCCAATAAACTGTTGATGAAATTTAACTAATCTGCAATCACTATTTACTGCTGACACGTCGTTTTGTAGATGATACGCAATTAACTAACATAGATGATGTATCTACTTCTCACTGCAGTGTGTGAACTGACAACTATCGTAGGTGGCATGTGAACTAATGAGACATTCTTCTAACTTTAGCAAAACAAGACTGTTAAATCTTTTTCTGGAATAAACGAGAAATAATCCACTCTTCGTGGAAGGAGATGTCTTCGATGGTATTGGAATCATATCTAATGGTCTACGTGTTTGGTCTACATGGTTGCCCAACATGGACAACTACGACAATTGGAATAGATGTAGTTTCAGTTGCATTTAAGGGCCCTTTAGCTCGTTGAGCCATAACTATTCCTGGCAGTAGTTAACTCTAAGACGAACAGTAATCTTTAACTACAAATATACTTTTGTAATAATTACAAAAACTACTTTACAATAGGTAATAAACTCCTTCCCGATACTTAATACTATAAACAGATAGATCATCTATAGATTAATTAGATACATACAGATATCAGTATATTATGAAATGCATAGTCTTTATCAAACAGCTTCAAATTAACGATATTCATATTTTGTCTTAATATAATAAACAAGAACTGCTTATGGAGGAGTTTAGCATGCACAAGTTGAAAAGTGAAAAAGAAAGAATGAGATTATACAAATCGTCAAGTCTTAAAAGGACGAAACAGCTGTCCCAGTTTCTTGTCTTGACGATAGTTCAAGACGTGAATAGAAAATTCTGCAAACTCATTATTTTTTTTTTCAAGAATTCCTTATTTTTAACATTTTTATTTTAATCTATGAAATTACGTCTGTTATTCTTATATATTATTTATTATATATTAATATATTGCTATTCCATATTGTAATTTATTTTCCCATGTATTAATTTTATTTATTATAAAATATTTTCAATAATATATAATTTAGAATAAGCTCAATTTGATTCTGTATAGAAATTAACTAAACCTTAATAATAGAATATAAACAAAAAATTTAAGATAGAAAAAAACTAATAAAATTATTTAAACAATTGGATAAAAATTTTCAAAAATAATTCTATAAAGTAGTTAAGGAATGTGTATTCGCAGAATCTAAATTGGTAGAAAACTTAACAAATGTATTTTCCAAACAGAATTGGATTAATAATTGTTGTTGTTAATTGATAGTATTGGTACTACATTTGTTTGTTATACTTTTTCAATTCTAATAAATTCTTTTTAAATTCTTTTTCCAGGATCAAACATTTAACTTCACTAAGGGTCTTGCTAAAGTAATAGCCACAGTGAAAAACCCTCGACTCCATGGTCTATCCAACTTCGACTTCTCCAATCTTGATTTCGACATTCCCTCTATGAGCCTGGTGTTGGGCTTCTTCTTCCCGCAGCTTCGTTCCAGGGGTGACTACAACATCACCGGAAAACTGTTTCGATTTGTGCCGTTACGGGCCAAAGGACGTTTCGAGGTAGACGCTCAAGCCGTAGTCATTCGCGGACGTGCTCGTTTGGGTTTCCGCGACTTAACTCTGAAAGTGACGTCAGTCAACTTAGACCAGCTGGAACTGGACGATCTCAAAGTGAAATTGGAAGATTCCATGAGCGGAGCTGATCTGGGAGAGTTCTTCACTGATCTGACAGACTCGTTTGGCTTCAATCTGTTTGATCTCGTTCAACCTAAATTAGTGGAAGTGCTTCAGAAACTATTATCTAAGGAACTCAATGCACAGCTAGAAAGACTCAACTTTGGTTTATTTTTTGGGTAAATAAAGAAGAATCATGACTGTGGTACATTTCCATCTACAAACTTTGCTATTGTGATTCAATGATTCTTGCTTTCTTCTGCTTTTAACATACTTTACAAGAAACTCTCATCCATTCTTATGTTATTAGCAGAAACTATAAGACACTCAGTGAAAAAAAACAGATTTCATGCCTTATTTTTCACTCTAATCTTCAATCTAAAGCTAAGAATCAGGTTTCTCGTATCTTTACTTCATGTGAATCTTCTGTGGCAGTGGTGTATGCTGGAACTTTGGCAAACCCTTCTCTTAACCTTCTGCCTGGTAATTCATAGTTCAAAACGGCAAATACTCTCTCTAATACTATAATCTCAGTGGATCAAAGGGAACTTTCTTTGAACTAAAGGTAACTGAAATAATTCTAAGTAGAAAAAAAATGATAACAGAGGGGTCATTTGCCATCTGAAGGAAGAAAAATCTTATTTAAAAGAGTGAAACGATTACCAGCATTCCTGTAAGGAAATATATATAAACTAGGGTGTTCCTCTCTTCGGAACTTTCTGTGACTCTTGGAAAAAGTCCATACCTTCGTGAAATATATCCGTTTGTGTACAGACAGTGAAAACTCTTGGAAATTTTTCCTTACTTGGGGATAGGGGATACTGAAAGCAAGATTCTTATGTACAGTGTTTTGTTAACTATATATTACATATCTATTATTCTTGTGTTAAAGGACTGCCAAAAGTTATGATTTTTTTTTTAAATTAGATTTCTTTTTTTCATACTTTGATATTGATTTTTAACTTTTCAGAAATGTTTGCCATAAGAAACATTTATTGCATTCTCAGATCTTATATGCCAACATTGATTCTGATAGTAAAAGAAAATAAACATCAGTTTGTTGTGAAAAAGTAATATTCTTTTGACGAGGTATTTATTAAGAAAGTTTATTTTCTCTGTTTGTTTTTTCTCTCTTTATTCTCCGTTGTCTTCTAAATGATTTGAGGAAACCAAGAAGAAATTAAGATACAAGTAGCCGAGGCTAATCCTGGCTTTCTTTTTTAACTTTTTCCGGGTTTAAATAGAGAAAAGAGGCTAAGGTGAGTAAATGCGTTCCCCTCTTTTCGACCTCTTCAATTAGAACCAGAATCCACACATTCGACCATTTTCGTCGTGTTTCCACGATCTTCCATGTGCTTCTGTGATCACCCATTAGTTTTTTTTTTCTCTCAATCGACTCAAATCAACAAAACCTTTTGTTCAGTTTGTACTTTTTTATACAGGATGAGGCAAAAGTCTTGAACACTCTTTTATTGTTGAAAAGGTTGAAGGAATTGCAATCAAATGGATACTGAGTAGAGAGAGAGATATCTGAAGAAGGGATGATCGTCGTGGCCACCATCTTGAATTCAGCTCAAGTTTTTTAAACGGGAAGGGTATCGGGTATATATATATCAATTAGAGCTAGAATTCACTCAAAAAAACACAGTGGTAAAGTTACTTTTGTAATATCTTTATTCCTTTGCTGGATAATAGCATGTCTTCGTGGATTTACAGCACATGTTTAATGTGCCTACCATGTCATTGAATGGGTAATCGTTTTAGCCAGTCTGCACAAACCGGCGCAGCACATCAGGTGAAATGCTATCACATCCATCATGGATTCTCTCCTTCAGATGCCTCACGTCCTGGATTTTGAGAGAGTAAATCAACATGTCTAAGTGGGCCCACATACAAAAGTCTAGGTTCGTTAGATCAGACGAAATGACCTGGTGCACCATCAAGCTGGTAATAATCTGGGAATGTACCCTTCTAATTAAGGAGTGATGGAAATATTGTTTCCTGCAACGAGATATCTTTGTCCATTCAGCTTTGCCGAGGATAACACAATCCCAAAATACGAATTCTTCAAATGCCACCCGCACACCAGACTTCAGTGCGCTAGATGATTGGTTGTCTATGTTGGGTTTTGAGATCGACCAACATCTAAAATTGTCTTTTCACCTTTTATTCCTAAAGAAAAGTGCGTCATCATTGAACAGCTTCTATGCGAACATGAGATCAAGATTGTTTTGATGAAAGAGCACATTCCTTGAACTGGACCCATCCTGTCGAGATCATCTTGTTGAAGTAGTACTGCCTCTGAATCTTGTTGGGATGCCATTTATAACGGTGCAGTATTGTCAGGATTTACATTTAACTGATCCCAGTTTCAAGACAAACAACAATGGCTGCCTCATTCGTTGCTGATCGTGGAGGTCCATCCACTGATCCTTAGCTGTGATCTTTGACAGACTATTGCACTGTGTGATAATGTACACTTTGCGCTGCCGATTGATATTCTGCTTGTGTATTGGTAAGATAAGGAATTGCTGTGGGAAAAGTTGCTGGATAACGTTGATTAAATTCATCTACAATGTCAAGGGATTCTCCTTTCGTCATTCATCAGGTTGATTTCATTTCGGTCTGCCTCAGCCATTGGCATGACAGCTCCCCTACGGAGAAGAAAATGTCGTGTTAGCTCAACACTTAAAACATCGACTTCTCATGGGGTTATCTCCTCAATAAATAAAGGTATGACAAAACGTTACCACTGTTTTTCTGAGTGAATTCTAACCCTAATCGATATATCATATGATCCCTTCCCAATGAGAAGGGACGCAATGAGAGAACAACCAGAGAAAAAAAATAACTTATTAATTTTAACCTACTAGATTAAATTTTAAATTTCTATGTTCATTTTTTTAAACCTACTACTAGCGCAGGCCAAACGATCATTAGATGCAGAAGCTCGCCCTCAAGGACGAACTGGAGAGTCCTTAGAGACATTTCTCGACATCAATGAAGAAATTAAAAATAATATATTTTTTAAAATAATCAGAAAAAAACTTCTACTTAAAATACTCTTAAGCGGAATTTCAGCATTTTGATTTGGAGGGGGGGGGGGGGACAAAAAAAATGTAATCACTCGCAAACTGTAAAGTATTTTAAATTACCAATGAAGGTAACTTGTAAATAATTTAATTCATGGGAAATTTGTTAAATGAATAATGCTTGTCTACTTATATTTATTTTTTTTTCCTCAAAATATTGGGGGACCACCCCCCCCCCCCCCTTCCCCCCCCCCCCCCAAATTCCGTCAAATACTCTATCTCAGCTAAAAGCCGTTATATTGTATAATACGCGTGTACTCTCTCTCTCTCTCTCTCTCGCTATATATATATAGATAGATAGATAGATAGATAGATAGATAGATAGATAGATAGATAGATAGATAGATAGATAGATAGATAGATTTTTAAGAGAGAGAGAGAGAGAGATATGAGAACATGTCATTGAATATGTTCTGATGCCAGGACGAAACTAGTCTGTTCATGTAAATAAAAAAATTTTAATACAAATTTTAAAGAAGTAACTGAAAAAATATGTACTACGCAGACTTACTTCATTATTTCAACTTTTTCAACAAAGTTTTCATCAGGAATATATTACATAAAAGAGAAGAGAATGATTAAATCACTCTTCTTCAATATAAAAACAGAAACAGAATAATAATCATGAATTGAATATCACGTTACACTTGGTAATATACATAATAACCATACATTGTAACCCAACTAACAAGTCTTGTATCGATTGTTGACAACCTGCAACGGTTGTTGCTAAATTAATTCTATATAATAAAAAACGTTGTCAACAAAACCCTACATATTCATAGTTAAGACACATTATAGTAATCTACTGACTCTTATTTTATAACACATATTAATAGTATAAATCATCATTACTTAATCAGTCTCTTCTCTTTTCTGTAATATATTCCTGATGAAAACTTTTGTTGAAAAAGTTGAAATATTGAAGTAAGTCTGTGCAGTACATATTTTTTCAGTTACTTAATTTTGTAATATTAGATTTTCCTTGAAGATGTATAATTATAATCTGTGTGTTTTTTATTTGGTTATATCTTCTATACACATGCACAAGATATTATGCATCAGCAATGTTAGCTGTGTCTCTAATGCTACTATTTCTTGGTTAGGCTGGAACGGTATCATTTTTCCGTATAACGTTAGTGAATTGTTGTTGTTGTTTTCTTGATATAAAACAAAAAACCCACAACCTTCCTTTGCTAATTTTGAAGACGTCGTTTTTTTTGTTTTTTTTTCATGTGTTAGGAATGTAAAAACTATCAATTTGTACAAAGCAATATCTACTCAAAATATTGATTCTGCTACGGCCGGGAAATTGGTTCCATGAAAGCAGAATTGAGAAATCTAGTACCGTACCTCATGTAAGTGAATTGGTGAACACTGACACAGTGGTGCGTTGCTGATTGATATTCTGCTTGTCTATTGGTAAGAAATTGTTGTGCGAAAAGTTGCTAAAAAAAATCGAGATAGGAGGAGAGTAAAAAAATGTTCTGATGTAGGTCTAATTGTAGATCATCTTCACTTAAGCTTGTTCAATCTTCTGAGACATACTCAAACGCCAAAATTTGCCAGTCCGATGTTTCCCGTAGTACAATCTATGTTTAATGCATTTCTGATTCAAAATCTTCAAATCTCTTACAATATTATGACTGATTAATATTATATTAATACATTTACATATACTGATATTCAGGGCCTAAAATTCTCTCAGGCTACAAATGATCGTTATTGAATTACAGTTAAAAATCGGTCTCGACATTAGTGGATTGGGTTCCAAATAGAAAAGTCTTCGTTATTTTGTTTTGTTTTTTTATTTGAAAATAAAAAAAATAAAAAATACATTATTTTTTTTACAAGGAACTTTTCACATATTCCAAAATTGTGAAACAGTGCCAGAACTTGAAATTACGGATAGTTTCTTATATATCTAGCATATTCTGGCGAAAAATCATGGCTGTTTGACGGCTCATATGCTTTTGTAGCTCTTCGAGTTTCAGATCCCAAAATCAAGTTCACGTCTCACAGATCGAAGTAAACATGCTTATGTCACCGAATGGCACAAACAAATGTTTTGTGAATTCTGGAGATATAATGTATCAATATGTGAGTGCATGGAAGAGCGATACATATTGGAAACAGCAGAAACATCTTTTTTGGCGTTGATGTCCAGATATTTAAAATCCTCAGTAAAAGATACACCAGAAATATTTGATAGTATAGTTTAAGCTGATAAAGACTGATCATCGTTTCCTTACGGCCTACATTATTTTATCAGTTATTGTGAATCATTAAACAATGTTATTTATGAATATGTTAGGAATCTGATGGATTCCTCCACAAATTTATAGAAAACTTTGTCCTCTGTTTCATTTTTCTTCATTTTTTTTTTTGACTGATTAAGAAAGATTCATCTTGATTAAATTAAAATTAATTTCTTAATTTCCTGAAGAGAATTTTCTGTTACAGAAAGAAATCCTTTTTAGTCTTGTGATATAAGTTTCAGGAGATGTATAATCCCGGTTTGTCCGTCTGTCTGTAGACAAGTATCATTAAAATCTCATTAAATTATCATTAAACACAACAATTGCGCCTTTTGCATTCGCAACAATCGCATGTATAATACAGCTCAGCAACAATCACAACAATTGCGCCTTTTGCATTCGCAACAATCGCATGTATAATACAGCTCAGCAACAATCACAACAATCACAATAATCGCAACAATTGCGCCTTAAACATATCAGAAAACGTTGCGAAGCATTGTGATTGGTTTACTAATCGCTACCTTGTTTTGTTTTGTTTGCTTTTAATAAGTGATCCGAATATTCTCTAATTGCCTGGAAACATCGTGGAAATCAGTATTGTAGTTGCTGAACTTTCGCATTATTATCATTTCTTTTTTAGATCAAACCACTAGCGGAGAAACAATGCTCTGTTTATTTCTCTTAATGCTTCTGTGATTGATATAAATTTGCATGCTTGGGATTTCGAGAACCATCTCATAAAACAAGAATAGATGAAGGATGATCAGTGAAGACTTCAAAACAAAAGCCTGAAATATCAACCTCATACTGCTGCTTACTTGTAACTCAGTCAATTGAACAAATTAAAAAACTGTAAGTAGAACGTAAATGAGATACACTGCCATTGAGTTGAAAAATCCAGCCTAAGTTGGATAAGTATATCAACCTGAAACAAAATTACATGACTCGGATGGAATTTTCTTTTCTGAAATCCATATATTTTTCAAATAAGTTGATAATATTTTGAGCTAATTCATTATTAAAGATTATTTGTAAATTTATAAAAAATATTAGAATGCAGAGAGTGGAGAGAGATTTTAGATGAATTATTATGAAACGCTTAATATGAAGTTTCATCAAAATCTGATAAGTAAGAGTTAATTGATTCGTTATAGACAGACGAACAGACAGAACAACAATATAAGTAAATACTTCCAAAAGAACTATATAAAAATGAACTTTTTTTTTAGCAAGACTTTATTATCTATTTACCTTAGTAATATTTGAAGTGCTAAAAAAATAATATATATTTCCAGATAGAACTCAAAACCTACTTTCTTAATATGCTATTCCTTAAGAGTTCTTTGGAAAATAAATAAATAAGTTGTGAAAGCTATAAGAAGAAAAATAAGCATAAAAACGCATACATTTAAAGGATTCACTGAGATATTTTTGGAAATTTTCTATTGGGAATCCAAGACAGGCTGTTTCGTTGGATTCCACTGAGCTATGATTACTAGGTGAATCCAACTGAGAAGAGAACGATAAGGACCCACCTTAAAATGATTTCAGGTATACAAACTACAATGTCACTAATTCTTAAATGGGCATACCAGGTTTTACCAGAAGATCTATCAAAAGTAATTAGAAAAGGATATAAAGAGCAATAAATGTTGATGAACCTCACTTATCTAGAAAAATAGGCTACAAATAAAGAAAATAACAATACAGATCACAAATTAGAAGACTGCTTGTTACATAAATGCTTATTCGAAATATATGTAAATGGCAAAAGTCCTAAGTGTAGGAGTTTCGCATTACACTTTAATCAAATGCAATTTTGAAATAATAGCAAAATATAAAAATAATATTACAAAATTATTTAAAGCCGAACTTTAATTCAAAGGCTATATTTCTGTTTCTTTTTGTAAGGATAAGTCACTTTTAACATTTTCATCCAAAAAATATTAAATTTCAAGATTTTTAAGCAACTTAAATATCTAATTAAAGAAATTAAAAATAATGGATTTCCACTAAAAGTTAGAAAACAAAATATGTAAAATTACAAATAAAATAAATAATTTCAAATTTAAAAAAAACAAAAATTAAATTGAGTTGAGACATGTAATAACTTCCAGATAGGATTTGTTTGTATTTGATTTCATTAAAAATATGTTATTACAATTCATAAAATTATTTAGGAAGTTATGAGTTTGATATATCTGACGCAAGCTTATTTATTTATTTATTTATTACTAAATAGAATAAAAAAATAAATAAAAAAATTGAAATTATAAAAACATAAAATTTATAAAAAGAAAAAATTTCAATAAAATTTCTTATGATTGTATTTTTGACTATTTTTGAGTGAATGTCTTTGTGAATGCTTAAAATTAAAAAGAGCAAATTCCATTAATACTTTTAGTAAAAATTTTCAAATATTTTAAATTTAACACCAGATGCCGCTGATGAAGTAAGGATAAATTGGCATTATCCTTGCAGAAACAGAAGTAGGGTTTTTGAATTGGGTTTTTACAAATTCAACATTTCTGTCCTGCTGAATATGTTTATATATTTTGCACAACTAAAATTTTTTTCCACATCTTATCGAATTCACTTAACCTAATTGTTAACTTAATAGAAGATGAATTTTGAAAAACAAAAACAAAAAAAAAACGAGAAAAAGAAAAAGCCTTAATTTTTATAAAAATCGATACTAATGAGACATTAGAGTGAATAACATTTAAAAAATACATTTTAAAAAGCTTACAACATTGTCGAATTTTTCAATTAGTTGTGGTTTATGAAGTAAATTAATAAAGCAATTTTTTTTTGATCAAAAGAACATCGGGGAAAAAAAACTTACAGCAGTTAGCGATAGGCGGAGCATCGGTAGCTGCGTCGTTCTAAAGATTTAATGGACGCTGACGAAATTAATTTTAATTTCGAATACCAAGTAAATAAAGGTAAAATATTCATTACAAATGTACTTTCTTTCCTATGAAAAAGATGTAATTTGTATCATAGGCTCTGACAAATAACAAACATTTAAATAATTTGTTCTTTTACAAAATGTGTGTTGAAAAATCTGAATGTTTTGTGTCCTTGGTATTTAGTTTCAATTTGATATTCTAATTTTAAAAACATTCAAACATTAAATAAATCTTACTGTATATTGTCCTTATTTTTAAAAAATAATATTTTTTGGTAACATTTTAACCATTTACTTTTTTTAATACATAATATTTCAGAGCAAGTTTACAATTAATATTAGTAATGAAATAGGCCTATTTTGATCTCACAGTTTTATAAAAAAATTCCAATACATAATTTAAATGTAGTTATTATGAGATAATTAATTATTAGAGTTTAAGTTGGTTAATTTAATGTTATTTGGTTTTGTTAAGCCAGGAAGCGTAAACAAGGATTAAGTTTCTTATTAGTAAAATATAGCGAAACTAGCAGCAAAGCCTGTCGGACGCCAGGCATAAAACAATCTGAAAAGTCATTTTATTATCAACTATCAAATATAAAGTAAATGTAATCTAAATACTGTGCTAACTTGTGAACGAAGCTTCTACGGCAAAAATGGTTTTGAGTTTCGAAATCAGCTTAAACAACTGAGTAAGTACCGGTATGCCAAATTTCATTAAAATGGATGCAGTGGTAACAAAATTATTTGGTTTTGAACATATGTTTTGTTAGAATTTCAGCTGTCGAGGTCAGTTCCCAAGAATAAAATTTCATGGAAACAACATGGAATGACACAATGAACTAATATTTTCATCCAATTTGAGTACCCTTGATTCAATGGTACCATTGAGAACCGTTGGATCTATCTTAATAGCTTAATTATATCGAGTTACAGACAGACAGACAGATGAACTTAGCCAATTTATAATCAAATATATATATATATATTTGATTCGATTGATGATTTGATTTGAATTTTTTTTTTTTTTTTCAATTTTTATCAGACCTATTTAGATGTACTTCTTACCTGTACACCTGTAATATAGGTTCTGAGAGTTTAATCTAAAGGATCATTTTCCACCCAAAAAGAAAAACGAAATACCAACCATATCTAAAGTTTAATTTATCTAAAGAATAATTATTATTTTGAATTGAAGTAGAAAATATATCCACTGTACTGCGTATCAGCTCTTATCGTTCACGTGTGAGTTGTATTAATAGCTACTTACTCTATTCCAAACGAAAGAATGACTCTGACCTTGAACTACACCCATGATCTCTTAATCATTCCAGGACTGAATATTTATCGAGAGAGAAGATTCAAAATGGCGACTCTCGAACAGAAAAACCGATGGAAGCCAAACAAAAGGAAGTTATTGCTAACGTTACTTCTTATTTCGAAAAGGCCTTACGACATGCTTACTTACGGCAGATCAGAGAAATTGTTTTCGATCGCAGTGTCGTTTTTTTAGATGAGACGTGGGTCAACGAATCCCATACTGTGTCTTCGTGTTGGCAATCTCAGGGATTGCGATGTCGTCAAAAAACCAATTGGGAAAGGTAGGAGACTGATTTTGAACGATTGAAACGAACGAATGAATAAATATAAATTTTTGAAATTATATTTAATGAGAAATCAGAATAGTTCAAGAAAATAAATATCGTCTTTTTTCCGTAAACTTCAAACTCCCTAAATGTTCACTTTCCCGCCATAAACACTGACATATACAATCGATTCAAATTCTACTATTGCGGCATCTGGTGTCCACGGTCGTTCTTTCGCTTGGAGAAATTTATGAGTTTTATTAATATTACAAATACGGTATAAAACCGTACACCTCAAAAAAGTATAAGAAATGAAGTTTGTGATTTCTTTGTTTACTTTTAAAACAATAAGACAATCGGCTAATTAAGCTATATTTTATATTAAGAGTCTGTTAAGTGTCTATTAAGCTATATTAAGAGTCCTTAGAAAATGTATTTGCTATCGATCGATTTATGAAAGTAATGTTTTTCACAAATAATATTACAGTAAATTAGTAATTATATACCTTTACATTTTTCGACTGACAAATGCATATATTTCAGTTGATGATTTAAATGTAGAATTCGACAGATACAATCAGTTATGTCTTTTTGTCGGGTACCGCTGGAGGGTTCATGCATGCATTTCCTGGGGATTACACTAAATTTGCAATTTACAATTCTTATTATCGAATTTAATGATAGTGATCCGATCATTTTTTTTTATTTTTTTTTTTCATTTCCTTATTTGCTTATCATTATTGTTACCGGTTACATTCTAATTTATGAACACTGAGAGATCCAATGAATGTAACTCTTCGATAAGTTCATATTTTATTGTATTGTTTTGTTTAATCAACTAAACAAACATCATGCAATATTAAAATATATTTCCTTCCTTAAGATATACATTCAATCCATTCCTACAATTTCATCTTCCAATAATTTTTTACTTTGCACAGAAAACGAAGCGACAGTTTATTTTTTGATTCCAATTTCCTTCAATTTTAGTGTTAATTTATAATAATTTCAATTCGAATTTTCTGTTCACTTCCATATAAGGACTGGAAAGTTTTGTAAGCAATACAAATATATTTTACTAGCAAAAAATATAGCACATTACTATGCACGTTACAACCTTAGACAGGATAATGTCGCGGCGACAAGGTTATGGTAATTCTTGCAAGATTTAAAGGTGTAATGCGACTTCGAAAAGATAGGCTTATTTGTATTTGCTCAAAGATAAAGAATTCGAAGACGAATTTCGTTAAAATATTCGAAATATGCTCAAATATCTACGAAATATACAAACATAACTTAGAGAGCTTTATAATTTAGAAAGCAGAATGTATAAAAAGCTGGAAGAATTCAAAGGTAAAAACAATAATTTGTGTATATCATTAGTTTGTAGTTAGATTATAGTTTCGATTTGAATCTTGGTTTGTTTGAATAATATTTTTAAAATTGTTGTATGACGTGCTGATACTTAACAACTAAGAGATTGTTTTAGTTTTGTTTTTCGAGTTAATTAACAATAATGACTTTTTTTCCTTATATTGCATACATATATATAAGATAAATTCATAAGATAGCTCCGACCCTGGCCGCTTTGCAACCAAACTCCCTTAATTACTGTTAATTGAAAAAAAAATTATTAAATAAATAAATAAATAAATAAATAAATAAATAAATAAATAAATAAATAAATAAATAAATATTCCTTTAAGCACCCGAAACAAAATAATCAGTTTAAATATGATACTCAATCCTTACTATTAATCAAATACTAACAAGCATGAGTGATAATAAAAATCCAATTAAATATTGAACAACAGAATTACTTATTAATTTTTAATAAAATTATTTCCTTAAGTTTATTCATTGTTGTAAAATTATTGAGAAATACAATTACAAGAATTTAATGAAGATTTAATTATATTCACTTCATTATTAAATCAAAGAATTTATAAAGGATGAATAAATTATTAAATTATTGTAGATAGACAAGAATGAAGCAGTGCGTGCTGTTCTTTATCGTTTCCAATTGTAAGTTATAATCAGTTTAGATTTCTTTCCACAATTATTATATATTATAAGTAACAGTGACATATTATATAAGTAACAGTGACAATAATGTCGTTATTTTTATTCTGTTTTAATAAATTATGATAAATAAAATTCAGTAATAGGTGACCTAATTAAAAGAAATTATGCATTATTATCATTGTTAAACAATTTAACAATGGTCTCAAGAAATTTACAATAAACTGTAATTTAGAATTACATCAATATATAAAATTAATTTAAAAAATTAAACTATTATATTATTATGAAGCCCAATTAAGAAACCAAGTTTCATTTTGACGATCACAAATAAAAGTATGTATCATTTACAATTTGGCAGATTTAGTTTTGAATATTTAAATATGAAATTGTTTATATTAATTAAAGGAATACTCATTAGTAATATAGAATAGTGCTCATTTTAATAATATAATTATTAAACTTTGGATAATTAAATAAGTCAACCACAAGCATAACATAATTATAAATTATAATTATAACAACAAGGGTAAATTTTTTAGACCCGTAATTTTTCTAGAAGAACTAAATAATGAAATAAAATGAAATATTTCGTATTGAAGCATTGCCTGCTAGAACTTTTCCTAACCTTAGTTTGTTAACTAAGAAAAATATCGTCTTTAATTGAATGGCATTCAATATAAACAGGTTTTTGAAATGAAACTCAATAAAAACTAGCAATTCAGAAATCAGCACTGAAGGTTAATTATAATTATAGTTAATAAAATAAAAAACGAAATGTGATGTAGATTTTAGGCCAAATTACGTCCTAGAAAACCACGTCCAATCTAAGTAGGTTCGAATGAAAAGATAGCAGGGTTTGGGTTCGATTCCTGTTAGGCTGGTCTTGTTTGATTCTTCTGTGATTTTTCGATGGTAAAATAGACTACTCTCGTGCTATTACATTATTGTGCCAATTACAGACAACACAAGAAATAATCATATTTACAATTCTTAGTTTTATTCCAGTATTCTACTGATCTGTTCATTTTATGACAGAAGAACTTTTGATGACGTAATTTTCTTATGGATTGATGTTTCGAGGACGTAACAGCGCCATCTATTGCTAAGATTCGTAACTGACATCTTATAAACATTACGAAAACATTCTGGTTTTTGTAGTTTCTACTGTTACGAATACATAATAATAATTAAAATGGAAATAATTACAAACGTTCCTCACTATTTCCCTTGCTTGGCTATGCAAAGTTTGTCCTTTCTTGGTCACGCTTCTACGATCACAAAACGACGTCTTCTTGGACTGACTGCTCGGAGTTCCAGTTGATGACGTCATGACTGGTGACGTTTGATCCAGACAAAATCGATCGCTACATAATGACCATATATGGCAAACCCTTTTTTTTTTTTGCAATATACTATAGGTCTGAAGAAAAAAAAAATGTTAAGGTTTAAATAATGTGTAACGATCAGGAACTCCCCCCCCCGCCTCATTGATAATAGCCTGCTTTGTAAGTGAAGGCCACCAAATCAGTCAATCTGTGTGTGTGTATCTCCCCTAATAACTTATGAATCGCTATATGGATCTTCTTGAAAATTGGTATGCACATTCGATGATTAGGAACGATATATTTGAAGTCTTTTTCAAATGCTATCCTTCGAGGTGTCACAAATCTCCATAGAAAAGCGTCGGAATCTAAAATTGGATTTATTTCCTATTTCTGTTAATATTTCATTTGTCTTAAACAATGAATATTAAATCTTTACTGATTGTTCATAGTTTGATATTATTTTTAGAAGTAAAATCCGATTCAGACAGTTAGTGAATAATGCAGACTTATTTTTACATATTTTTCTTTCTTTTTTTTTTTTTTCTTTTCTATTTTAGAAATAGAAAATTTTTATTTGTAGTCAGTAAATGTTGCAATTAGAATAGAAATGTAGATTTTACGTTTATTTTTTTTTTTCTTTAACACTTTAAACAAAAATTGCAAAAAAATAAAGAAATCTTAACGAATATCAAATAAGCAGCCTTTAATTCCTACTGTAATCGTCGTCCGTAAACCAAATAAGCTTATTTATTTTCTATGGAAGTCCTATTTATTTATGCTTTATAAACCATATGCTTTTTTAATTTCAAGTAACTTGAAGAAGATTCCTATGAGAATCGAAACTAGTAGTTCTACTTTTTAAAATGTATATATCAATTTTTTAATCAGTGCGACGGCGTACACATTTCATGTTTTTATCAGCGCACGTTAAAAATTTTATGAAGAAGTCATTCACAATCGCCTAACCACTTACAGCATCATGGGAATTATAGAAGCCAGTGATCGTTATTTGTCTTATTTAATCAAAATATTATTTGGTGACTTTCAAAATCTAAATTTTAAGGTCAATTATGAAAATAATTAAAACCTTCAACACATCCGTAATTCAAAACAGTTTGCCCTGAATTCAGTGTATGGAATCTATTGGGACACGAATAACTTCAACTGATGAATAACAGCTATTAGAACGCAACGTCTTTCCTAAAACAAAAGCTCATTCAATTTTAAAAACTTTCGGCAAGAAATTCCAACATTAATAACTAAGAGATTAATCTCTTATTGAGAATAAAAACTTTGTAATTCTAAAAAAAAGTACCGGTAACAAAATGTCCCTGAGAGAACTTAAAGCCTGTCTCCTTATTTATTATTACTATTTTTTTTTTTTTAATTTTATGAATGAACTCCATACTATCTGTTAAATTGTAAAAAAAAAAAAAAATAATAAAAAAAGAATCTGTATGTTTTTCTTCTACCAAAGTTAAACAATGCCCTCCCATTTCCTGAAAACGAATCCCATTGGCAGATAGATAACTTGATAATAAATTTAATTAATTATTCCCTTCTAATTCTCTTCTAGGGGAAGTTGTGTCGTCTCTAGGTGCAAATTTCTCGATATGGATCCGCAAGAAAAAAAATTCAGATACAAAGATTAAGTCGTTGCCAATAAATTTACACAGGGAAGAAACAAAATTAACATAAAATGTTAACATAAAAGAAACATAAAATTAAAGATTTTATGAACCAATCTAAAAACAAATCAAAATATCTAAATAAAAAGTTTGAGAGACTATTTAAAATATTTAAAAAAAAAGTTAAGATAAAATATTTTATCTTAATTTTATTTTGTTTTCTTAATCGTGTAAAGAACAAATAAGGAAAGCCTATCAAACGAAATCGCAGTGGCACCTCAAAAACAAAAAGCAACAATAAAAAACTTATTAATTAAATAATAGTGAGAAAATTCATGTGTTAGCAGTCCGCCGGCTTCAATGAATTTTTTTAATGCATAGAAAAATCAAACTTCGCATTGAATTATTAATAAACAACAAAGAATGAGCCCACGTCTTTACGAAGATGCCACACATGGCCTTACTCATTGTTGTTTATTAAGGAAAGCCTATATTTATATTAAATTTATAACAGCTATTGAATATATTTTTTTTTTTTATTCCCTGTCAAATAAAAATGAAAAAATAATCCGATTTATAAATATCTTAAATTGTCTAAATCGGATTAAGTTTAGTCATATTAAACCACGTGGAATGGATTAAGGATTTAATACTCATTATTTAAGAGAATGAGAGAAATTCATTGTTTAAATGCTTGTCTGTGAGAATTTTTGTCTCTTTCTGACCTTGTTTTCACGAGAAACTTCCTTGTGGAAAAGATTTCAAACATAACGTTGAAAAGTATTAGGCATGGGGGAAACACACATAAGCTTACACACACATAGACTGACAGATTTCATAAGCCACTTTTGGAAATAGACGAATAAGGCCATCAAAAATGGTATTTTTACCTGATATATTGAAATTCATATCTGTTCAGTTTATCTTCATTATACTCGATAATGGCAAATTTTATAATTGATTAAAAATTGAAGAGTGGTTTTGGTTTGTTGTTTTTTTTGTTTTGGAGTAGGTTTTTTTTTTTTTTTTTTTTTTTTTCCCAACTGTTGTATTTGTTTTAGCTTGAAACTTTAATGTAATTGTAGTTCCCTATAATCTCAATTTGCCAAAACAGTTTAATTAGAGAGAGGTCTAAAAACAGCATCGAGTAATGGCGGGTTGCATGATCTTCATTTCTAACAAGTCTATTTATTATGGCGTTAATGATCGGTTCTGATCGTTTCGTCTGCACGCATTTGTTACGAGTCAATGGGCACTCGAAATTGTCTTCGTTCCTGGCTCCCCCTCACGGTCATATCCGGAATTAATTCGAATAAAAACTGAAAGGAATACAGTAAGCATTTATTGACGAAGATGACAACTTACATGGCTATAAAACAAATAATTGAAAGTTTAGCTTTTGCATTGTTAACTGCTGGAAGAAGAATATTCTAGAAAATGAAGCGACGCTGCGTTATGCTATTATAGAAAATTATAATATTAAAATCAGTCTGTGTGCGCATTTGTTTATTGGGTTGACCCGCTCATGGTTCTTCTTGCAACTTGGTCTGCTTTAAGCGAAATAAAGATTATTGCAATAGAAAGAGCAATAAATATGATTTAGACTACTGCAAAAGCATTTCTTTTATACTTTGCAGAGTAAATTAAATAAGAATAATAAATTAAGATTAGACCATTGTTTATTTAATATTTAAGGATCAGTTCTTTTCATTTGAGATACAACATTCTTTTCATTCTATTCTCATTGGAAATCTTAACATTCAAATAAATAACGACAAGCAATTTGACATTTATATTTACCTTAATTTCACATTTCCTTAACATTAATGTAGTTTTCTTAGTTCATATCAATTAAACTATTCGTACATTTCTTAATCCATTTTATGTTACACAAAATATCAGAATGTTCGTACAATTGCTAACCTCTCATAGCTTCCATTTTAGGCTTATGAAAGACGTCTTATATCCCCGGTTTGTCTGTCTGTGGACACACATCCCACAATCCTTCGCAACGGCTTCTGTTAGCTCAGTTGGTTAGAGCGTTGTGCTAATAATGCAAAAGTAGTGGGTTCGATCCCCTCATGGGCATTTTTTTTTTTCCATTTTTTTTTTTCTTCATTTTCTTTCTCCTCATTTTAAACCTCTTCACAATTTCTCAATTTAAGTGTTTTTTAGATCATTATTAGGAATTCAGTATATTAACAAGGTTTGAGTTAAGAATGACGATTATTCCATATCAATAGAGGTGGTTAAGATAGCTCGGGGTCGCAAACAGACTCGCGCGAGCATTTTCTAGACCACCCCCGTGCAGTCTATTCTAAAGTAAAGGTGACTCAGAAGCTGTTGTGAAGCACTGTGATTGGTTTACTAATCACTATCCCTTCATTGTTCTTTTTGTTTTTTGTTTTTTCCTTTTTTAGTTTCTGTAATAACCTCGTTATTTTATTATAAAGCAATAACTGAACGTTTTATTAAATATTTAAAAAATATGTCTTAATCTTGTTTCATTTGTATTCTTACTACCATTTTTTTTTTTTGGTGTTTGCACATTTACAGAGAAAAGAGGATGTTGATTAAAATATTCCCGCGTGATTCTCGTCGCCGAGAAACTAACGCGTGACGTTGACTGAAATTCCCATTAGAAACAATTATTTCTTAGCTTATAGTAAATTACGCGTGGAGTTGATATGATGAAAACCAATTGGATTTATACAATTATTTTTTTAATTTTTCTTTTTATTTTCAGAAAATGGAAGATTTATTCATCTCTGTTCAGTAGATATTATAATTTAAAAACTTCACGGAATTTTTTCGTTTGTATTATTTTTACTACTGTAAAAAAAATAATAAAAAAAGGGCTTAAAAATAATATTGATATAAAAATCAATAAACTGGAATATTATTAGGAAAAACGAAAAATATGGAAGAAAAGTAAAATTCGTCACTAAGTTTTATAGAATTTCTATCAATTTTAAGTAATGGTTGTTATTGGACGGAAATCACAATGAAATACAGAATGGCATTTACAAATGTACTGTAGCCATTTCTGCGGCCGAAAACCGGAGTAATTGATCTTATAATAAAAAGAACATTTGAAATACTGTACTACAAAATTTGAAGGTGATCTAACACTGAATTTCCCTTTATATTTTATTGGTTTGCCTTATTCTAGTCGTTTTAAATATTATGATTAAAAACCAAACTTTCTTAAATAGAAATGAAATTCTAGTTTTAAATTTTAAAATGCATTTTCATTTATAATTTATAAGTTTGGTAAAAATAAAAATTCCCAAAGTTGAACAAGAATATTAATTACTTTTTCTTCATATTTTAGAAAACCCCTGGTAACACAATTCCATTAATTTAGGACTTTTAAACCAATGTTTCAACTATTTCACTAGATCCTCTTAAAATACTAAACTTAATCTCAGTCGAAAACCTGCAACTTTTGACGACGGATTAAACTTGTAACAGACTTAATTTTGTACCTACCACTTTGTTTGGTAAACTTTTCACTTCCTTTTTACTTTGCTTCTTTGGATCAGATTGTTGTCGAGGCCATTCACTCATAACAATCACTCACGCGAAATCACGTTTGCTGTGCTTTTAACAATCACCATCTCGCATCCACGTGATACCACAATCATCACTGATAAAAATTATTACTGGCTTCAATCATTCACTAAAATCAACCACAAAAGTAAGAAATCAGTTTTTACTCTATCATCAAACTATTTTCTACAGAAAAAAAAATAAATTAATAAATTTCTCAATTTTCCAGAGAATTTTGTTGGCGGTTTTTTAGGTGAAGATGACCTTGAAGTTTTTCGCAGGTCGAAATGTCCTGTTTTGTGATAATATGTTTTTTGTTATTTCTTAAATGTGTGCGATATTTTTTTTTTATTTGTTCATACGGTTTTTGATAAATATTCCACACTTTAAAATTGAATTATATTTCTAGAGAATTTAAATATTCTGTAAGATCACTTACAAGTTGATTTAATTCAACTGCGATTTCCTTAAATAATGCTCTTGTAAAGGAACAATCGTCTTTATTTTAATCAGTCGCTTCAAAAATAGCTTTTAGGATTAATTGTTGGATTTTCGCATTTCAGCCCCTTTCAGATTCAAAGTCCTTCTTCATGAATACTGCTTTCGATTAAAAACTCAGAATTGGTCTGATTACATCAAAATATTCGGTAGATGCAGATTGTTCACATAATCATTGTCCAAGCATTTATAGTAATATATATATGTATATATATATATATATATATATATATATACACACCGTAAATACTCCTGTAAAAACTGTTTATTCATGATATTTCGTTATCTCTTAGCGAGATAACTTCATCAGATGATAAAGAAATGGATAAAGATAGGGATAATATATCCCTCTTCTTTAAATTCATTCACATAAAAGGAATTTCATAATTCTTAATTAAATAAAGATTAACAATTAATAATAATAGCTATTATAATAACAAAGGTATTAAGTTAAATACATAAACATTAATAATCAATGTGATATCTATTACAATAACAATGGTTTGTGGAAAAAATAAAGACAATAAAACATATGAAATACAATTACAAGAAATTTTGTTCATTCTTAATATATTTTTCGAATTTATTTAACATGAAATTACTTACTTTAAAAAATTTATCTTTGTTTATACATGAAATGAGTTAATGACGCATGATTCTATCATGAATCTTTCTCTCTTATCGATAATATGATATAATAAAGTGACAATTGGGACTGGATTATGTTGACAAAATTTGCAGTGATCTGCACAGTCAGATATGCTTGTTTTTTTTGTTTGTTTTTTTTTGTTTGTTTTTTTTTGTTTATTTTTAAAAGCTCCAATATGTTCTAGAACTCTTTCTTTGAATGTTCTATCCGTACTCCCAAATCCGTACTCCCACAGACTGGAAATCTTTCCAGTCTCTGCATTTTAATTTATAGATAACTCCCATGGTGTTCATATCGTTATTATGATATTCATTAATATTATTAATTTTAATCAACTTGTTGTCTCTATAAAAATAATTTGAATATCAATCTCTTTACACAATTTTTTAACATTTATCTAATTTAATGCCAAATGGCAATTTCATGATTTTTTTTTAAATACTTTAACTTCTTTATTGGATTCTTTTGGTTTCATTTTTGATCTATTTTTTAAAAAAATATTAATTACTTTATTTATAAATTTGGTTGGATAATCATTTAATATAAAAACTTGTTTCATTTGGTTGATCTTATCTTTCCATAGATTTTTATTCTCAGTAATCTATTGGTTACAATTCTTTTAATATAATTTTGAATAATAGCTTCTTTGGTTGAGATGTTATGTTCAGATTTAAAATTGAGCACATGGTTACTTTTAAGTTCCTTTTCAAAATGTTCATATGTGATATAGTTGCTGTTATTGATTAAAACTATAAAAGCAAATCCTAAGAAAGGTAATTTCCCATTTTTGATCCTCTTCCATTGGAAATTCTAAATTTTCATTAGTTGAATTTACAAAACTGTGAAAATTTGTGAATTGTCTCCTTGTGCCTTACCATAAAATCAGAACGTCATCAGCATATTTTCATATATTTAAATTTTACTTTATCCCATTTTAAAACTTTGTGAAATTCTAACCAATTTATAAAAATATTGTACACTGTCCCAGAAATTGGGCTTCCCATTCCCATAATGTTAAAAATATCTTAGATAACCATCACATTAAACAACGATACTTTGATGAAAATTTTGCAATTTGTTGAATTGTTATTTTAAGTTCAAAAAGAGGTTTTATAAACAAATTAAAGGTTTCCCAACGGAAGATTTATTTTGGTAGTACGGGTAGAACATTAAAAGAAAGAGTTCTAGAACATATTGAAGCTTTTAAAAACAAAAACAAAAAAAAAAAAACAGGCATATCTGACTGGGCAGATCACTGCCAATTTTGTCAACATAACCCAGACCCAATTGTCACTATATTATATCATATTATCGATAAGAGAGTAAGATTCATGATAGAATCATGCGTCATTAACTCATTTCCATATATAAACAAAGATAAATTTCTTAAAGTAAGTAATTTCACGTTAAATAAATTCAAAAAATATATTAAGAATGAACAAATTTCTTGTAATTGTATTTCATATGATTTATTGTCTTTATTTTTTCCACAAACCATTATTATTATAATAGATATCACATATTCTTCGAATATTTTTTCGATGCAGAAACTTGAACATATCTAGATAATGTGTAAAGCATAATACATACACATATATAAGTATGACATGTCGTAGAACCAATTTCGTTATTTCTCCATTTTTTCTGAACTATTTAGGCAATTTTTATTAAAACTAGAAGCTTTGGTGGAGACCAATTCCTGGCGGGGATTCCCCGCTCTCGTTCTCTTGACAACGTCGTAACTATTTACAAAAGAAACAGTCGTAACAAGTGCGTTCTTTTGCAAATTTTTTACAATTATTTTACATCTACATATATAATATTTATATCTACAGTATTATTCAAAATACATTTTCATATTTACTTGTTTATTTTGTGAGTTACTTGAGTGTTACATAGATAGTTTTCCTTTTGCTGTGTTTCGACTTACAGCCAAGCCGTGGAACGGAACCCGTTCGTAAGTCAGAGACTTCTTGGATTGATTTTATATTTTATAATTTATAAACATTTAATAAGAGAATGGTGTATAAATAAACAGACATCTCAGAAGTAACATTTACAAGCGCTATAGGTCTTCTGTTTTCTTTGGAACAAGGATAAGATCTAAACAGATTATACCTGATAATTCTTTACTTAGTGGTGATATTTATTTATTTCATGTTGATTCCAGTTCTTTCTTTAAGAATCTTCTCCCTTATTATTTTCTGATATGAAAATCATTGAAATAAATCATTAAAATCATCATATAAAAATCAAGAATACGAGAACATAAGTCATTCATATTTAAACTGTCAGGTTTTTAGTTGTATCTTTAACACTTACAGAACGATTTGAACTCAGGCTTCCTAATCGTCGAAACTGACTTCCCCTTCATTCTTTTGGTTTCTTATTCGTCGTTCCTCCTTCGAATGATCTTGTCTTAAAGCCTTCTTTCGTGGACGGTGAGAAAATCTAGCTTCTAAATTCAGAATTCATAAATGGGGAGAAATTCGCCAACCGGACAATGAAATATGCTT
>JAFIDM010004315.1:54720944-54735974 GCA_023159025.1 Thereuonema tuberculata | reverse complement strand
TTTATTTATTTATTTATTTATTTATTTATTTATTTATTTATTTATTTTTTGTACCAAATCTATGAAATACCAAATTATCGTGTACTAACATTAAAAAAACAGATAATTTTCTACTGATATCGAATTGAGTCTCTTTCTTTTCATTTGATCTTTTTATTTGAAATATTAATCTTTAGTGAATCCCGCCTTTGTATTTCGTAGTACCGCTGCTATTGAAAAGTGAGACTGTATTCATTGTAAGGAAGAATAGTTTCACATATATCAGTTACTGCATTGATAAACTGATTCCAAGTAATTGATCTGTGTTTTCTTAATCCACAACAAGCATACGTATTTTTATCGAAGCAGCTAAAACCAGGATCAGATGCAGAAAATAAAATAAAAAAAAAATCACTTTCATTCTTTATGTAAGCATCTTTCATATATCTTGTAAAATAATTACTCCTTGAAAATTCTATTAGTATTACAATACTCTTTTAATTCCACAATATTTCGTCCTTCTTAACGAAGGTCTTCTTCAGGTGGTGCCAGAGGACAAGAATCATTCCTCTACATTATTGTTAACGTGTTAATTATTATCAATAAATTAATGTGTTAATTGTTATCATTATTGATAACTATACTAGTAAATACAATAGTTTTCAATTGTTAACTCGTATACGAAAATGTTTTATTTTTAGTTCTTATTTTGTAATCCTTGTGAAATATAGAGTTAGGAAAATAATTTCTTGTCCTCTGGTACCACCTGAAGAAGTCCTTCGCTAAAAAGGACGAAATATTATAGAATTAAAAGAGTATTATCGTAGGATTAATATTAATTAATAGGAGTGATAAATTAATATTAATTAATAGGATTTTTCATGGAGCAATTATTAAAGTTATTTTCACTTTATTTTTTCTATATAACAATTCTGTAAAATTCAAATTTCAAAAATTGGTGAATTTTTTTTTTTTCGATCTTCATATTACGTTAGTTGTATTTCTAAAATAAAGTTAAAGTCTGAATGTATCAAACATCTCCTTCCTCCTAATAACTTCTGAACTAGTGAACAAATTTTCTTCAACCAGTTGCCTATATCTATTAGGCGCATTTATGGATAGGTGAGTATCTAGTATTGGATCCCTGGGCAGAAGTTTGTCTTCAAGGCAACATAAATTATCACAGACAAATGTTGAAAGATATTAATAATTCAAATAATAAACAATTAACTGTCACTGACTGCAAACAATGAATTTCTAGCAATGTCTGAGAATGCTTCTTATTCCATTTAATAATGCATTTTAAATTACGCGGTTTTGTTAGGTTAAACTAATTAATGTAAGGTTGGTTTTTTGGGGTTTTTTTGTTTTTTTTTGTAAGTTTAAGAACTTTTTAGGAAATGGAAAATTTGAGGTAGAATGGTTGTATTTGGTAGATATTAAAATTTACAAACATGGAGATTTCTTTCCTGTAACGTTTCCACGATATATAAGTTTATATATAAGCTTATATTTCTTGTTCATATTACTCCTCTCCATTTTCTTATATAAACAAGATCCATCAGAGATTCTCCTCAAAATAAATATTAAATAATTACAAATTATCGAATTCTACATCATTCCTTTTTCAGTCTATTTCATTAGAGACTAAATTAACAATGGAAAAATATATGGAAAGAACATATCGCCAATTATAACAAATAACTCCACACCTTAACAGTGATATATGATTTAACGATGTTATTTCAACAACTTCTTCATAATTAAAAATAATCACAAATTAAAATAACAATTAATAAACCAATTCTTTGATGTCAACTGATTGAGAGAAATGTAAACAAAGCTGAGTCAAGTTATTAGCTTTGAAAACACTTAGGACATTAACTACGTCTATTCCCATCATATCTATTTTAACTTTTTGGACTTTGTATTTCTAATTAACAAGCTTTCCATATTCTTTCTTTCTTTTTTTTTTGTATATTTCATATCAAATATATAAAACTGATTGTTCAAACTGTGAAACATTCTATTTGGGCGAGACGGAAAGAACGATGAAAGAATGGATCAAAGAACATTCTCTTTATATTATTAACTGACAACTCAGAGATATCAGAACATTGCCTAAATAGAGGATGTTTAACTGGCGACAAAGTTAAGATATTGATATATGAAAAGGATAGCAAAAAAAAAAAAAAATGAAAGAATATAGAAAGCTTATTAATTTGAAATACAAAGTCCAAAAATTTAAAATAGATATGATGGGATATAAATAGTTAATGTCCAAAGTGTAGCTAATAATTTTAACTCAGCTTTCTTTATATTCCTCTTAATCAGATGACATCAAAGAATTGGTTTATTAATTGTCATTTTAATTTGAAGATTATTATTTGAAGATTTGATTATTTTTAATTATAAAGAAGTTATTGAAATTACATTGTTTTAAATTACGCTTTGGATTGCTGGATCTTTTTAATTAAGTCTCAAATTAATAGTGTAAATAAGTTATTAAACAAAATACTACATAATATTTTTAATAATTTTAATATCAATGCACAAATAGAAAAACAAAAAATTAGAATTAAATATAAAATATTAACGATCAAAAAGAAATTTATTTATAGGGTAATATTAAAAAAAAAATTCGAAACCAGAAATGCAAAATTTAATTATGAAAATACTATAAATACTAGAAGTAATTGGCTAAATATTTTTAAATTAGATGGACCAAAAAGTAATTTTGGCCTTAGATCAATTAACTTAATCAAGTATAAGCTTTTTTTTACAATTAAAATGGGATAATTATAAATACGATAAAATAAACCAAATTAAAAAACAATTAATATCAGATGTAATTCAGGAAAAAATTATTCTAAATTTATAATTGTAATTACCTAACCTTTTATTTATTTATTTTTTTCCCTTCATATCAAAACATCAGCACCTATATCACAGGTATACATTACTATATAAGTAAACCTGATAGGACTGCGAACATTAAAAAAAAAATCATGTGTTATTAAGATTTGTTATAATGGTTGATATGTTATTTCCATGTATTTTTCCATTGTTAATTTAGTCTCTGTTAATGAAAAAGCTTGACAAAGAAATGATGGAGAAATTCCGAAAATGTGCAATGTTTATTTAATAAATATTTTGAGTAGAATCAAAATAACCGAAAAAAAAGTACAATGTTTTAAAAAAAGTAGGCTTTACAGTCTTTCAGAAACTTCTTGAATTGGCCATAATATCATTAAAGAACAAGTTATTGCCTAAGCTTACTACTTCCACAGGAATATTTCTCTCCTTATTTGTTTGTATATGTGACCGTTTGTCTGTTTATTTGTTTCCACTCGCATTACGCTAAAACAACTGAACCGATTTTCATTAAATTTGTTGTTCAGTCTCCACTATGCTGTAAACATACACCTACTTATGTTAATTAATTACCTGATCATGCGCAGTATAATTATTCCACTTGAAGATTTTCTCATTTGTTTATCTGTAGGCGCGTAACCTTAAAATGGCTCGACGGATGTCCTCAAAATTTGCCACGTAACGAAATTTTAACTTACTTTGTACGTTGTTCTAATTTTAAAGCTTATTTTAGTCTCCCCCCCCCCCTTTCCCTCATAAGCCCCCTACCAATGGATACCTGTATGTATTGCTAGTTTTAAGTTTACGCATGCGTAATTAAAAGATTCAACTGACTGCTATTCCTCTATCTAGCCTAGATTATTCCCAATTAAAGGACATCAACACTTAGGAGATGGTTGTGATTTTGTTTTTATTTAATCCATGTTTGTTTTTGTTTTATTTTTCGTAATGTTTTTATCCTCAAGGTAGCTACCACAGAGTGTTGTAGGTTTGGTCCACCGTCTCTATTTGCATTATAACGAGAAGAAAGAAGACTTGTAACAAAAATAGTTTTTTTATTCAATCAAAATATGCAACTTCGCCTACCTGTGTTAACGATAACCTAAAATCTATAAATCCTAGAGAGCTGAAATTTTAGAGTTAAATGTAAGCTGCTATAAGAAAGATCCCTGTTGATTTCGGCAAAAACCTAAACAGTAGATAAAGAATTAAGGACAAAAATCTGCTAAAGTACTCTAACGTTAAAACTGAGTAATTGCGTTTGATGACGAACTACATATCCAAAGAATCTGAAATTTTAAATATAAGTGTATGACTTTATAAGGGATATTGCTACCGAATTTGATACATATCTTAGTAAAAGTGACAGCTAGACATCCCAAATCCGTTCATCAGTTTTCCATCCGTTTATAATCGGGATAACTCAAAAAGTTATTTATTCTATGAAGCTAAAACTTTCATAAAAGGTTTAGCTTCATTTAGAGAAGAGCCCTATTGACTTTGCAACAAATTGGACCTGTAACTAAAAAGCTACGGATCAAGGACAGTCAAACTAACGAACAAATCTTATAGCAAGGGATGGAATTCATTTTCAGGGAATGAAAAATTACAGGATATTTGTGTTTGGAGATATTACAGTTTAACAAATGAGGAATTGTTTTTATATATTAATAATTAAAAAAAAAAATACGTAATAACATTTTAAGAAAAGTGGAGAAAAAGCTTCTTCATGATTTTCTTATTTAATTTATTTATTTACTAGCCGGTTACCCTCGCTTCGCTCCAGAAGCCTTGCATTAGTTATAATTACATCAACTGAAGTAAAAACAGAAATGTAGAACTGAAACTGAATTAAATTTGAAATTTGAAACAATACATGCAGTGCAATATTGAAATCCAACGTATTAACTAACCATATCGGGTATTTATTCAGATCTGTGGCGCGATTTAGAACGGCTCGAGCGCCATCTATGGATAGTTTTGGGAAGTTATTCATTTTGGGCAGTTTTGGGACTTTTTCAATCATCCCACGGGAACTCCTGGATCGACCGGGATGAAGAGTAGCCTTCGTCGTAGTCCGTGTCCTAGACTACCTGCATCCAAAATTTCATTCCGATCTGTTGCGCCGTTGAGGCATTACTGAATGACAGACAAACAAACAAAGAAAAATACAAACTTACAGATTTTCACAATTACGTAGTAGTTAGGATTTAATAAATAAATGTGATTATTTTTTGGATTTTTTTTTTAAATTAATTTCATTAATTTCTAATACATAGGCCTAATTGAAATTCTGAAAGTGTTAATGATTTAATCATTTGAAAGCAGACGATGATCTCAGATAATTTCCTGCATGTAAGTTTTCCTCTTTGTTCGAAGAAAACGTTCTTTGTAATATATTTGGAAGAAAGATGACAGAACTGATTTCATTTATTCTTTAATGAAATCATTAAAAAAAATTGTCCATCTCCTCTTTTTTTTTTTTTAACTTAGTAGGAAGAGATTTTCTGATCATTGGAACTAAAAATAGCAACTAATTTAAACATGTTTCAAGGGTCTTACTTATTATTCAAGGTTTAAAATTATTTATTAAAAAAAAATATATTATTTTTGATTCAAACAATTTTACATTTATTCATTATTAACATATCATTCAAAATTGTTATTAATATTAATATATTTTACATTAAAAATCTAAAAAGAAAAATTTTAACTTATTTTTTTTTTTTTACTTTCAAATTTCACATGAAATTATAATATTTTTAGAATTAATTTACATAAGCTGTAAGTAATAAGATTCAAAGTCTACTTATATATATGTAAGATGATTTAAGTATAACTTCAACATAGCATTCTGGAGGTCATTATAAATCGTAAAGCCTGAATCTGTATAAATATAGATTGTACGAGTTTTACGTTTATTAGTCAATTGCAATTTAGAAAATAGTAAACATATATAAGAATAAATAAACTTACGTAACTTTACACGGTAAAAGACAAGTTCCTAATTCAAACTCCAGGGTTATGTTTCTGTAATAATATCCTAGGCCAATTTACCACAGCGTCATCAGTGACACCTTGTGTTAATTTTTAAAAGTTAAATACTTTAGATTGAAATGCAGTATTTAAGGACATTGCTCTTTTAAAGTGGCCGCCCTCCGGGAAACCCTGAGCTACTGATAATATTGCTACCAAGCTATCAGTTCGTGAGGCTTCCATTGGCTTTCAGTAGGCCTAATAAAGCGCTGCGTTCAATGTATGTACCGTTTTTCTTTTAAATTTCCTTCGTCGTTTGGGATGCCTGCTTTTCTGAGCTTTCTGATTTGTAGGAGCATTTTGAATGATGTACTGAAGTTACGACATCTCTCCCTACTATCTTCCATAAATAATAATAACCTTGAACTTCCAACTGTTATATGAAAAGTGGAATTATTAATACAGCTTTTATTTTAATAACTGTTATATACAGGAATGAGAAATAAGGCGTTATAAGTAACAATTTTTGAGAGTAACGTTCGGTAACGTTGTTCATTTTGTAATAGAGTAACTACGTACAACTGGCTTATCACTTTTATTCTATGACGGTTGGGAAAAGAAGAAAATCATGGGTTATGGATTACTACTTCCATGTATTCTCAGTGACATCTAGCGCAAAGCATAATAAATAATTTCTATTTTTCTGCAAAGCAGAAGAGAACAAGATTGTCGATTAATTTTTTATTCTTTGCATCGTACCTTTGTACTGTTATTATTATTTTTATATTATTCACATTTTTTATAAATATCATCCATATCCAAAAGGCTTCGGACGTGGAAAACCAAATACGCGGGCGAAGAAAACTGACCGGATCCGTCGATTGTCGCTGGTTGACAGTTCTCTTCACCGTCAAATGGACAAATTTGAAGAAATAGTCGGTCTTGATAGTAAGTCAGAAATACATATTCCATCACCCTTACTCTTAAACTAGTAGAAAACGTTCCAAATTACACCTTGGCTGTGCAGGCCTTACAGTAACCTGTTCTTATGACGCCGCCATATTGTTTTCTGCAGCAATGGGTTTCAGGATCAACTAAGTGATCCGTTTTTGTTTTTTTTCCTTTTATGGTCATTTTTCTTTCTCTGTGCTTCCTTTAAAAATAAATCTTCTATGTATAAGTGTATAATATTTATTTAACATCTAAAAAGCCTTGTAAATCTATGAAAAACATGCAATTCTGCTTACAGTGACTAACCCTGTATGTTTATCCATCAATGAATTTAAAAATGATGATTGAAATCTGAATTTTATTAGCAATTATAATACATAAACGTCCAAAATTATTTATATAAATCCACTTGATTTCTAAACTCTCTCTGGTAAATGTAAATAATTTATCATTTTATTAATGTAGGTGATTAATGTCTAACAGATGGATGTTGACGATCACGTTTGCGCGAGAATTACGAAAAACACGAGATCTCGCCATTAGCCTCTTCAGCAGGTCTCAAGGAATTTAGTATTTTTAATGTCTGTCACTAGGAAAATGCTACATAATATATTTATTGTTTGTTTATTGACTGTTTTCAATTTATTAAAACTATATTAAAATGTAGTAAAAGTCTCATGCATTTCCCCGTATTATATAATTCATTTAAATATTTCAATATTTTGCGAGAAGACATGGATAGAGACTATTCTCGCGTAAATTACGTGAAATCACGAAAATACGGGATCGTCAACATCCATCTGTCAGACATTAGTTTCCGATGTTTTAAGTTCACTTGGATAATTAAATTTAGAAATTTCTGGAAACAGAGCTAATTAAAACAATAAAAAAAAATTGTTTCTAATTTGCAACTGATATGCGAATGAGTTTTAGTAAAACTTAAGAGAGAGAAAACGATAAAAAAAAAGGTTCTTTAAAGTGATGATTAATAAAAACTATCGCCTACACACTGAGTAGGTCTAGGAGACAGGGCAGTGTGGGATTCAAAAGAGAAGTGGTTATTTTATCGTTAGTTGGACAAGTTCCAAGTTGGTGGACAATTTTGCATACGACTGACTGACTGCCTTCAGTTCATATTATTTGGGATTATAAAAAAAACAACTCGATATCAGGCGTCAATGAGCTGAAGCGTTATTCGATTAATATTAAAGGTGCAGGAATCAATTGAAATTTCATCCTAGTACAGCTGCAGACGCTTCGCAGACTTTTCCCCAACCTTTTACGAATTTATCGTCTTCTCGTAATCCTGGACTTTCCCATTCTTTTATGGTTTAGGCACAAACTAAAAGCGCTGCAGGCGATGGCGCTAGTCATCGCGACCTTGTGGAATCATTTCCTTTACCTTGGCCAATACCTATACCTTGACTTACAAAACCCCAACAAACAAAAGCTATGTCTGGCCAAATTTTCTCACTTGTATGGCTTTAAACTTAACTCCGTTCCGAATTACGATGAGACCGAGGCCCTCATTGGCTGATCACGGACTGTATTTTTTAAGTATTTTCCAGGTGTCGCTGCGTCGAACCATTTCCGAAGATTAAGTGTTTAAATCCAAAATTTATACGAAATGCAAATTTTCTTGAATTGTAAGTAATTTTAAATTATTTATTTAGTAAGCTAAAGTATTATAAGCGAGTACTCAAAAACAGAATTGATTGAAAAATTTGCTCAAATTCACAAATTAAATTTAAAAAAAAGATTACCTCATTATTTTATTAATTAATTATTAATATAATATGACTAATATAAAAAATTAAATTTCATAATAAGTGCGGAATTACCTATTTTAAAATGCCTTGAAATATTTATGCATTGTTATAAATATCGTTAAATAATGTATTGAAACACTTCGTTATATCAAATTAAAACACTCTTAAAAATAGCTTATGAACTTTAAATTCTATTAAAATTTGATTAAACTCAAAACGGGGAAATTAATATTCAAATTCTAATTTTGAAAGATAAAAAGAAGGGGGGGGGTGGAATATTATAAAAATATTAAGTTTTGTTTGATTTTATTTTTAATTGAATGTTTTTACGAAGTTGAAATAAGTAACACAAATTTACCAAACCAGTTTCATTATAAGCCTAATTACAACAAAAGGATTTATATATTTTAATTTTAAAAATTACTTAAAGCGATGAAAATAACAATAAATCATTTTGGGTTTCATTTCCATACTTTGAATCAATAGAAACAATAGAATTGTAATTTTTATAATATTAAATGATAGAATCACTCAAAACTTATTTAATTTTTTTTTTTTTTAAATAACCTAAAAATTAACTTTTTTTTCTCTTAAATACATTTAAGAATGTTTTTATCAAATGAGTAAAATGCCAAACTTTAACAATTTTTGTAAAATTATTAAAAGGATTTCTATTTTCTGTCCTAATTTTCTGTTCTAAGTAATTACGATTAAAATATAAATATATCTTTAATTATTACATGCATTTCGAAGTTTTTATTTACATATCATAGTTTAGATTTGAACTCATTGTTTGATTCGTCAAAATAACCCTAGAGATTAAATTCGCTATACAAAGTGAAATTGTTTTCGAATTTAGATGAAATATAATTTTTCAATAATGTTTTGAAAATATAGTTAAAATACATTTCTTTCTGAAATACCCTATTCCTTTAACACTTTCTACAAAAAATCGTTAGGCCTAAATAGTTAGGCTTAATTTTCATTCGCCTCGAAACCTAGTGTATCGTAATAATAGTTTCTCCTTTTTCATTAACTAGCTTCAGAATTATCGTTTTCTTTTAATTTTATTTTAGGAAATTTTGTTATTTACAATTAAAATAGGCTTATATTGAATTAATTTTTTAAGAATCAAAAACAAAGGCTCCATAAGAATAATTTTTCTGCACGTGAAATTTGTTTCTTAAAAATTTATTTTTCTTAATTTAATTTTGATAGCTACTGTGCTATTACAGAATCTGATAACTACTGCAAAGATGGAATGGTTTGAAATAATAAGAAATTCTTTCTTTTTTCTTTTCTTTATTCGAAATTAAAATGGTTCACAAACGACGGAAAAAAAAACTGGAAAAAAATGTCTGCAAATGCATCCGATTTCAGGATTATAATATTAAAGTCTGACATCGGAAACTTGAGGAATTTTTTTAATTAAGGTTTCAAAATATACTGAAGTAAAATAAGAATATATATATAATATTTATATTAACAATTTAATATCACTATTCGTGCACTAAAGTAGGCCTAATATAAATAATGTCGAGTGAAATACAATAACATAGAATAAAAGTAAAATAATTATTCTTCGCAAAAAATAATAATAATAATTAAGGAATTGAAAACTGTTTTCATACTATTCAATTATGATTTTTTTTTTTAATAGAATTTTACGTGCTTAAGTTTTTTTTATTGATCAATTATATCCTACGAGGTACAAAATCACCTATCTGTAGATTATGTTCTGAATAAAGTTAAGTTACATAAAATAAAAATGTCATATAACAAAAGCAATTGAATTAGAAGCATATTATATAAATAAATATTATAGCAATTAAATAAAAAGAAGTTATCTCTTTGTGATTACATTATTAGTGAATTTCTTGAATAAAGTAGTATCTCGGTTATTAAATTTTTATTTAATTTAATTTGAACATCTTTATATAATGGCCTCGCGTACATTAGAACTTCTTTATCAAATGCATAAATGGATATTTAGATCTTTGATTTAATTTTTCTTAAAAAGAGAAATATGTTAATAATTTTTATAAATCGCAAACTATTTCTAGTATTATATTTTAACGTGGAAAACCGAGGCGGTAAAATAACTATTTAAAAACAATTCAAAACATTTATTAAATTTAGAAAATAATTGTAATGAAGATTTAACAAAAGAAATTCATTTTTTTCGAAGTAAATTAAAAGTGTCTGACTCTGGTACGAATTAATATATTTTCCGACAGCTGTTAATGTTCAAAAGTCTGTTATAATCCTGAATTAAATTCTTTATTTGGGTAATAAAAATTTTAAAAAATGGACTTCCATATGTGATGATTTCGTTGTAATAAAAATAAATAGCAAAACTACAGAAATCCTTACTCTTCTATAAAAATCTCTGCTGTTCATTCACTTCATTTTTAATTAAATACATTAATAAAATCTTAAAAGTAAAAAGAAAGCTTAAAAAAAAACAAAAGAAAAAACAGTATTTAAATGCTAAATTCTGACATTTTATTTTACTGAATTTGGGCTCTACAAAATGTAAATAAATTTCGGTGTCACCTCAAAAAATGTATTTCCCATTTCGAAGTTACAAGGCTTTCATGGTTTGGCTTTTATGACAGTCTAATAAAATTACATAATTTTCCTTTAAATAATTCTTCTCTTAAAAACTGATTAAGGCGCTTTTTTTTTAGTATCTACGAAAAAAAAAAATTAATTTCACATAGCTTTCTTTTTTTAAAGCGCCGTAAATGGTTTGGCAGTGATAATAATAATAATGTTGATGCTTCATTCCCTCATTCAGAACATTAGATTTGAGAAAAAAAATGAATGAAAATTTTTTTAGAATTTACTAATTGCAAATTTAGGAAAGAAATTATGAAGATCAATCATTTACGATTTCTTTTCATACATTTTTTAAATAAACAAACTTAATTTTTTAATTTTTCAGCCTAAATTAAAATCTGAAGTCGTTTCTGAGCATAGAAATAAAAGTCGTCCAAAAATCAAAATAATCAACATTAAGTTATTATCTTAATTAAAATAAAATTTAGAATGTTAAATAAAAAATATCAATTAACTACGAATAAATTTAATTTCCAGACAAAAGAAAAGTTGAAAAGCGAATATAAAAATGTATTTTTTTATCTTGATAGATTTTAATTTTGTTTGGCTCAATTTTATTGAATTAAAAAATAAGCGATATTTTAGTTTATTTTTTTTATTTTCAAGAAATTTAATTTGATATTTAAATCCTTATTATTTATCGAAAGAGGTCTAACTGAAATGTAATAAATAAATAAATAAAAAAACCTTAAAATTAATGTAAAATTTTATAAATATATACATACCTTTTTAGATAGTAAAAATTTAATTTAAAGATTAAAAGTTATTAATTTTTAAACGAAATAAGTAAACTAATTCATTTTGTGCAGTCATTTTATTTTTAAAGTTGTGGGAAAAAAAAGAAAAAAAATATTAAAAGTTTTGTTCCTCATGATGAATTGTGGATTTTGTTTTGTTGATATTAGTTAAAATAATAAATTTAAAGGAAAAAAAATGAAAGTTTCCAATAGTTACTTACTTCATTACATAGTTGGCTATTATTCTTTTATATATAAATTAGAAATAACTATTAATTTTTGCCAGGCTTCCACTCGTCTAAAATTATTACTGCCCAGGGGGGACTTTAAGCCTAACTATATGGTAATTTTTTTTTTTTGTACTATTTATAATAGTTAATTTGTTAAAAGTTGCTTTTATTAAATAGGAAAGTTTTAATAAAATTTATTTTTTTAAATAAAAAAACATTATAAAATTTATTTGGTTTTTTAAAAAGCGCTGGAAAACTTAAGTTTTTTAACTAGCGCTTTTATTGTTAGTCGCCTTTCAGACAAGATGGTTACCAGATCACGTGACTAGTAAACGCTAAAGCCATCGCCATCAGTGAGTAGCTTCATTCTCTTGTTATTTTTCCTCCTCGCTCTTATCATAGCGCTTTAGTGTTCTTCCGTTCATGTCAAACAGCTGTGGATTATGAAGCCTAAACTTTGCCGTTTCAACTGGACATCCTTAGAACGGTTTAAAGCCCGTTTGAACTTTAAATTTTAGAACGAAGCTTCTTTTTTTTTTTTTCTTTTTTTTTCCCCCTCTAGCTTCGATAACGAGCTAACCCTTTGGAGCCACGATGATGTACCAGTTACGCCTTATCGACAAATTATGCCGTCAATTCGTTCGGGATTAGGTAAGTTCGTCCCTTCAACTACCTTCTTTAATTATTTTCCGTTTTAATTTCAGTTTCTTTCTCTTTCACGCCCTGCTCTTTCGCATACATCACTCCCTCGCCTCATCGTACATCACCTGCATGATAGTTAGGCTAACTAGCAAATCGACTCGACGATGCCATTTTGAAATGAATTTAATTGTCACACACACACAGAATAAATCTTATTGAGAATCTCCTTACTTGATGTCTACGTGTAAGTATGCTGCATTAACCCTAAAACCAACTAACTACGTGTTAACTATTATGATCGGCTCCGCTCCTGACCTAGTGCCGCGGTCACATGATAGTCGAAGAGTTGCCTGTCAATGGGCAGTGGCGCCCTCCAAAGGCTGGAACGAACAGGCAGTTCTCTAGTATGTTTTTACTTTGCATTAATTTCATCCATTTAACTCAAGTTCACGACGATGTTCAATTGAAATTCTTTCTCCTCACCCTTCCGTAGGTTCGTATCGTTCCTTCTGCAGTTGTAGCTCCTGAAATAACGTCCTCAGAGTAAGTTTTCAATATGGTAATACGATATCTAACCCTTCACATTTTCGCTATTCCTTCGTTCAAAGTAAGGTGCCAAAAAGAAAAAAAAAAAAAAAAGTTTTCCAAATTTTTTTCCTCTCCAAACTGACACGTGCAGGCGTTTATTTATGCTATGAGAGTTATTCATAATAAACCAAAAAATTTTGTCATTGAATTGGAAGAAATTTACGATGCAAATTGAATCAAAATTCAACTGTTAAGGAAAAAGGAAAAAAAAATACGTAAAGAACAAACTTCACTCGAAAACTGAATTTTGAAATTTTATCTACTTTTTTATAACCAACTAACATTTATTAGAAAAGTTGAATTTACTCTCAATGATATATTTTGTACTTCAAAATAATTCACTATTTCAAATTAAAAATCGTCTAAAGAAAAGTCTCTGAATTTTCCTTTAGAATTTTTCTTCTATATCTTCCTTCTTTTTCCAACTATTTAAATTAATTAAATTTAATAAATATATATTCTTTAACTGAATTTAAATGGTTAAATATAATTCACTGTAAAGAAAAATAATTGAAACTTTTTTGAAACATTACCTCACATAGGCCTATTTGCACTGGCCTCCCAGTGGTTTCGAGGCCTCTGTTTAGTTTGTTTATTTTTAATTATTTTTATCAAATCTCTTATTCTTGGGAATTGAATTTACAAGTGATCCAGTTTAGGCGAAGATATTTCCAATTATGTAAACTTTTTACAGGCGCAAGTAAAAGAAAAAAAAAACAACCCTAAATAATAAACAAAATTTATGGCAAAAATTATATGGGAGATTAAGGTAATTAAGGGTTTATTGGCGCGTGGAAGAAACTGAAAAAAAAATCTATCCAAACAATTATAAAAATTGGTTTACCAATTGCATGAAGTAGATCACTAATAAAGTTTGGAGACATTCAATTGCTTGAGAAGAAGAAAAAAAAATTCAAGGCTGATTCAGAGCAAATAAAGGAAGAGATTTATAATTTAGTTTTCTCCAACATTCTTTATTAGTATTCATAAGTGCAGACTCATTACATATATACTTTCTTGAAAAAAAAGAAAATATTAGTTTGATGGAATAATGAAATCAAACATAAAGAAATTATAGTCTATATTTTTGCTGATTCTTTTTTTTTTTTATCTGTTTGATAAGTTTATTTATTTTTCTATAACTTTAAAAATGCATTATTAGATCACAGTCGACAACATTAAGTACTTTCTCAAAAATTGCAATTATATTACGAGTATTCTTTTTAAATATTTCAAACAACTAAATTAAAATAAGTTGATATTATGAAATTTGTGGTTTTTGTTATCATTTTACATAGTTTTGGTGAAAAGTACAGCAAAAGTTTCAAATAACACTATTTTATTTCCAGTTATTTATTTGTTTATTTATTTATTTATTTATTCTTTTGTTACAACTTTATTAACTTTTCAAATAGTTAATGCAGAAAAATGATATAAACCTACACTACCTTACCATAGGAATAATTCAGAATTTCTAAATCACATTTAGTTAAATCATTGGCGATTTCCCAAAATCGATGAAACAAAATAAAGCAAAATCAAATAAAGGTAAATTATTTAGCCATATTCTCTCGTCTTTTGTTATTTGGTAGAAACTCCATTTGTTCACCATTTATTTTTCATTATATAGTTAATGTATAGTAATCAACCCTAATGTTATTT
>JAFIDM010004315.1:54685280-54715944 GCA_023159025.1 Thereuonema tuberculata | reverse complement strand
TAACACTTAACGTAAAAAGAAAAGGTTTTCTGTTCTAAAATTCCTAAAAAGTTCTTCAAAACATTAACGGAACGCAAAGCAGATTTAACTGAAAGATCTTCGAAGTTTCTGATTTTTTTCTTTTTTCAAGGATTTAGAGACACTAACTGTCTATCGATCAAATTGAAAGCGAGTTACTTCAAAGAAATTCAAACAAACTTATAAAATATGTGCAGAGAAAATAAGAATATATATATTATATAAATAACTGCAACTTAGGTTTATTTGAATTTTAAAGAATAAAAAAAAGAAATATTTAGAATTAAAACTATTAGAATTAGTAAAATTCTATAGATTCTATATAAATTATCAATAATTATCATTAACTTATATTTTATATTAATTAATATTATTGATTATTATTTATTGATCAATATTATTAATAATAATATTCATTAATATTAATATTGTATTATTTAATTTTAATTTTAATTCTACTAATAATACGTTCTATTTGTTATTATTATTAAATTTTTAACAATGTAATTTAAATAAAAGAAATAAACTTTTCCAATTATCGATTCTGAATAATTAACGATGAAAAAGAAAAATATCTTTAAATTGATTAGGAAAAGAAATATCAAAGAATTTACTATCTTTATCATTTCTGATTTAGGTGTCGAAAATTGAAAATTATAATTTTCAATTACTTTTTTTTCAAAATTTTTGAAAATCGAAACTTTACGTTTACAAACAAAAAGTTGCAAATAAATAGACTATAAATATATTTTCAATAAATGTGTTATTGAAAGGTCTAACTTAATAATACTAAAAAAAGATAGTTTACGTGAACATTAAATAATAATAATAATAATAATAATATTAATAATAAAAGATAATACCTTTACCATATTCTTATAGCAAACTAACTTATTTTAATATTTATTATTTATTGACATTCGTTTTAAAAATCACAACAAAAATTTAGAAAAATTGCAATAGAGATAGCAAGTGAGTTTTAAAGTACTTCCTTTCCAGTTGAAAAATGATATTCAATCTCATTAGGCTTAAAAAAAAAAAAAGAACACACAAGTTAATCCAAAACAAAATAGATAAAAACTAGATTTAGATTATTCTTCAGCAGTTGATGACATTCTTAGATTATAAACCAGAAGTCAGTCTCGTAAACTTTACTAACACAATAAAGTTTTAATTATCTCATTTTATGGTATTATAATTTGGAAAACGATGTCCAACCCTCTTGGGAAGTTTTTCGCTATTGGGGGTAGAAAGACCAACGGAATGGAAGAACCCATCCTACCCCACTTCCTATTTGTATTCAGCTCCTCAAAGAAGTTGATGGGCGGGTCCAACCAGTCCGGCCTGTTTTTCAGTACTTCCCTGTTTCGCATTGTTAAAAGCCAAATCCAGAAAAAGTGTATCAGTGCCTTCACTGGAGCTTAGCAGGTAACTGCCTGGTTTGCACTTCGTCATTGAATTGGATAAGTGGGAGGAATTTAGATTTAACGTTTGCATTTAGGAAAAAAAAAAAGAAACCTTTTTATGTGTAATTTTTGGACTGTTTTAAAGGTAAAACATTCTAACGAAAGTAACATTCGATTAACAAAAATAAAGAAAAAAAATAGTTCCTTTCAAATATAGAACTCCAAATACACCTTCCCCTTTTAGGCTACCAATTTCGGGGGTAACCCTTAACTCTTTCTCGAGCAGTTTAATTATAATAATAATAATAAACTTAAAACCACTGAAAATACACAGTTAAATGGTTAAACATTGTATTATTTTATAATATAAATACTATATATACAATTATATTTATTATTTCATATTTTTAAGAGCATCATTATTTTGCTACTGAGGCAATTTTTTTTTCTTTCTATTAAATTTCTCCATAATAACGAGCGTTATACTTGGATGTAAATATGGGGGGAGAGATCGAGGGGCCCTGCCACCCCCCCCCCCCTCGAAATCTCAAAATGTATAACTTATATTAGCTTATTTTCTTTCTTTTTTTTATGAATTTAGTTAGCTCCTAATTTACCCTCACCCCACTCCCCGAAATAAAATCCTGATGTTATATATACACTGCGGTGACCTAATAGAAACAAGGCATACGTCAAAATCATTATTACCTCTAAACAACAATCTCAAGCCTTCAGAAGCGAATACAGCTTGTATTGAAGGTGCTAAACTACAATTTACGTTGCAGTTTATGAAATTGAAAGCACTAACGGTTTATTCAGATAATACCTCGAATGGCCTCGACAATTTCTGCATTTAAAACAGTTAAAAATAAATTTATTGTAGCAAGGATTTATTGTAGGATTTTATAAATCAAATCTACAATTTGTACAATTACGGTTGTGTCGTAAATGTTTTGTTCTTGTTATTGCTGTGTAATTCATCAGTATTGTTGGATTGAACAGATTTTGAAAGAAACAAGTCTATTATCTGGACCATACAACATTGAAAACTATAATTATAGAAATTCGAATTATAAAACTCTTAAACTTTACTCATACTCTTATAAAATAAAAAACTTCAAAAGCTTTATCAACATTTTGAGAATTGAAATCTCACTGCAAATCTAAAAATGTGAAGATTTAACAATCTAGAAACTTAACAATAAATGTACAGATTTATAAGTCAGTTTTACAATTCTTATAATTATTTTAGCATTAAAGTTATTACATTATTTAAGGATCAATCTTTAGAGTCTGTCTGCAGATATTTAATTGTAGGACAATTTTATTTATTACGTTTTTATTTATTTAATAAAAAAAAATCTTACAAAAAGTAATTACCTAAGCTTTAACGATTCTAAACACAGCAGATTTGCTTTTGTGAATCCTGATTTTTAACATTTTTTTAACTTACTTAAGGTCCTGACTCAAGCAAATGCAGGCGACTGAAAACATAATTTAGTTCCTCAATATTAAAAAAAATAAATCTTTTTTTTTTAAATTAACTGTTGCACTAATAATAAATATTTTAAACACAAATTATTATTTTACAAATTTCTTATCATTTCCGGTTTTCGTCAAGTTTTTTTAAGTTAAAAATATCGAGTAATACATCGAAAAACACCCAAAAATTGGCTGTTTTGGAATTTTTAATTTAATTAATTGCAGAATGTTTTGAAAATTAAAAACAAGTAAACAGAAATCCCAGATGCTTCACAAGTTCACATTTAAATTTTCAGAATTTTAGGTGGCATTGGAAAAAGAGATATATAAAAGAAATAAAAGGTTTGCAGTCGCCTGCATTTGCTTGAGTCAGGACCTTAATCAGGCCTGGTTTTAACATTTACTAACTACTTTTATAATAAAGTCCGCTGTAGCTTAATATTTTCTCCATTTTATTGAAATTTTTCTACATTAATCACATCAGACTTTCCTATGGATTTCTAATAAGATATCCCATATATCACTTACAAGGTGATTTTATTTATAGATTAGATATTGTAGGATTGTAGGAGATGTGTAGATTAACGTGGATTGGCTGTAGATATCAGTAAATGTATTTTAGAGCAGTGGTATTCAACTTGTGGTACGAGAAGACATCTACGGGGAAAATCGAAAAATTAATTAATAGTTGATAAATTATTTGATAGATTATTTTGATTGGCTAAAACAATTTTTTCCTTATCCCGGTGCTAGAATTCAGACGTGTCATTATTCATTAAATAATTTTTATATACCGGTAAAAGGAAATAAATAATGTGTATCTGTAAAAATTTTTAAACTTGAGTACATTATATTGTTTAAAGTCATGAACTTGTTTTAGATGTTTGCTTTGTACCCTAGACTTTTATTTATGGTAAATTGAATACTTCGAATTATGTACAGTAAATTTGGTGGTAAGAATCTAAAGATATGCGAACAGATAAAGGTTGAATACCACTGTTCTAGAGGGCAGTCAGTAAATAAAAGACTTTAAACAATGGTTTAGGATCAGATATCAGGTTTAGTTTCTTTACACTTCGAATTGTCGATTCTCCGGTTTCAGTCTTATTAGATGTGAATCGTAAGACAGACATTTACTGATTAAGTAAAGATTTATTAAAAGAGATGATACAGTTTTGTTTGATTATTTAAAGTAAGTGCCAAATTTCCTATTTCTTTTGACCCATTGTATTGCTATAAAAAACTTTCTTTCGTACTTTTAAGGATTCATTTTTATCTGTTGAAAAAGATGTATCTTAGCTGTTTTTTCATCTATCAGATACTTGAGATATATCTTTCTGATGATACAACACCCGCAAAACAAAGGTTTTTCAGTAAAAAAAAGTTGTACAACACAGACAATCGAGATATTAAAAAACTTACTAGGAATATATTTACAAATACTCCAAGTATCTCATTTTAGTATTTAAAATAGATTTATTAAATACTTCAAATTGCGAATTTTCGAGAAGTTTTAAATTCGTCTTCTATTTTTCAAGCGTTTAACATAAAAGAAATAATACAACAAAAGCAAAAATGGTTGGAAGTTTAAACAAATTCTAAAAACTCGTGAATCAAGTAATTCAGACTTGGAGGTACTTGGAGTATTTGTAAATATATTGCTCTAGAAATGAAAAGAAAGAGTTTGCTGAAAGAATCTGGAACTTACTAGGGATATTGTAAATGATTTCAACTTTGTATAGAAATTAATATTACAGTTTTTAAATGTATTTTTTTTTAAATCACTGTATGTAACAAAGGTTACTCAGATATTAAAACACACTTCTTCACACTTCTTATAATAAAACTTCATTTATGTTGAAAAAGTAATCGGAGGATTTGCAATCGTTACATTTCACTTTAGTTTCATTATTATCGTCGTTTTTCTCCGTATTTTTCACAATGTTTTTTCAATATATTTTCAAAACATTTTATATCGTGGTTAACGTTAAGCAACATTCTTCATTGTAACAACTATTACATTTCTTAATCATATGCATTATCGTCACCAAATATTAGATAATTTTAATTCATAAAACTTCAACAGGGAAAAAAAGGTTATTTTAGAGTATTTAGGCTACATTTCTCTTCTTGTTTGTTTGTTCGTTTCTTTAAAATCTGTGATGCCAAATTTGCAACTAACACCTGTCTAGACTTGATGTTTTGAAGACTTGATGCCTTTTATGTAAGAAACAGCAATGCTGTTTTTACTGAAATTTTGATTGGTACGTCTATAAAATTCATCAGACCTTGCATTTTGAGCTGTTTACGTTCAATTAATAAACTTACATAATTAATAGTTCAGGCCGTGATAAATTTCAAGGAAAACCTGTGGATTCTAAGCTAATCTAAAACTGAACGCATGAGTGAAGACTTTCATGTTATTATTCTTTATCGAATGCAGTGTGACAGTTAGTGAGTAACTCTTTGCACAGAATCTTTCTTCAAAACCCAGTTATTCCATGGTAGACGTCTCGTAGATCTTCGATTTCTTCTCCTTCGTCATCTTTCTTCAGTTCAGTACACCTACAAGTGTAGGTGTTTCTCTTAATATTCGTCGGAGACAAAGAAGGGTTAAACAATAAAAATTTAAAAGTAGCAATTTTAAGTTGCAATATTTATTTTGTCTGTCCCTCTGTGACCACTACGTCTTGAAAACTATGTATCCTAGAAAGATGGAACTTGAAAGGTAGATGCAGGTTATTAAAAGTAAGATCCGTATTGATTTTTGGTATATAGCAGACCAGCAGGTAAGGAGCTAAAGATAAAAAGGCAAAGGTGTTCCACTAAGGTCATGAGAGCTGCTATTGGGTCCACGGGAGGTGTAGGCTTCCAGTGTAGTAAAGGGATTCTGTACTATCGGGACTTGTTGAGGTCGGATTGGTCAATTCTCGAATAAGAAAACCAGGAACCCAATTGACAAAAAAAAAAGCTGGTCGTACCCTAGGGTCCGTCTATAGAAGAAACCACAGTGGAGAAATTCCCAACCACCCCCGGAAATTGAACCTGGGTTCCTCCAGTTCTCAGCCCAGCGCCTAAAGCACAACCGAACCCTCAACTTGAGGGAGCTACAGGTCAAAATCCTTTTAACGTATGTAAAAGAATAACTCTTTCCAGTAAGGAATTTTTTTAGTGACTTCTTATGCTCCCTTAGCAGAAGACTATTCGAAAGTTGGTACACCAAGTAGATCTTGTTTTGCGTTTTATGATGAGCACGAAAATAGAAAATAGATGGTTGGAAATGATGTATTTTTATTGCATGAATTCACGGTTTAAAAGATCGCGGATATTAAGAAGAAATCTTATTGCAGTAAATCTTAGCAATAAGTTTTTCCTTGTACGAAAACTTCCAGCCTGCAAATTAATCAAAATTGAATTTAATTAATTTAGGAATTAATCATTGAAATTATGTCCCAAGTTTCCTTCCACAAACTTCTGTAGTCTTCAAAACTTCCCATATTTACTTATTTTCTTATATCCGTACAGCTCTAAATCCTTGTTATTCGTATTGGAACACATTGTGTATCATGTTTTATATATATTAAATCTTTCTGCATACTTTTGTGTGTAAAAAAAACATTGAAGAATCAGCAGAAATAGTTGGGTGCAGTAACAAATATGACGAATAACATTATAACAATCTACTGAATCTCGTTTATTCAAAAATTAATAGGATTACAGAATGAAAAATCAATAAAATTTCAGTTAATTAATTAAAATTGCTAAAATAAATTAAAATATAGCCATTCTGATGTGTTTTTTTTTGTTTGTTTTTTGATTTTCTGTTTTGGAGCCATTTTAAATCAATAACAAATATGAAATTTTGAATACTGTTTAATTTCTAATTATAAATTTGTATTTAAGATGAGTATAGCCTATGCTCTTTGTTTTATAGTTCTATGCTATTCGTCTTATATTTAAATTATTATTTGAGACCATATTTTCTCTTAGCTGAAGAAAGCTAGTTTTTTTTTGTTTTTGTTTTTCTTACCGACTTATTGTGAAATTTCCTAGATAATATCCTGAACGATTGAAGTGAAAGCAACGGGACAACAAAGTCCACTTTGAGATCTAATGAAGATTTTTTTACTATTATTATTATTATTATTTCCACCCCTATGCGGGGCAACATCAAGTTAGTTTCCCCCATGTTATAAGTTGAAGTATAATATTAAAGATAAAAATTTAATATAGTTAGTAGAGATGTTTCCTAATTTGAATTGGAGAGAAAGATACAATGCCAACTAATAGAGTTGGCTGCAGAATTCCCAAATAATATTGCAGAATTATCTGTTATCAAAATTCTTCTTTCATCAATCCCAACTCAGAAAAAAACAAAAGACATCAACAGAGTTGTGTATATTTGAGGAATATAGCAGTATTTCTTAAAATATCATCATCTTTAAATTCTTTACTTCAAGTATGTGACCAGTACGACTCGTTTGTGACGCCATTTTGAATTGATGATGTGGTCAGTTGGCTGGATTGGTATTAGGCCTATTTAGTTTCCCTGTCACGTTAAAGTGTGCTAACTCGAGGTCATCTGCCTTTCAGAACTTAGTTAAATCAGCATTTTAGAATTAACTGCGTAGATTCTATTTTTCTTCCCAGCGGACCTCCTAATCAATTAATGATTAACTTTCAGTAAGTTCCAGGTGCTACAACACTCCAGGAAGCAACGGATCCATAACTTACAGAACTTTCAGTGTCGTAGAGTGAACTTTCCCGCCTTATTTCCTCGATGAGTTCTGGAAAGCGTTTATTAATGAAGTTCTAAGAAAACGGTAATGGCATTGAAAATTCTGCCGATTCACTTCAGAACTGGTATCTGTTGCAACATTGCCACAGTGCTGCTTGTTGTTGCTACCTAAAACAGAATAGGATAACTAAAAAATCACAGTCAGTGATTAGACCTTGATTCAGTTTGTTTGAAAAAGCTTAAGAACTTGATTTCACAGCGAAATGATGAATTATTCTAAGACATTTACATATTTTAGACGTTTTTCATTGAAATCTAAGGTACACATCGTTAGTTGTCAAAAAGGTTTTCGCCCTTCGAAGACTTTGTGCAAGACAAAATAGGCCTAAATAAAAACTTATGATGGTACTATTGTTTACAGATATATATCATCCTAAATGTTATGTTTGCATTATTGTGAATCTTTGACTTTTATCACTCAATTTCTTTTTGTTTTTTTAATTACGTAATAACATTTTAAATTTGTATTATACCAATCATAGACAAGAAATTTTAAAACATTTCAAAATAGGAGGCGGAAGAATACGTGGCATATATTTGAAATGACGTAACTCATCTGCAAAACTACAACAAACTACAGTAAAACCTACAGTAAAATCTCTAGTTGTTTTTCTAAGAAAATTTAGGTTCATAAATTCAATGTGCGAGTGGGTGTGTTTATATGTGGGTAATAACCTACATTTTTCCCTAAAACTTTTGAACCAGGGAATGGAGTTTTATGAAACTTGGAATGTGTATTTACAGACAAGAAACATTTTAACTTTTTTATTTGAAAATTTCTCCGTGTTGACCTTTGAGCAGATATTGCCGCGTTAAAGTGAAAAATATTTCCCAAGGAAGTTTAACAATTCTCTGATGGGCAAACAATGAAGTTCTATCGATGTCCAATAATTCATGATAATTCATTTAAATTTGCGCGTGCTTTGATTTTATTAACAACAGTAAGATTACTAAGGCTTAGGCAGCAAATAAAACTTGTGGCAATAATATCACAACTCCTTTATTAAACTAAAATCAAGAATACTTCTTCACCGATCCGATCCGAAGTATTCTTGATTTTAGTTTAATAAAGGAGTTGTGATATTGTATGAAGATCTCAGATTTTGATTGTGGCAATAATGTTATTTACGTTTTGCCAATACGGTAGTTTAATGCTTTTCTTTTGTTTTCACAACTTTACATAAAGGAAACAGAACATTGTAATGCTTTAACGAAAACATTTTTTAAGTAAACTTCTAGAACTTTCTTATTATCGCTTTTTAGTTAGGTCTTTACTTTGTCTTTGCTTAAGAAAATCATTAATGTTCAGTTGTTTGATAGTCATTGACTCTTAGGCAGCAAGATCTTACTCTTCTTCGTTTCATAATAGAAGTAGGTAAGCTTAAATTCAGTGAAATAAACCGAGAATAAACAAATCAAATTAAAGAAATATACAGTACATTTTTTTTTCCTTCTCTTTTTATTTGTCATAAATCGACTTTAAACAATTTTAAGTAATACGGATTTAATTAATTTTTTCAGGAAATCGAAAATTTTATTTAGAATTATATTAGAAATTAAAAAAAAAAATCGAAGGGTTGTTTTGATTTATTTTCATGCTTATAAACAATCAAAGAAACTAAAAATAAAATCCCCAAGATTTAAGAAAAATAAGGTTGAGGTTCTGTCAGAAACTGTTTGTTTTTCGTGTAAATATTATGAATGACGTAGTGTGACATAATAGCACAGCATTCGCAGCATTAAAATATGGCCATGCAAGTAACCAGGCATTGTTGGGGCACTTCGTCAAATATTTAAAAGATGGAACAAAGACCAATCATCAAATTAAGGAGTATAAACATATTAGAAAAATATAGTAAATCCTGAAAAGATGTTCATTGAGATCAGTGAAAAACGTTCGCATATTGGACTTGATTTTCGCGTTTTCATGTCGGTCGTGAACTAATTGAGGACGACCCTACCAATGAAAAGAAAGTCAACATAACTATTTCTTAGAATTAAGATGGCACTAAAAGGACAAAGTTTCAACAACATTAAGGCCTTAAGGGAGACAATGAATCTGCACCTGAAGAACATTATTTCGACTATTTTTAGCTATACTTCCAGGATATCACGATTTGAGTACACGTATAGTCAGGAAATTACCTTACAGTCATTTGTGCACCTTAGCTGTCTTTTTTATCTTTTTAAACTTTACATCGTTATTTAATTGTTGTACACTATTTCAGACGTAACAGGAATACTGAAATTAGATATCGTTGGAGAAAATATTTATACAGGATTTTAGTCATCTGTTCACCAAATATTTTGACAGAATATGGATTGAGTAACATTGGTACAGAAATCGCAAGAAAACTTAGAAATTCATGTTATAATATTCTCAGTAGCTTTTCTGAGTACAGAAATTATAATGAAGATGTTAATTAACGAAAAAGGTTGTCTGATAATGATAAATGTGTGCTGGTTTTATCCCCAATTATTATTACTTCCCACTGTCACATTCCAGAATTGGTGAAAAGGAAAAATAAGAAAAACCTGATTGGAAACTCTTTTATAAGTCATTGGCGATCTTAGAAATTAAGATAAACTACTTCATCTTCCACAAAGGCAGAAAAAAATGAGAAAAGTATAGCCTCCTTCATTCTTTTTCACTTTTTTTTTAAAATTCTATCTTGTTTGTCGAGTTCTATAAAATCTTTATGATTCAGAGGGAATTTTTATACAACATTTTTTTTGTAAAACTCGCAAAACCACTAACAAGAACTTAGGTTTTCTGAAATAGAAGTAAAGTTTAAATTTTATTGTTCAATATGTAGAATATATTCTGGAAGGCGCCTAAGAAAATTAAAGATTTTGTTACAGTTCTTCAAAGAACTTGAAGCCTACATTCCTGTAAAAAGTTGCCCTCATTTTTGTTTTATTTTAAAGTCGTGCAAAACCACAAAAAAGGGAAACAAAATACGTTTACTTTTAAATTATAACGACTATGAATATAAACATTAGAAATGTTTTATTTAAAGAAGAAATTAACTAAGACCTCATTATTTATTTGAGTTTCTAATATGACTGCTTATTTAGTAACATTTGGGTTTATAGTAGTTTGCAAATAATGCAGATACTATACTTATAATATATACTCACATAATGGCTCACATAAACCATATGTATTTGTATTAGTTTAATGTATATAATATAAGCATACAATAGTAACACATATTGAATATTAATGATTTTTGATCTCAGTCCCAGTTCTGTGTAAAGTGATTTGATGGCAGACGTCTCAGCTTGGACAAAACATCCTTAGTTCTAATGTTTTTGTTGTACATTTCATTTTACAGAGACGATATTCCATGAAAAGTTGATCCCTGGTGTAGGAGAATGTGTATATTATTTGACGGCTATGACTTTCCTTACTTGGACGATGACGATTTTACAAATTTTACGATTTCACAACTGCTTTGATCAACTATCTTTTCTACGTCTGAACATTTAGTATGTAAGGAATATCAGAACGAAATATCAAAGTCAAATAAAATAGTGAATCTGTCATTAATTGAATTCTATGTTATCCAATTCAAATTATAAATTGGTAGCAAATAAAAAAGAACTTTCTCATTAAAAACAAAAACTCATAAAAACCACTAAACCTCTGGGTTTTTTTCTGATAGCCAGTTTAGGATGTATTGTAAAAATTATTCTTACAGATTTCAGTGCATATTTACAGTATTTTGACTAAGTTATTGGAGAATCATACTTGTAGCCTAAAATAACATATGTTACAACTCCAGGATTTGTAGTAGCTTTTCAACTCGACTCCTATCTAATATCGCTAAAGCATTCTGGTTGTGTCCACGGAAAAAGTAGTCCCGATTAGTTCATCATCTACTGTATCTTAGGAAAGTTAATAAGAACTTCTTGAAAGATTTTCAAATCTACATTCCTAAAGTATTGTCCTCAAATTTTTTGTTTTTCTTTTTCTCTTTTTTAAGTAGTGACAGCCATACTATCAAAAAACTTTTTTGAGTTGCAATGGGGAAATACCCAAAATAATCCCTTCGTCACAAAGACTGCGGGTATCAAGGCAACGTTGATATTGGGACAGAAAACAGAAGTGTCAGAAATTGACTGTGCTTGGGTGTATAAAGAACTTGGGAGAGGAGGTTTACCTAATTCGAAACTTTGAAATGTAGGGGATAGTAAAATTTCCTGTCTTTTTATCTTCTTGCTTGTGTGGTCAAAATTTAGCGGATTTTGGGCCTCAGAAAGTTTAAAGATTTTCTTTCTTTTGATTGAAAGCCGACATGCTAACTTGCCGTCTTCTTCCAACTCTCCAAATAAAACCCTATATACAACACTCCACGCCATGCCACGCCACTGTGGTAGGCCTAAGTCGAGGTGAAATGAAATGAAATAATATCAGGGCTAGTCATGGATTAACATTTGAAGGCATGGTGCGGGCTTAAACCAAATGATTTACATTTCATTCTAAATAATTTAAAGTTTGTTCCAGATTATTCTCTGTAATTACTTTCATGAAGTTCAAACTGTTTAGAAACTATCTCTAGGTTTTGATACAAGTCTTTTTTTCAGTGCAGCTGCCTGAGGAGCAGTGGCGTCACTAGGGGGATGCGAGGGTGCGGACCGCACCGGGTGACACCATCACAAGAGGTGACACCAAAATGTTTTTACAAGTTTTTTTTTTTTTTTTTGGTTGAACAGATATTTTTACAAGTTATGAGCTACCGCACTGGGTGACACCCAGAGGAGTACAAAAAAGGTCTTTTATGTTTTGAGTTCGATCCATTTGACAAAAATGGTCTACAATGTCCACTTACGAAAGGAATGGCTCAAAGTATTATAAGGAAACAAATAGAAATTTTTATGTGAAATTTTTAATGAAATAAATTAATATTTCGGTTTAGTTTATTTTTAAAAGTATTTACATATTTTTTAAATATAAACTTAGTGGCCTGATTTGAAACATATCAATATTAGAATTCAAAGATTATTACAAAACTCAAGCTAATTAAATATATTAGCTTCATGTAGTGTTATTTATGGTTTAAAACGAGATTATAAACATTTTAATATTGTTGTATGATCAAAAATAACGTGAGTCGGAGACTGGTTAACAGGTAACTATAACTTTACTGACTAGTGACTAACTACTTATAACTAATTTTATTTGCAACATATATATCTTTGGATTCCCAGAGCCGAGCCAATCTCTCCTCGGTCCTCTTACGCTGAGGACCAATCAGGTGAGACTTCGATTCCAGGAACAATCTTAATCCCCACGATGCTAGATAATCCCTTAATCCCTTGAACTATGAACCGCCCATCAATATTTAGAGTTTCTTTCAGTAAAACAGATTGACACAAGGCACTATAATAAAAAAAAACGTGTTCAGACAATAAGGACTAAATATAGGAAAACAACATAAGTGGACTTTCATTTGAAAACCCTTGGCGTAGAAGAGGAATGCCATCACAGAAAGAGAAGCCTATAAAACACAACTCTTCAAAGAAGTTCCTACAGATAGATTTGTCAAAAACAGCTTTCCCTATAAGGAAACGACAATATCTCTTAATCATGCCTGGAAATCTAAATGACAACATCATTAATAAAAATAAATCAATTAATAAGTGAAACTGATAATTAAAAAATTAAGTTAGTATTTGAAATTACAATAACACTAAGGGCAAACTCAAGATATAAAAAATTGCAATAATATACAGTATCGCATTGTTTTAATATTAATTCATGAAAGTTTACAACAGTTTAGCTTTTCAGCAATAGATGTCGCTGAGATAACTGGATTGATTAATCCTTTAGTGCTGCCACGCACTTTTTGTAGGGATTTTTGTTTTCTGAACTGTAAATGATTTTAGGATGCCAAAAGTCTTTATCATGTTGTAATTTAATATGAAGCTTGATAGAGAGGAAAGGGTTAGAGAAAGTTTAGGTTAGTAATGAGTTTAGCTTTTATTTATAATTCATCTTGTTACTTGTATCCTTATGATAGCAAAGAGAAATTACAGATAATACATAAATGGAAAAAACTTTTTAAAATCATTATTTTTAATTATTTCAGTTCAGAACTGCTGTTTAAGATAGTATAGTAACCATACAAAATACAGAAGTTAATTTTGTTAATATCTCTGTCTATTTTAACGGAGTTATTTTCATCCCTGGAATATACTTATGATGTCTGGCTTTCCATCTGCATATAAAGGTGTCCATCTGTTGTATTTTGTGGTTTTCTGTTCTATAGCATCCTGTGAGCACAAAAACTCCATTAACAATGCATCGATCAACATCAAACTTTGTATTTAACAATTTACTTCTGTTGTTGTCTACTGAACATTAAATTTTGATTTTAAATATTATACCAAATTTTATTTTTTACATTTCATATATAACAACGTACGTATATTTGATTTTTTTTTTCCATTTATGGATCACTTTTAAAAATGGGCCAGAATACTATCTATAAAAATATAGCAAATTCAAATGTCATATTGAAGAATTTAGTCTTATAAGTTTAGTCTTATAGCCGATATTTATAGGCCACTGAATCAAAATTTTAAAAAAAATCTTAAACAAAAAGTTCCTGAAAGGACTTGAAGCCTATTTTTTTATAAATTCTTGTTTACTTTTTTATTATTATTTTCTTAAGTCGTGAAAACTTTTTTTTTGAAAATTTAAATATCGCCTATTTGCATTAAATATTCATATAATAGAGATATTGTAATTTTCTTGAAAAAGTAATTAAATCAGCATTATTTAAATTTTCGGATCCAATGAACTTTGATCATATTATAGCTCGCATCGAAATTATAGGATTACTAAGTGGATTAATATCCTTTGATAAAAACATCCACTGTTTCGGTTTATTGTCTTTTTTTCGTTACCTTTGGGGGGGAGGTAATTTTTGTCATCTTTTCACACTAATTTCTTGGTCAGGGCCCACACAGAAAACCTTTAAATACAAATGTTGGATCTTGTCCTAAAAGGTACAGGCCAAGTTCCAAGAAGATTCATCCAACTGTTCAAAAGCTATTAGGAGAGTTACATACACACAGCCTGGGTGATTTGATAAGCCTCACTTTCGTAGCAAAGTAGACGAAAAGTACAGTAATGTACGTGGATCAACACCAAACTTCATATTTAAAAGTTCCTTCTTATTATTAACCTGATAAGCTTGTAGATCTTTGTAGATCCGTTGCAATATACGTTTAGATTACAGGCTACTAAATCTTTAGATGATTTAAGAAAAATGCAGTAATATGCATTGATATCAAATTTCATATTTACGAAAATTGGGAAGCCTTTTTCATTCCCATCATGTTCATATTTAAGAGTTTGGATGTAGATAATATCAAGGTCTGAGTAGATCTTTGTACTTCTTCATTCATTTTAACAACCACTTTGATAAAAGGTCCAATTCTTGTGACCCTTTATAGCTCAACCAGTAATGCAGTAATATATATATTAAATTTCATAGTTAAGACAATAGTTAAATTGTTTTATTCGCTATAACTTTGTAAGCTGATTAACTAAAGCCATAAATTAATTTGGAGACATTTATGCAATGATTACATTGCTGTGCATGATATAAAATCTTCTGTGATATTTTGTGTTCAAGCATTTCTCTCCACGACCCGTTTTTACATAGATCTATTAGAAATCTTTAATTTTGCACCAACACTAATCTGTAATCTTTCTGAAAGGACGCTATGTTAGTGCGATGCCAATTGTCTTGATTCACAGGCACCATATAAATGCAATTCAACAAGGATCCCCGTTATTGAAGCATAGCAGATTTGCAAAAAATAGCAGAAAGTAGTTGCTTTCAGTCATTTGGACAGACGAATCTAGGAATTTGTATTATTTAGATTTACCTTTGAATATATTCTGACTGAAAATATCGAGAACTTCTTTGTTCAACTATTCCATCCTTGGAAAAGCAGCCGATTTGCAATTTGATATCTGTAATCAATATTATTCATTGAGTTGATTAAGTAAACGTACCTTAATATAAACAACAACTCCTTTAACAGAGGACAAGAAACTATTCTTCTTCTTGTACATTTCTTTAGGATTCCAAATAAGAACTAAACAAAACATCTAAATTAGCACTGTGAAGCAGAAGGACACAACCCAGAACCAATTGTCAAAATTGAATGCGAAATTTCCGAAGAAAAGGAGACTCACGATCGAATCATGTTTGATCAATTGCAAAAATTATATTAATAAGGATAAGTTTCTTAAAATGAATATTGCATCATTTGGTTATATTAAAGAATTTATGAAAAAATAAGATGTTAATGATGTAATGTGAGAAATGTTAGTATTGTTATTATTGTTATTTACGAAGCATCATTATTGATAATGTGATAATTGTTATCATTATTAATAACAATGTTATTGAATAGGATAATTTTCATTTGTTAACAAATGCGAAAATGTTTTATTTAGTTCTTATTTGTAATCCTACAGAAATCTAGAGGAAGACGAATAGTTTCTTGTCCTCTGGTAACACCTGATGAAGTCCCTTGCAAAGAAGGATGAAATATCGTGGAAATTAAAGGTGTTGTGATCATATTAAGGATTTCTAGGAGTACTTTATTTATAGGATATATTAAAGGAACTTATATAAACGTAGCTTGTTTTTCCATGTACTCTTCTAGTAGTGTACTCCGCAAGATTTTCAGCACAGTCTCAAGATTTTTAACTTCAAGAGCTATATAGGAGCTGTATTTCAAATACAAACGCCGTTATGGGTTTAATGTATTCTTTAGTCTGCAACTTCACATTTTTACATGTAAAATACTGTTCAACAAAACACAAAAAGAAAATTCTAAGCTGGGCAAAGTATTTTTCTGTTGGTGAGGTTTAATTTTTATTTTTGGATTTTTATTGTCTCATTGTTTTTGACAAAACAGTAGTTTTATTTATTTATTAATTAATTTATTTATTTAGAAACCAATTCACATTTCATTTTGTGAAATTAATGCCAGAGATCATATTTTTTGCATTTTGTTCTCGAAATTACTAACAGTAATGAAGATTTCTGTTTAATTTCCTAGTTTCCAGTATAGTTTAGTTATATTTCTAACTATTATAATTTTATATTTAACCGTCATCAGTATTTTGGTTAAGAATAAATAAATCTTTCAGGAATAAAACGATTTCTAGTACATTCAGGTTTAGGAAATTCAACGATAGTTAAACAAAAAAAATACGTTTTTTTTGCATTATCGATTTTCGCCTTGAGAACAAAAACTTATATAACTTAAGAATATATGGAAGCATCCAAGTGTTCCAAGGAAAGTCAAGAGTTCCTTAACTCCTTAACTATCTAAAAATTACCTCTGAGATATTTTAGACAAGGAAGCCTAGTAATAAAGTAAATTTAGGATTTTTGAATACTTTCTGAACGTTGCGTTTTAAGATTGTACATTTTTCAAAGACATAATGTCAATTAGCTTTTACTTTAAATTAATTAAAAGATTAATTGTATAATTACTCATAATTCGAAGACCTGTTTATAACGAAGGATACAATTTATTTAAGTTAAATAATTATAGAAATATATTTACCAAACTTACAAAATATATAAAGTATACAACTTACAAAAATATATAGTAAATAAATGATATGATTGAATCCTGAAATAGTATTTAAATTATTATAAATATAAATTTATAATATAGATATATATTACATTAAACTTTATTATATGTGAAAAGAATCTTCCTGTTTATAAGGAAGTTCCAAAATAGAGGTAAACAAATTTGTTTTAGCCTAATTATAATATTTTTCTTTACATGATATAGAGTAAATTTTTATTCTTAAGTTTTAAAAGATTTTTAATACATAATTACAATAAATTCAAGAATACAAATTTACCATAAATTGTAATTTCTAATACTTTCATTAAACGAACGTTTCATATGTAGTTTGATGAAGTAAAAGTACAAAAAAAAAAATTAATGCTATTGAATTTTTACGTTTGATTTAAGTGAACTTTAGGATATTTTAAACTGATTGAACCATAATGAATTTTCCAGTGGTATAAATAATTTACTTCTTATGTGGAAATTGGAATTATAAACATTCAAAACCTGCAACTGAATTTTTATTTACAATTCGAAAACTCTAGAACTTTCCAGAATCTTTCTTCAAAATCAAAGATATAACAAAATGCTAATAATCTTTGCCCGTGAGAATTTAAAATAATTTATAATAATAAATCAGATTTACTGGTTATGTTTACCGATATTTGCTCCAATGAAGTTGATTTCGTAATTTTATTCTTTGGCGTTTGGCCTATTACAGGGTTAACAGTTTTTTAAACTTGGCCTTCGTGCAAAAAAGCTGCTGCTTACCTTTGAAACATAATGAATTGCAAGAAGTTAAGAAAACATTTAAGAATCGTAGAGAGGTCACTAGTAACTTAAAAGAATAACCAAATTCTGAAAAATATATTGCCTAAATAAAAATATTACAGTTGGCGGGAAAACTTTCAATGTTGTTATTCAGGTGAAGTTTTTTTTTTTTTTTTTTGTTTTGTTTTCTTCTGTAACTGTTTCCTTATTTGATCCATCAAAAAAAGGAATTTCAGTACCTAAACTAAATGCAAAAATATCATCATCCTGGAATAATTAGTTTTGCACTGTGAAAACCTTATCATTCAAACTAATTAGTATAAGAAATAAGAAATAAATAAATTCATTAAGGCAATCATGTGCTTGCTTTGCGTTCGACATTAAATGAATTAATTAGCTACATCACAAAAAGAATAAAAATATTTAACGTGGCTAATTAATTAAATAAATAATAAAAATCATTCAGCACAATAAAAAAATATTAATTAGATGAAAATAATTTAATCCAAATAATTAAATCGAGATTAAAAACATCAAAACGGATATTAACAAACAAATTTAATTTGTCCTAATTGACATTAAGTTTTTTTTGTGCGTATTTTTTTTTTTAATTGTCAGATACTTTAATTTTATAATCTTTAACAAACTCTTAAAAAAAAATAAACAATAAAATATAGATATTTTAATTTTGCTATATTTAATGTATATTAGGACAAATTAAATTTGTTTGTTAATTAAGAGTTAAATTGGTTTGTTATTTTTTTTTTTGAAGTGATATTTAAAGTGGTTGTAATATTTGAATGAAGTTAATATTATTTAATTTTAAGAATTTTTTTATTATTTGATTAAAAATAGAAAAAGAAGGTCATTACATTTTTAATAAGAAATATTAATAAACAATGCTTTGTGATAGCAAATAAATATCGTAATTTTTAATGCATATAATTAATTAATTCACTGAGGCCGAGCGCAAAGCTGGCTCTTCAATTATTAGTAGCATTGTTCTAGTAAATTCATTTTAATTTACGGAATTACTCGTTCTGTTTTCCATATATTGTATCATATAGTTTATAAGTGAATGCTTCAATCTGAGTATCCCCAACAAGCTTGAAACAGCCGCACCAGAAAGTCACATGTGGGCAGACGATGTCATTTTGATGGTAAATTTCACCATAAAATGTATATTTTCTTAAAAAGTGAAATTATTTAAGAAAACAGCGAATCTATATATCTATGGTGTGTGTAACTTTTGAACCTGTGAAGTTTGCAACTGAAGAGAGACAAATTCCCAGAAGAAAAAAATAGAAACGAAATAATGAACTTCTGCCGATGTTTTAACAATGGAAATTAATTGGTTTATTAATCCACTAATTTCCGCGTGTTTTTATTTGATTAAAATTAATTGGATTTAGACAACTAATGCAAATAATGCAGATTTAATTCATTTTCAGAAAAAAAAAATCAAATAACTTCTAAATTTTATAAAAATTAAAATATATAAGCTTCTCACGATTTAAAAAAAAAAATACCTTTTAATGGAAAAAGATATAAATATATATAGGAACCCAACAACAGACGGGGGTTCGAAACGTATGTCCTACTATTTTATTTTTTTATCTTTGTATATGTGCTTTTATGGTCGGCATTTAGTTAATTTTAAACTGGACGTTAAAACTGTTTATATTATAATAGTAATTCACGTCCCCAGATCAAATTTAAACTGGCTGTGTCTGTGAGTGTGTATTGTTCAGAATTCTGTCAATACAATAATCAAAGATTCCGCTCTACATCAACGATCATGTTTAAATATGTTATCTTAATTTGTAAATCAGATTAGGTTTACACATTTGTAAATATATTTTATGACCAATTTACAGACCCGCCAAATCACTTAAGCATGAACTATGAGAATAACGCACTTGTAATCATTGAGTTATATATTTTAGTATTGTTGTTCAATTCTGATTAAATTTTGAAGTTAATATATGCTATTTAAAATTTATTTTGAGCTAAAATGCTATTACCCTTGAGCAAGTCAACGAAGAAATATAGAATTTAGATCAAATTTCATATATAAGAGTTTAGTATAATCTTTATACTACAAATCATCTTTCTACTTCTCCGTCTCATATTTACAAAACGATATTTTCGCAGGACGTGATCGTTCTGCTTCTTCAGGCTGAATCTTACTACCGTTTAAGAAATACAACAAACTTTCTACATAACAATGTGCGATAGTAAGATAGAGCCTGAAGAAGCAGAACAATCACGTCCTGCGAAATATTCTTTTGTAAATGTTGTGAGACGGAGGAGTTGAAACATGATTTGTAGTATAAAGTTTCTGAGTACTTTTAAAAATAATTAGAAATATAATTGTATATTTCTGATTTTGAGTTTATAAACCCACCTTACGGGACACTTAATTTGGGCCCAGATACTGTACTTTTAATTACAAAAATATGCTGATTAACATTAGTCTATGAATAAATAAGAATTTAGTATCTTTAGTAAGATTAGGTTGTAATGCTTGTAGATCCAGTCTTTGGGACCAAATGAAGGTTTGGGGCAAAATATATGAATTTGAAGTTACTAAGAATAATACACTGATCAACATCAAATTCATATTTAAAACTTTTAATCATAATGTCTAGCTCAGATTAGATACATTTTTCTATAGTTTCCCAACAAATTTAGATCCACCATAACAGTCAATTCATTGCATAGTGTATGGAAGAGAACATGTATATAGATGTTGAGTAAATTTTGATGTGTGTATGCTTTAGGCCTTAAAATAAAAACATACATTGTTTGAAAATAGGCCTTAAAATAATTTTCTGATCTCAAAATAAGCGGCCTAATTTATCTTTTAGGTCAACACTGAATAACTTTTTATGTTTTCTATCTATTTGAAATTATAATAAACTCAGTCTTGGAATGGTTCCATTGTAATTCATTTCCTAAATACTTTTCTAAATATTCTTTGGGCTGTTTTGGAAAAATACAAGAAATTCGAAAGAACTTAAAGCCTACTTTCCTTGTAATGTTATTTCTTAAAATTCCATCTTCTTTTTTTCTTACGTTTTTTTTAAAGTTCTAAAAACGACAAAACCCAAATTTTGCCTTTATTTATTTTAAAATTATAATATCTCATGAATTACGAACAGTACAAACTTTCTATTTTCTGGAAAAAAATAATTAGTTTTACTAAATTCTTACTAAACTTGTTTAAATCGATTGAATTTTAATAGGATTGACTACATGCAATGAGTTACCTAAAAGGATTTAATATTCATTTTTCAAAAGACTATGAAACGTTAACAGAAATAGGATAGAAATCCATGGTTTAGTTTCCAATGCTTTTCTATCGAACTTTTGTCACCTTCTTTTGGTAATTGTCGACAAGAACCCATTGGGAAAAGATTTCAAAAATAAAAGTTAGATGGTTCCTCATCATTAAACATTTATAACAAGTTCAAGAGGATTCTTAGTTCTTCAAGTTCTTGCAGATTCTGATGAGCTGCATTTTCCTATTGGAAAAATAGCTTAAAAATAATACACAAACTTTTATCCACTTTTAACAGAATACAACTTCTACAAATAAAACAATTCATCACAAGATTACGAAATTCCTATACCTCTGATTAGAAAGTTGTGTTTTGGTATGATTTGTGGCATAACAACAGAGGCCCGTTTACAATGAATACAGTACCAAGTAAATCTAAGAAGAAAAGGCCCGCAAACTATCTGTGCTTTGATTAAGACTGTTAACTTGAGGCAATACACTGTTTGATCGTTTACAGCACTAACATCTTTTTGCATTTCATAATTGCCTGGTGTTGCCTGCAATCACCACAGTCAGAGTATGGATTGCAGCGCCATCTCGTGGAAGTTTTAGTTATTTTCAGCCTTTGTTTTGTAGTTAGGTTGTAGGATCGCTAGCAACAGAAATTTAATTTAGGCAATAGATGGTTAGGACCTACTTCACTGTGTTTGTACCAATTTGTACACTAAGACGTAAAAACTTTCAAGTGAGAATTTAACGCGTTCTGCGGTTTAATTCATCTTTTTTTACTATAAATTTTGGTAAATTCCCCATTTTCCCCATTACCAAATGAAGATTTGTTGCATTATGCACACGCTTTCTCTAGATCTTTCTCTTTCCGTGCCAGTGTTTTCCAAGATATTTTCTAATATTTGTTGAGCTGCTCTTGCGAAATTACGACTTTGTCTTCAATGCAAGGATCAGAAGTTACCGTTGCAATTCACAGACAGTCATTAACTTTAACTGTTCATATCATAATTGAAGGGTTTTAAGCCATACTAGCCTAACCCTCAAACAGGATATTATTGGGGAAATGATTTGAAATGTTTGCTGGTCATGCACAAAAGAGCAATATACACTTTGCTGCTGTAATTTATGGAGTAAAGAAAATTAGCTATATAAATTACAGCAGCAAAGTGTAAATTGTTTTTGTGGACACTACCACCAAACCTTTCAAACCGTTGCACCAATAATTTGCTCTTTGAGGATTACGCTAGTATGGCTTAAAACCCCTCAATTTACATTCAGCTGTTCCTTGAAGACGTAATGCCTGCACGTACATTTTATTTTAAGATTTGTTAAACAATTCAAGGAGCAAAAAATCCAACTTACAGTAATGAGTTGATCAGAAAAAAAGAAAGCTCTTTTAATTATCTCAGAATTACAATTGTGATTTAAAGCCGCATGGTGGCTACAATGGTTACCACGAGATAGTATAAGTTTGTTGCTAAGTTTGTAGGCGTCAAAAGGTTTAGAACAGAAAAAAATCAACTATACGCAATTAAAAATCCATATCCCTGTGTCTGTCCATCCGTCCATTGCCCGTTCGTCTGTAATCACGATGAAGCTACTTTAGAAAGCTGCAATTTTAAATATAGGTATAACAGGTTACAAGGAAACGTCCCATTGATTTTGATAAAAATCGGGCCAGTAGTTAAGGAGCTAAGAGTGAAAAATTTGTTAAAAGTAATTGAATGAACATTTTTATTTTTTTAAATGACTAAATAAAAAAACACACAATTAAAATAACTAACACATTCGAAAACGATTTTTCATCTTCTTTCAAGTGAGGTGCAGTAATGGCATCTTTTTAATTTATAAGTTATTGGAATTAAGCGGTTTTTTTTAATTCATCTTTGTTAATTGTGCTGAACACGTTAAAGCAATTTTAAAATTTGTAACTTTTTTTAATTTTTACCAACGTTTTAGGCGCTCTTACCATGCGGAGTATTTGAAAATTGGTACGCCAGTTATTATTATTATTATTATTATTACTTATTTATTTATTTATTTATTATTAAAGTGAAGCGTCTTATAATCGACGACTATGAAAATTTAAACATTCGGTACAATCTTCAAAAACTACAAAAAGCTGTGTCGGGAATTAAGGTAGTTGATGCAAATATGGCCAATGCTAATAATATGGCCACATTGCCAACCTGCCGTTAATTGAAACGGTATCCAAAAGATAACGCTAGAATATCAAACTATGAAGTAGAAAGTGTACATGGCTACCACAGTTTGCAGGATAATGTAATCACAGAGCCCAGGGAACCCCGTCATTTGAGTTTTGACAACGAATCGAAAATCTGTTAGAATATTGTTGTTATTATAATATTATTGTTGTTGTTGTCTTTTATTTCCTTGCATGCAATTGATGATTATTGTTCATATATCACTTGCTGTAGTTATTCTAAGCTCGTTCCAGACAATGCTTCCTTAATTAAACTGAAAATTAAGAGATTTTTCGAGATGGGCTGTAATCAGGTAAAATGGCCATAGTAGGTCATATTACCAAAACGAGGAATGTATTGGACTCATAAAAGACGATAAATCTGTATTTATTTGCTACACATATACCCATGATTGATATTTTTTATATTCTATAAGCTTTGATCATTTAATGATTTTTTTTTCTAACTATGTGGATACACACACACAAATTGTAACTTTGAAATAATTTTTGTTGTTGGCCCCTGGAAATTTAGTAATTATCTGTGTGAAAATTTTAATGAAGTCAAGACACATTTACTTTCAACGCAAAATTATTAATCACTAACAAAAAAATATTTTTCTAAAATAAAGAGATATTTTTGAATTTGGCCACAACCTTCACAAGGGCATATTACCTGCAAGCTTTTTCAAAGATTGAAAAACAGAACCTTTGGGTTTTAAAAAAAATCTTGAAATATTTTTTTACATTCGCCTAAAGAGCCAAAGTTCTTGTCTACATATTTTTTTTTTTTTTAGTGAATACCATAATGATGAAAAAAAAAATATTCAAATTAAGGCGGCCTTATTATCTTCAGGTACCTTATTTGTATATTTTTAAGACTCGATGTTTTAATAAAAAAAAAAATCAGATGAAAAATCTTGTTTTTTTTTTTCCTTGAATAATATCGGATAACTACTTTTCCCTCTCAAGGCGCACCAAAAAACTTGAATGCCTAGCTGTAACTCGGACCGATTTTAATGGATTTTTTTTTTATTTTTTTTTTTTAATAATAAAATGTGGTCAACTTGGGTAATGTTTTAAAAACAAGTAAACACTTAAACAAACTAGTTAGGCCTTCCTAATAACAATCGCGCTTCGCTTCAATTAGCCAACAAGAATGCAGTCTTATATGCGCGTGTGTATATATATATATATATATCCACATTGTTTTTAGAGATAATACGAAATAGGAGTTTTTTGTTCTGGAAGAAAAAGTTCATGAACTACATATATTCTCATTCACGCAAAAAGCAAATTGAAAATTCTAAATTTGGAAAACTTTCCCATTTTTAATAGAACAGCTGGCATCTGCCTGTATTTGTTCCATTCCAATAAACACACGGTCAACAATAGAAATGAAACCTAATTTCAAAGAATCGTTATTTGAATATAATTCCTGAATTCAGTTTTACTGATTGAGAAATCTATTTTTAGGATTCTGATATTTTTCATGAAAAACTCTAAAATCCATAAACTTCAAATTGCCACGATATTTCGAATGCATCTTCTCGAACGTTCTTCATCAGGTGAAAAAATTATAATAGGGGCAGACTATTCAAGTCATTCCTCCTTTACATAATGAAAAATTAATTCTATTAAACAAAATAAGCATATCATAAAATGAAACAATTGATTAACATCACATAAGTAAACAATAAAATAATTAGTTATCAAATTGAACTTATTGGAATTTTCAGGAAATATCAAAACAAAAGAAAACAATAAGCAGCAAATTAATTATGGTAACAATTGGTTTATAAGTTCAATTTGATAAGTAATTATTTTATTGTTAACTTATGTGATGTTAATCAATTGTTTCATTTTATTATATGATTATTTTGTTTTAATAGAGTTAATTTTTCATTATGTAAAGGAGGAATGACTTGAATAGTCTTCCCCTATTATAATTTTTTCACCTGATGAAGAATGTTCGAGAAGATGCATTCGAAATATCGTGGCAATTTGAAGTATATGGATTTTACAGTTTTTCATGGAATTTATATCGATAGTTAAGTATTTTTGAATTCTTATATTTGTTTTTGTTTTTTTCATCTCATAAATGTTTCATCTGTTCATATAAGTGAAAACTTTTTTAAATAAATTGAAATAGCCTTAAAGATCTAAGCAGCATTAAAAGAGATGAAAAAACTACTGAAAGATTTCCTATGATTTATTGTTTAATTATGAGTCTTCAAAAAGTTTATCTAAAATTTATTTTTAATAATATTAAATTATATTAATTTCATTGAATTTTATAATCTAATTTGTTATTTTTGCACGGAGTTCTTTAATTTGTGAAATTAAGCTTACGTGATCCATATTAATAGGAATATAATGTTTTTACTAATTCTTAATTATAGTAACAATTATAATCCTCCATTTATAATCTTTAATTAAAATGAGTGATCCTTGAGCAAAAATATAAGCAGCAATTCAATTATCAATAATATAATTTCAAATATTAGAAAAGTAAACTATATTTTGACGTATCATCTTGTTTGCTGTCTTTATGTCTTTACTTTCATTGCAAATTACTTTCTTTTTCAATTACTTTGTTTCTTTATAACACAAAGGTCTACATGTTTGTGTTAACCTCTTTATCAATTGCGTATTCAAGATGGCGTTCAGACTGTAGCCTTCTCTCTATCGCAGTTTTGCATAATTCTAAATTTATTATTTACTTTGGTTATACGTATTATGAAATGTAAATTACTCTCTACATTTTTATTCAGTTTTTTTTCATCATACTCTCTATTTTTTCCTTTTCTTTCAGCTAAAGTTATTTTGAATTTTAGTTTTGTGGTATTTATTCCTTTCTTTGGTTGTTATGGGGGGGGGGGAGACGAAAAGAAATTCATTTTAATTATAGAAATTCATTTTAATTTCTAATGATTATTGTCTTTAAAAAAAATAACTGCTTATATTATATTCACCAAAAACTAAAAGTGTCATGTTTTTGATAGATATAAGCAAGTATTAAAAGAAAAAAAATGAAGAATATACTGTTATATAAACCAGTCTTCATAAAATTAACAATATAACATAACTAACATATATAATATAATTAACATATAGAACATTATAAGATCTATAAATACCCTATAATTTTATTTATGAAGTTGTAACAAAAAATTCGGCATACTAAAATATATTTTGCATAGTTAAAAACATAAATTAATGAGACCATTTTGATATTATTTTAAAGTTTTTGCAGAGTTTATATTATAAGGGTTTAATTTTAAAACTTTTTTTTTAAAATTATAAGAAAATAATGTTTTAATCCTAGTATTAAAATATAATGTATTTGAATAGTTTTCTACACATTCTATTTTGTTTCTACAAATACATTTTCTCTGCATTTTCTTTATTTAAGCAAAATCCAATTATCTCTCTTTTAAAGTAATTCAATTAAAATTCAAGCCGTAGTTTTAACTTCTTACATTTAAAAAATTAAGATTTTAAGAAATTATTTGGAACATCTGATCAAAGAAAATACAAATCTCTTGAATTAAGAAATAATTTAATATGGTTTTATATTTTGTTCTCTATTGTGCAGAAGACTATATTAAATACAGTTATTAATCTTCACTAACGTTTTGTTTTAATATCTTTTTTCAGATACCTAGGATCAACATGTCCATCTGCATTTAGGAAAAGTCTATATCTGTTTACTTTAAGACGCTATTAAAACTGGACGACTCTTTCAGATGCTCAGTGGAGAAATATATGAACTCCTTATATTGGATTTCTTGCTCTTCTAACCTCAGATGGTGGCTGAAAGATGGAAGTTGCGGGTTCGTGCCTTCATGACCACATCTTGGGCTGAAAGTGGATCAGGTAATAAACCAAACAAAAGCCCCTTCTATTGAACTAGCTTTGAACTTTCTATAGATTTCCCGCCATTTACACATTAACAAAAATAACATTAATCATTCACATTTATTTCATCTTAAAACTTTTTTATTGATATAAGTTTTACATGATTTAAAAAACCCTTCATTTGTTTTCATAAGATTTTATTTTAAATTATAAATTAATTTATGATTATGATGAAAAATATGTATGTCTTCACAGAATAAAATCTGCAAAGAAAAACACGCAGTTCCAAAGAGTTATATAACTGATAGCCCTATTAGTCCAAAACAAAGAAATAGCAATTGATACGTATCATACTCCTTGTATATTCAGCTCTATTTTAAAAAATGTAGAAAATGAAACACTGCAGCACTTTTATTGAACAAAACACCACAGTATGACATTTATAAAAACAAAAATACTAATAGGCCTAATGGTATTTATAAGTCAGCTGTATACTGTTAATGTGATGTTGTTATACCTTGTTCTTGATATTATACACGTCTAGTTATTAACTTTGTACAAATATTTTTTTTACCATTCAGATAGCATCTAGCGATCTTTTTTCTGTTTCGAAAATGTTTTTTGAAAATCGATTTCCTAACTAAATGTTTCTCAACACAGTGGCACGTGTAGGAAAGAGAGGGAGTCAGTCGTTCACAATTTCTGAAATTTTTATCTCTGTGTTTTTTTAATGTTCTATAATTTTAATATACAATTGTAGTCGGTATCTTCCAAAATACAAAGAATTGAACGTTTGTGTTTTAGTTGTATGCGTTTGTAAGTAGACACTTTAATAGAAAACTGTAAATTAATCATAGTTAATATTACCATTAAAGATTTGTTCAAAAGTAATATTTTTTTAAAAACTAAGTTTCAATTATAAATAGACTTATTTTTCTTTAATCAATTTTGCATAAAATAATAACACATTTTTCAGTTTCATTAAAAAACGAAATATTTCTTATTTTCAGTATTCTTTTCACATAAGCAAACATAATTGCTTCAAGTTTCTACAATTTAAATAATAGTTGCCTGAATTCAGAATTTCCAATGTTTTCAGAAGCCTTCGTTTACTTTTAAAACATTCTTTCTATTTTAAAAACCCCTTAACATAGAATATATTATCCCTTTCTTTCTTTTTTTAACAAATTTTATAAATTGTTTGTTTATTGTAGTTAAACTATCGAATTAACTTTTGAAACTTAAACTAATCGAATGTCATATCTGGAATATTAAAATTTAATTCTAGAATAATAATATGGTAAAAAATTGAACTCTGATTCATTGAATATTTTTCTAATATTTTTAATGAATATTGTTCGTTGCTTCATATAGTTGGAAGCTGGAAACTAAACTGAAGGCTTCCTGAATATTCTAGTTTTAAATCTAGGTGTATTAAGCCTAAGTTTCTTCTATTTCGAAAGTTGTAAGTCTCGTTAAGTCGTAAAATTTCCATTTATTGCAGATTTGTAGAGATTGGTTTTATCCTAGTTTTGAATGTAGAGAAAACCTAGATGGCGTTTTATTCCCAATCAGACGTATTTAGAACGCTATAACAAATAGAATTTTTATTGTAAATATGAAAACGATAAGGAATTAATCCAGAAAAACTTCGAATTTTCTTTACGGTTCAGCTACGAAGTTCGTAGACAATCTTATTTTTTAAAGAAATTCGAAGGCCTACGCATTTGGCCTATAATCCTACATAACCGCTCACGCAAAAGCCTAATATAGACCCGAAGAAGCCTTTAGTTCGTATTGTAAGCAGTTACTAATTGATAATAGAATCGTAGATTTTGAAAGATAGAAAGGAAAGGAAATTTACGCTTATCTTAATTTATTTATTTATTTATTTATTTATTTTTTTATTTATTTATTTACTTATTTACTTATTTATTATTAGCAAGGTTCAAGATAAGCCTAGATTTTTTATTAAAACTCAATAGTAGACCCATACATCTGCCATAGTTTATTTCTGATTTTTTAGATTTATTAGCACAAAAAGTTTCGACACTATATATTTTTTTAAAGTTACATTGTTCTATGTTTAATTTCTTAAGAAAAAAACTAACCCTAACTTATCAGAATTAGGCCTACTACGTGTCCCATCGTTGTCAGGAACTCCAAACAGTTGTATTAAATAAATAACTAAATAAAAAGATAATAAAGTGAGTGGCTGTGAATTATAGTTTGTTTTGTATTCTGACCTTTGCCCTCTAGATTTATTGTTATTTATTATAGTTTTATAATTTTGAAAACCGCTCTTACAATTCTTAATGTGACATTTGATTTACTTAAAATTAATTTTATTATTCTGTTCTTTTAATGTGCAAAATGAGGAACGGAAAATTGTCAAAAGTTGGTCAGAACGATTGGAATTTATTACAGTTCACAATGTTTAGAATAAAATGTTAATTAATAATTTCTCCAGACAGTCGAGGTCGTGAACTTCACTGCTATTTTGGAATATTAATAACTTAAAATGTAATAAAAGAAAAAAAAATCATCTTCAGTAAAACACGTGTAACCCATTATCGTATTATCAGAAAGACTTCATTTACTCCACGAGATCAATATAATTTATTTATTTTGTCTCTTCTATAAAATCAAATTTTTCTGATCAAACATAAATTCAGCGTCAAATAACATCTAGAGATTTTGTTTTATATTTTTCATATCCATGAATTTCATTTTGATTTCTAAATTATTAAAATCTTAGAAATTTATCTACAAATTTTATATTGGTTTTCCAGGAAAAACTGAACACTGAACAATACAAACGAATTGTAATTTATAACCCTAACTAACTCTAACAAATTAGAAATTTTTGAATAATGTTTTGTTTTTTCGAATTGAAACTTGCCATTCATTATCTTTTATTAACATTAAAAAAGTAACTGTATTAAAAAATGTTCCTGTCTTACCGTGATTTTGCTAAAATTCCTGTTAGTTAGGCCTTTTCGATTAAAAATGATTGGAATTTTCTATTAGTTAGTAATTGATAATAACGGTAACAACTGATATAAAATAACACAGTGACAAAATTTTAAGTTTGATGAATTTATATGTTACTAATCCATATGTCTTCTTTAAATCTCTTCTTCTGCTTATCATAATTAAAATAAAAACTACTTCTACTCTCGAAACATTAAAAAATTATATTTTTAATG
>JAFIDM010004315.1:54628404-54684805 GCA_023159025.1 Thereuonema tuberculata | reverse complement strand
ATTATTATTATTATTATTATTATTATTATTATTATTATTATTATTATGTTTCCTTACTTTTTTAAATTCGTAACAACAATACAGAGAAAAAGGCCCCATCTTTGTAAACATTTGGTGAATAAAAGAATTTAAATTATCCGCTTATTGAGAATTAGTCCACGAATACTATCTTAATACTGAAATAATTATTATAATCATTTCAAAGTTTCCGCAAATTTGAACTGAATTACAAAACAGATTAAATAAACAGTTTAGGCTTAACACGCACTGCTTCGCCTTGTGTTTCTTTGGTAATTTTTAGTCTAGGATCTACTTTCGCAAAATTCTCCACAACAATCAACTCAGACAAATTTTCAAATACAACATTTGAGATTTACGTTGTCGTTTGCCGAATTTCAAAAAGGGTCAATCACTGCAAAAGTTTTTAGGATGGGGACAAACTGATATACATACACACGGACATTGATTTTTACAAACCTAAATTTTTTTATAAAAGTAAGCCAAAAATTACATAATAATTAATCAAAAAATATAAAAAATAAATAAATTAATTAATTAAATAAATAAATAAGAAAATAAATAAACACACACTCGCAAAGCAGTTTAAAATTACAGATTGTCCTAATGATCGTGATTATTAAATTTCTCATTAAGAATGATATTGTATAAATAAATAAGCGATCTCAAGTGAAATAAGCCTTTTAACACTGAATCTAAAGTTATTAAAAGAAATAAATCTCTGTTCTCGATCTGTAAATAGATCTCAGACTTATCCAACTTGTGACTGCATGAAAACGAAATGCAATCACAGATTTTTTCCCCGAAAACAGTTGAGAAGTTTAGCACGTTGTTCAATAACGTTTCCTTGAAGATTTGAGTATAAAATGAGAAGATCCTAAAAGAACCTGGAATCTACTTTATTTAAAGTCACAAACGGATTTACAGAACTTTAACTGAAGCTAATCACATGTTTTTTTAATTCAACCACCGTATGTATTTTTAGATTACTAAAGACTCAGTAATTAATAAAAACGGACCACAGTATAAGCTAATCGTTTGTTAGCAGTAAATTCAGCCGTCTCACGATTTTATCTCGCCGCCATGTTAACTTTGTCGGAGGAAAAACGAAGAGAAACGAAGGAAAATAATCTTACGTAAATTATGAAGCACATCCGTAGCAGAGATATTGGAGGGAACACACACGCAGACCCGGTGAATTCACAAGCCGTCATTTCTTTCGGAAATAAAAATAAAAATGGCAGATTTCACGAAAATATGAAATACATCAAAAAATTTTATCTATACTTTATTGTAATATTAAAAACAAAGATATTCCGTAATTATTTTTACTTAGAATAATACAGTTTGAAAGGTAAAAAAATGCAAAAAATTTATATTAAAGATTGTACGAAATCGACAAACCCACCAATTCCGACGATACCATTGTTCATTGCTTGTTAGATAACTCACATCTTTATTATTGTTGGATTGTTTTTATTAAAATTACAAATTTGTTCAAATGAAATTTCATTGATGAAAAAAAATTGACTTACTAAAATTTTTTTTAAACATATTAAAATATTAAAAAAAATTTAAATATAAAAATTGCTGATAATCCGGTAACTATTCAATTAGCTTTTTATTATTTCTTTAAAAGCTTAAACTGATTTCTTATAAAATAATATTTAATTCTTTATTATGTTAAATTTAAATTTTGAATATTTCTTCGAAGAGTTCAATTAATTAAAAGTTAGTTCATTTCAAAACAATCAATTCTTGAAATAAATTAACATGAAAACAGCTTAATTAAACTTGAATTATTCTGCTTCTCGCCTTATTCTGTCTAATGTATAAATATATTTATAATGTATATATTATTTCTTTTTATTAAATATCTGTAATATTCCGTGTTTAAAAATTTTATTATAATTAATAATAAGTAGTTTACGATGCTCTGAAGCAATAATTATTTTTAAGCCTAATTAACTGGAATATTCTCAACGCCAAACGAGACACTTAAGTTTTCATAAACGTTTACGATTGGCCGTCTGAGTACTAGTTAAGCCTGCAGACCTTCGCTTTACTAGGCGTAACTAGTGAATAGTAAAGAGACTGGTTGGGTGGAATCGGTCGTAAAGACCTTACAGCTCTTTTCCTCTCCACCGACCTTGAAAACCCGCTCTCTCGTCTCGAGCACCAAGTAACTCGTCTATGCAGTGTGTGTCATCGGCTGTGGCGGTAGACATATCACATTTCCGAATCAGAGGTCGCGATGGAAAAAGAGCAGAAAAGTACAAACAATATGCGAAACTCTTGTTGTGTTCACGTGTACAATAATTACGCTTTTTTTTTTTATTAAGAAAATATAACATTTTCTAGAAGAAACTCAATTTATTCGTGCGAAGTATTTGATTAATTTGCTCATGGATAAATCTCTTTTTTTTAATCAACACTGCATATGACCTTAAGTACACATTACTGAATAAGGAACTGCGTTTTTAACATTTTACAGGCCTGAAATAGCTTAAAATTGGATATCTGTGTAATTGTTATATGTTTCTAAAACAAATAAAAACAATTTAATACAATTTTAAACAAGTTGAACATTTTAGTAGGCCTACAGTTTTAAAGAAATTAACGTTTTTAATAGTTTAGACAAATCAAGCCTTTTTAATACAGGTTTTAACGAAGGAAATATTTTTTTAATACAGAAAGAAAATCTCCTTTTTTTGCAGATTTATTATACTTATCAATATCATGATTAATAAACATAAACATAAACTCTTGTTTTATTTTTAATTGAATAACAAATATTATGACAATATTCATAAGACAACAAAATGCAGTTCAACAACTTTAAATTTGTTTTAAATTTAAACTATAGTATATTTAAATAATAAACAACTTTAAACAAAATATGTTTTTACTTAAATTAAAGCGAACAGTAATGCAAATGAATAAATTTAAATAATAAGATTTATAACAAATTAAAAAATAACAGTGATACATTTGAACAAATACATAATTTGAATATCATGTATTTTTTTGAACAAATAAATTTATCGACTAAATCAGTATGTTGTGCAAATAAATAAGTTTATTTAGCAACATTTTTAGACAAATAAATAAACATGAATGAACATCTAGATAAATGAAACAACATTAAATTTGAACAATAAGCAACCGTGAACAAAATAATATGTTTTAGCAAGTAAATAAACTGCAACAATATTTAAACATTCGATTAAATATACTGTTTATTATTGTTGAAGTTTATTTATTTGTTAAAACATATTTTAGCAAATAGTGTATATTAAATATACTAAATAGCTTACATTTTACTAATAAAGTTTGAATAAACGCAATATTGAAATTTCCTTTACTTAATTTTTAATGTGTATTTTGCTTTTTTAGTTTAGTTTTCTGGAGATGCCATTTCCATTCCTGCTTGAAATTTTTTGTTTGTTCAAATTTATTTAAATATATAAATAAATTTGAATATCATACCTTTATATAAATAAATAAATATGAGTTTATGCTTGAACTAAAAAGCAAGTCTGAACAAATATACATTGAACATCAATATTTTTCAAAGTAACATCTTTTAAACAAATATATAAAGATAACCAAAATGCTTTTAAACAATGACTAACTTTAAACAATAATATATTTAAACAAATAAAGAAACAACGCGACATTGAACAACGTGACATTGGTGTAAAATCTTGAACAATAATAGATTTGAACAAATAAATAATTTTGAATAATAGAACAATTTAAATAACAATAGGTCAAAGCACGTGAATAAACTTGAACAATTATACATTTAAACAAAATCTTAGATTTGAACAAATAGTAACTAATAAATATAAATTTGAACAGTATTGTTCATTAATAATAAACATGAAGAAAAAATATAACAGCATAAATATTAATACTTCAACACTTCGTAGAGTCAACAGTAAATATTTGAACCGATATTGAATTTGATCAACAGTTCTAGAATAATAAATAATTTGCATTACAAAATTTCTATTGTAATGAAGTTCGAGAAAGAACAATTACTAATAATAAAACAATTGAACAGCACTGATGTTGAAAGGATAAACAATAAGATACCATAAAATAAATTTAGCGAAATTAAATATAAAGAATTTAACCACATAAACAATTTCAGTAGTTTTATTTTAATTCGAATTTTATAATTAAATATTCTAAAACACAGCGTAAAAATCTAGAACTATTATCCGTGTATTAGTGCGTGAATGCTAATTTTTTTTTTTTTAATGTTAATTACTTACATTTTTCCACGAATCAGAACACGAAACTTTAACAGTTAGATGGTGGAAGGATGTACATGTATGTTTTTACATACCTTGCATTATCTTAAAATGCATGTACAATATACGATGATTGCTATTTAGTCTATTTCCCGATAAAAAGGAGGCTTTATAAGATCGCTGGGCCTCTGTTTCTAAATATTTCTATTAACTTTTCAATCAATAAATCTTCTTAAATCTTGACATGCAAAATTATAGACAAGTGGTTTTTCGAGGGGAAATTTGCACATGAAGATGAAAATTCTCTTAGACTAGCCTTGGAAGGAAAACAGGAAACAAGATTCACGCGAAGTTTCTATTGATAGGCCTATATCCACAGTGGATAGACATACTAATCCATAATGTTAGCGCGTGTTTTGATTGGATTGAAATTAACTGGATTTGTGCCTTAAAGATACGAATCTATTCAGTTTTCAGTGAAAGGAAAATTTAAAGCCACATTGTTTGTGTTCTATTTTTTTTTTTTTTTTTTTACTCTCTTTGCTTTGTTTCTCAACTTTGAAAAAAAAATTAAATAAAATGTAGCTATTTTATAATAAGTTATTGCAGAAACTTGTTTTTTTTTAATAATTTGTTTAAAGATTTGCATGTTGTAGTGGAAATCTTTCTTTATTTCAGATAATCGAGAATCTACGGTTGTTGTTTATAAGAAGGTAACAGAAGCATATGGCTTATTTTAAAGTTGCTTAAGCCTTTTGAGCTACATAATTTCAAGACAGTAAAATAGTAATAATAACAATATGAGGCAGGACCGAGTAGGTGTTGTACCCATCGTTCTATCCGCCACTGGTCTGGTGCCTCATTCCACCACAGCCTCACCACACTTGGACATTACAAAAACACTTATGCCATCTCCAGAACGCTGTGGTACTCAACACAACACGCATAGTTAGGAAATTTATGGACACAACCACACATCCCTGACCACAGTCTTGCACATTTTTCTTTTTACACTTGGCAATATGTGCTTTGGTCCTTGACCCGCCATATTGTCTTTGCTGGAGAAACCCATGGTTTGAATCTTTTACATAATAATAAAAAAGTTATTAGTCGTTCATTTAAATATCTTCTAATTAACTATAAGAACAATATTAATGTAATAATAAAGAAATTGCGATGACACAAGGAATACAAGATGGTGGCTGATATAAGAATGGCCAGTATAACGAAATCTAGAATTTTCTAAAGTTGTTTTTATTCTTCTTTAAATATACGTCATTTCTAAATTGACTATACAAAACAATTTTCGATTTTCATTTTATGTTTATTTTTTTTTTATTAGATATGTAGTTTAAACTTCTGAGCTTCCAAATCTAAAAAAAAAAATCTTTCCATATTCATATTAGATCCATTACTAGTTTATTATTTATTTATCTGTTTACAATTTAACTTTGCATTTAAATATATTTATTTTAGAAAATTATTCATTCAATATTTAATATCCAAAGTTCCCTAGGAATCAGAAAGACATTAGAGTGTCTTAACTTCCGCTTTGAAGTTAAGATATCAGTTTGACATTCAAGTGTCTGGATTTTGAAGACCTAGTAAGAAAGGCAGTAGGGAATTATTGAGAACAATCAATTTACTCAATACACAATTTCCACAAAATGTCAGGATCATTCCATGTCAGTCCAGTGTTTTTGCTATTTTTATTTATAAACTAGTTTAGTTAGGAGAATGATGGTTATGACGGTAAGTCCTTTTGTCACTCAGACTTGCACTGACAACTGCAAATAGTCTTCATATGGATAATCTCTCACTTAGGTTAATAAATGGGAGATTATTTTTAGCATTGACTCATGAGGGTTTGCTCCTAAAAGGCTTACAGAAATGTTCGTTATGTAATTTCCGCAGATATAATTTTATCATTATTATAATGTATATAAAATTACTGTATCATTTATACAGGGAGGTCCAAGTAAGGTCCCTAGATTTTTCGTAATTTCTGAATGATGAAGACTTTGATGGTAGATTCTAACGAAACCATGTGTGCTAATGATCTTTTTATTGTTATCAAATAAATGGCCCTTTTACTTTTCGGAAAAACAATCACAGAAAGGAATTTTCCTCATTGACCCCAGGAAAAACAAATTTTGCAACGCTTAGGTGAAGGTCGAAAACAAACAAAATCAACATAATTTCAAAACACTTTTTACAAAATGTATTCAGCATGGTTCCCGTTCATGCCAATGCACAGCTGTTTACGTGTGATAAATGTGATGGATCCATTGCAGCTTAGCATTATGCGTTCGATTCTATTGTTGCAAATCCTGTGGTGTAGCAATTGATGGGATGTAAACGTCATTTTTCACATATCCCCCCCCCCCCCCCCACACACACACAAAAATGGTATGAGATCTGGTGATCTCGCCGGCTACTACATGGGCCCTTGGCGACTCATCCAGCGATTGTGAAAGCGATCCTCTAGATCTGATCTAGATACTTCGACCACATGAGGCATAATGTTCGAACGTATTTCTCTGTAGGTTGCCAAAGACACTCTGTCTACGTATTGGATCCCTCACCATTCAGCATACCATCGTAGAGCAAAGATCCGACAGCCTGGGCTCTGATAATCCCACAGCACACCATGAAGCGTCAATGGCTCTGATATTTTGCCTCTCCAAGCCAATATGAATTTTCTTCACTTAAGAAATGAACGTTGTGGAAATTCACCAACCATCTCTTGTGAATTGAGCTTCATCAGTCCACAAAATATGTGATTTTATTTCTGAATGTTCATCATACGTTGCTGATATCCAGTTGCAAAAGTCTTTAAGGGCTGGATAATCCTACTCTTCCAACCCTTGTCTGTGATACGAGTGAAACTGATGAGTTCTGAAAACACGGCGAACTGATTGGTGAGATATTCCTAACTGAAGTTCTATTGCTCTACTACTTGTATGTCAATTTGCAGCACTGATTATCAGGATTCAGATAATATTCTCCTCATCTGCTGCAAGTCATGGCCTCGTTGCTTGTGATCCTGTGATAACAACTTCCAATCCCGGAATCTTCGGATACTTCGCATAATTGCTTGTCTTCATGGACTCCTTCTGTCAGGATATCCTGACTGCCAGATGCATGTTTAACATAGCACCATAACACAGAAACATGTCTACATTTACTGTATAGGAAGTCATCCTGGCATTCAATAGATGGTGTTGGCCAGCTTGGGGGCTACGTTTTATTATCCATTAACAGGAAGTACGTAGAATAATCTGCTGATATTTTCTACTGGAAAGTAGTTTAGCCTGATTTGCATACTTCAACATTTCGCAATTTAGGCCAAACATAAATTGTAGGGAGAGAAACGCGTGATTTCCATAAGAATCTCTCATCAAAGCCTTCATCATTTCTGAATTATAAAAAATCTAGGGGTAGATAACACTTACCTGGACCACCCTGTATATAAGCATTATATAATATATAATTGTATTATATTCACAATTGTATGTTTACTGTGTCCGTGGTATTTCGCTTGATTCCGGGCTGAAGGAGTCGGGTTCAATATCTGGCGGAAGTCGAGGATTTTTTTTTTTTTTCATGCTAATTTCTCCTCCAGACGGGTCCTAGATCCACTCAACCCTCTGAATATGTACTGGGGTTTCTTTCCGGGAGATTAAAGGCGAACGGGCGTCAGGCTTACCACCATATCACAACTTTGTCTGGTTGTCACGAAACGCCGGGAACCTTACCTCCCGCGACCTCAAGGACCACCTAAGCGGTTTACTTTAACTTACGCACAAGTTGTTTGGATTTTGTTCTTCAAAAGTATAGGAATAAAAAGATGTGTGAAATAACAATATTACATCCTCACATTCTCATCTAAACGGTTAGATGTGTTTACTATATTGTAAATGCTTGGTATAGCAAAATAAAATAGGAAAGTTCTAGGTAGGCGCAGTGATATGTTCATTTGAGATTACTATCAAATATTTTTCTTCGAAAATCTAAATTTCTAGCAATGGAATTAAGTTGAACAGAAACAGGTGCCAATTAATTATTCTCGAAATTGAACAAAAATTTATTATTATTAATAATAATAATAATAATTGGAACCGGCACAAGAAAACAAAACTTCATGTTTGTGGGAATTCGGATGTCTTGTGTCTCAGTTTGTAAAATCTTTTTATAACGAGCGCATTCTTTGAAACTTTGATTTAATAAACGATACTTATTAAATAAATAATTTTTAATAATCATCGAAAATTTTAATAGGTCAACATTATTTCATGATTTAAAACTTGTGTATTAAGAATAAACTTATTAATTATTCTACATATGTGTCTGCTTTTAATGATCCAAACGCAAAATTATAATTTCCATTTTAACTCACAGAATATAGCAGTAAAGATCAGTAAAATATCGAAATTTTTAAAATTTGGAAACGTGAAAGAGTTTGAAATTGGATGAATTTAATTCATTTCTTAATAATTATCCCAAATAAGGCATTTAAAACTCAAATCATAATTTAATCTAGGCGAAGGCAAAGAAACTATTGAACGGAAACATCTTCGCTTTGTTTAAACCTTGATCACTAATAAAAATCAAAAAATAAAAGAAGTTGTTCCAATTACAACTCCAAACTACACAGCTGCTGTAAATGGTTTGGTTTGAAAATTGCAGGAATTCCTATCTTGAACCACTTATCAAATGGAGGTGAAAAGCAGTCAGTAAAATAAAACGTAATTAGTTGAATTAAGCTTTCAGTATGTTTAAAATTTACAACACAAATTAAAAATTCAATGTTTGAACTATCTTAATTGTTTAGTCACTTTTTATTTTATATTTCACTTCTTTCCCGTACATATTAATTTGTTTTATATATATTTTAATATAAATATTTATATATATCAGTTATAGTTAATCCATCAGTATCAATATGTAATTTACTAGTTCTAAAATATTTCGTTCATTTCCATGTACGTGATAATTACGAATATTTAAAACAGATGTTCTTATAAAAAGTGTAACATTCAAAATTGTTAATTATAAAAATAGAGAAATTTTGAAATTTACTAAAGAATTCCCGAAATCAGTAAATTTCTAGCTTTTTTTTATAATTTTGAAATTAATGCTTCGAAGTTATTACACTACTAAGTAAAATGTAAAATACGTATAACAATTATAAAGAACATTTCTTTTTAAAATATTTAAAAACAAAATGGATTTATCCAATATTACTTAAATATACACAGATATTTATGTATAATTTACAAACCCACACATGAGTAACTATAGGCAGGCCTTTATGAAATTTATTTTTATTTTAATATTTTATACTGACGATAATTTTAAAAATAAAAATAAGATTAAATAAATAAGATCTTCAAAGACGTCATATTTATAATGCATGAAGAACACAAAACACACTACTTCTTCTAAATATCTTCAATATCTCAATTTTCTAATCGAAAACTTTCTTCAGGAACATAAATAATATAAGAGGAATAAACAAAATGTCTCCCTCCTTATTACCGAACAACCAAAATTTGAACAAACAATCATACAATATCACATAATAACAATAACTAACGTGAACATACAACTGCTAGAAATGTTACACAATAATAATTACAATATAACATGTTAACTATTGTTGCACCATTTCTAGCGTACAACATACAACGTTTTCGATTAGAAAACTGAAGTATTGAAGGTATTTTAGAAGAAGTAGTGTGTTTTGTGTTCTTCATTTATTAAAAATAAGATTGCTTAGTTAGAGCATTATAGCTTAGTTGCAGCGTCATATTTATAAATATACACTATTTTAAGATTACCAATTGTCCTGTTTATGCAGTTCTTTGGCATGTTAACGACGTAAACATTTCCTTTAATATTAAATAATTTTTGAATGTACAATACAGCAACTTAAATTTTGTGAAATGAAAGGATTTAATTCTACCTCTTCTTTCGTTCTCTTTAAATCATATTAATTTGTGATGAAGGTAACCAGATTATCCGACCTGTGTCTTATTATTGCTAAGAATAGAAACTTTCTGAGCAGTTTTCTCTAGAGCTTACAGTTTTAGAATAACAAAGTTATTGCTATTAACTTCGTTACCATTAATAACATTAACAATTTCGTTGATACAGAAAGTAGTTGATTGAAATTAATTGCAAAACGTAATTTAATAATTCAAATTACAGTTTTTGAGGTAATATTGTTTTCTAGTCTTTTGTAATTTTCTTAATCAAGGAATTACAAAACTGCCTGATGTAATTGGGGGTTTGGAGTTATCAAATGTATTATTGAATTCTGTAGAACATCTTATGAACAACACAAAGATTGTATGAGGTACTTCCATTACAAGAGTAATATAATTAGAGTAAATCAGAATTAATAATAATTAATTAATATTTCGCTATTTGAGTCTGAAAAGATATAGAATATCATCATTGTTTGGATGAAGTTTCTCCCAGGTTTTTATATCCGAAATCTTTCATTTTTGTTTTTCTTCAGCCAAATCTTTTAATTTGTCATTTACCCACTGTGAATGTTTTCTCAGCCTCCTCTGATTCCTGGAATCTAGTTTAGAATTTATGTTATCCTTCTACGTATGCTACCACAGGTACATCCAGGAATTGGAATCGTGAGGTATAAGTTAATGGTGGTTTTAACCTTTCAACCAAAAAATTCTGAATTACTTTCTTTGTGTTAAGAATGTCTTAAGTCCATGTCCAAATAAATATAAAACTAGACACACCACTAAAATTTTTAAAAATCATATGTTTACAGACGTTTCGTCCATGGACATGGACTTTTTTAATGTTAAACAAGAGATGGGGATGTCTACACTCATATGAAGACTTTACCAATGAAAAGGAAAATTATTTGCTAGGCGTCAGGTGATCAATCCGGACCAATCCGGTGAGTCTTCGAGTGGCTGATCACCTGACGCCTAGCGAATAATTTTCCTTTTCATTTGTAAATTCTTCATATAAGTGTAGACTTCCCCATTGGTTGTTGTAACATTGAAAAAGTTCATGTGTGTGAACGGTCTGTAAATATATGATTTAAAAAAAATGTTAGTGCTATGCATAGTTTTATATTTATTTGGATTTAAATATACACGTAAATCTTCTTGATAGACTGTGTATTTGCTAATTTATTTTTTTTTAAGTGCATTCTCCGAGCACGCATTCTACGGATCGCAAGTTCTATGGGACTATCCTACTTAGAACTGATAAAATTCATTGGCAGATAGTTAATATTCTTTTAAGTAGAGAAAATTTCATCTTTCTCTACTTAAATACAAGGTAAATTACTAGAAACATTAACAAAATAAATAAGTTTATAACAATACTGTATCTTATGGCTATAAACTTTTAAATTGGATTCAATCGATCGTATTGTCACCAACCAACACAATATTTTATAGGCGAACTCGGTCTGAGATTCGGGCCAGTATTTTGTCTAAATTTTGTTGAAATATCCTTATTAACGTAGCTTTTAATTTGAATATACAATTAATCTCACTAACAAATTTTTAAAAAAGGAATAAAAATACAATGATCATCTTGCTGATGATGGGGATCTTGTAATTACCGAAACCGTCCATGGACCTTTTTTAACGTATTTTATTTTTATTTTCCTTTTTTAAAAATTTGTTAGTGTGATTAATTGTATATACAAATTAAATGATTTCTAATAAAACACACGTTAAAAAATTTATTAACGTAGCTTATAAGGAACAGTATTTTCGTAGAACAAGTGTGTCTGAATAAATCTTGGGTTTTTAGTAGGGTCTGTAGTTGGACAGTTATTTGCCGTAAGAGAAAGAGATAATTTATCTTCAGTCGTATTAATAAGACCCTCACCTGCTGAGATGTGCTGCCAATAACAACCGTGCAATACTCAGCTGAGAGAAATTCTGCAAAATGTCAGTGTATTTACTTACGAATAAATAATAAAATAAGAAGTTCAAAAGAACGTAAAGCATACATTCCTAAAAATTTTATTTCTTAAAATGTCTTTATTATTATTGTTATTTTTTAAAGTCGCGAAAGGAACCAAAAAACGAAAAGTGTGCCTTTATATCCCAATTCTAATATCTACTGAATACGAACAGTATAAACTATCCAGTTTCTCATACAAATGCATTAAATCCTTATTGTTAACTTAAATTATCTAAATCGGTTTAATTTTAATGGAATGATTAAGGGTTTTAATTGTTCATTGTTTATAGTTAAAGAAGGATAGAAATCCATTGTTTATATTCCAATGATTTTCTTTAGGAATTTTTATCAACTTCTGGCGCTAATTTCACCACAAGAACCCATTTGGTAAAGATTTCAAATATAAAAATTAGGATCACCTTTAGGCCTTAAATGTTCATATCAAGTTTCAAGAGCACCCATCCAGTGATTCAGAAGTTATTAGGGGACGCGCACACACGTACACACACAGACTGGCTGACTTGATAAGCCTCACTTTCCTATTTGAAAACAAGCTAAAAACGAATTAGAACGCCATTTTGTTTTTTTGTTTTTTTTTATATGCGAAATTGCTTTAAAGGAATCCAAATAATTCACAGGTTAATTCACAACTATACATCCTACGAATTTGAGATTTTAGAGATACCGCAGCTACAGATTGTTACAAAGGAAATCTCTATAGTGACTGTGGGACATGTCTACCAGTAGGTAAAGAGCTACTCCAAAAACATGAAACACACACTCTCAAAGACTGAGAAAATATTTATTTTAGAAGCCTGGAATTTTATTGCTACAAATGTAATCCTATCTGTGCATTTTCACAGAAACTAGGCCTCTAAGAGCCGAAAACTGGTAATACGCGATTCTCGTAAGGGGCTATTGTCATAACAAGTTAAAAAGGTCCTGGAGAGAGGTTTAGGCTCCCAGTGATTCTCGATCAACGGAGCAGTGAGAGTCGGATGGTCAGTCCGACTCTCGCCCACGAGTAAGAAACCAGGTACCCATTTGCCATAGGGCTGGGTGAACCCTGGGGTCTGTCTTTAGGAGAATAACCATGAAATATATCCCCGACCACTGCTTGGAATGAAACCCGGGATCTTCCATTCCTCATCATAACAAATAAACACAACTTAAAGATACAATACATAAAATTTACTATCTCTTGTACCAATTTTTGCTTCTTACCTTGCAGGCATTCGAAAATTGGCACATATGCTTAACTTAAAGTTGGTAACGGACTTTAGAAATTTATATTTGTTAGTCTCCAACATACTTATTTTGTTAGGCCTAAGTGTTTGTAAAAATTAAATAGAACTTAACAATCAGAGAAGTTCACAAAATCTAAATCTCCTTGGGGGAGACCCTAATCAAGGGCGGCCGCGGAGGAGAACGGGTGGGGATTAATCCAATATTCAAAAAGCACTGCCAAAGAAACAATAACACAGTAACAATTTACTATGCTTCATTGAAACATGCAAAATTACTGAAATTAATAACTCTCGACATTCTGCAAATCTGTTGGAAGTGGAGAGAGGAGGTAGCGATGGCATTTCCCTACGTCTTTCCTTCCTTGTGGATTCGTTGCCTACGAAAATCAGGAAGTTTAAGAGAATCCACAATGTGTTCTGCGGTTTGCAGGTATCTCTTTAAATATTTTACGAAGCATCTTCGTTCAAGTCGGGAAAATCCTTCTAATTTCTTGAAAATTATTTAAATATTAATAGTGATGAGTTTTATCAACACAATAACGGTCGTAAGTTTCATATAATAATAATAATGATATCTTTACCATATTTTTACAGTATTCTCTGTTCAGTAACAAAATTGTTATATAAGGTCTTTTTTGTTTTTATTTTTAACCAACAGAAATGTAAGGCATATGAAATTAGTCAGTCTGTTTGTGTAAACATCCGTGAATGTACTGTTCGTTTTCAAAAGCGAGAACCACCACTCGCGGACGATTCTACCCCGCAAAGGGGTGATACGCTGAGATGGGCATTTCGCTAAGACCTGTTTTTCTTTTAATACCTGTTCTGGGAAGTTCTGATTCATCCGCCATATTCACCAGACATTGCACCTTCGGATTTCCAGTTATTTCGGTCTTTACAAAACTCTCTTAATGGGAAAAATTAAATTCACTGGAAGACTCCAAAGGCACCTGGAACACTTTTTTTTTTGCTTAAAAAGATAAAAAGTTTTAGAAAGATGGAATTATGAAGTTGCCTGAAAGATGGCAGAAAGTAGTGGAACAAACCGTTGAAGACGTTGTTCAATAAAATTATTGGTGAAAATGAAAAATGTATCTTTTATTTGTAGGCCTACTTAAAAACCGAACGAGCTTTTTAACCAACTAATACTTTAATTAATGGAATTTTGAAAGGTTGATAACAGGCTGTTAAAAGCACTTAAAGATAGGGGAATCTTCCATTTTGATCCGTATGGATGATGATGTTGAAAAATAAAATTAAAATAATCTCTCCTAGTTATAGAAATTCGGGCGCTCTCTCAACCCTTACCCTATTTCGACTCATCTCAATTAAGAAAATCCCTGATCCACTACAACTCCCAGGACATTATGATTTATCAGGAGTGCACTATTTGCACTCGGGTTAAAGTGGCTCTGGTCATCCTATTTCGCTTTTCGTGATGTCATCACAAATTTAAGACGATCGTAATGCACCTGTAAATTGGAAACCTTCTATTTGTTCAAAGCTTGTCCGGATTACGAGCGCAAACCGTCTTGAATTTCGTAGTAACTTCATGGTTGTCGTCTACCAGCTCTTTTACAAATCCAGTGCCAATAAACTGTGCAACCTGATGGACTTGAAAAGCGAAAACTTTCATGATTTTCCATCAATGTAAAACCAGGAAGAGTTTATTAACTAATTGATTTACAGATATGAGTGTTGAAGGCTACTATATCAGAGCTCAGATCCTGTTAGTAATGTTCTATACAAAAATCAAGGTCTGTGGTACAGACGTCACGGTGATGTTAATTGTAGATGTTTTCTATCTCAGATGCAAAGCGTTTTAAAAAGAAAATCACCTAGACTTGATATTAGGACTTAATGACGTGTTTCTGAAAAGAAATGATACCCCAATGTCAGGTCAGTGAAGCAGTTTTTTAAAAAATAAAATCCAAACACTTGTTGTTTTGGCCTTCCACAAGGCCAAATCTTATACCTCTTATGAATCTAAGAGAGTTCTATAGCGGTTTTCAAAAAAGAAGAGTTTGCCATGTATGGTCGTTACGTAGCGATCGATTGTGTCTGGACAAACGTCAGCAGTCATGACGTCATCAACTTTACCTCCGAGCAGTCAGTCCAAGATGGCGTCGTTTTGTGATCGCATAAGCGTGACCAAGAAAGGACAAATTGTGCATAGCCAAGCAAGGGGAATAATGTGGAACGTTTTTAATTATTTCAATTTTAATTATTATTATGTATTCGTAACTTTAGAAAATACAAAAACCAGTATACGAATGTTTATACGATTTAGTTACGGATTCTTAGCAATAGAGGGCGCTGTTATGTCCTATAAAAAAAATCTATAAGGAAATTACGTTATCAAAAACTCTTCTTTCATGAACTGAACTGTAGAAAGGGACCGTTTTTCAACGAATACCGTTACCTTCCAAAGATGTATAGTCCTAATACGTCCTATCTGTGTCAAGGACTGAAAGTCTTCGAGGTGTAAGACTGGGGTATTTGGTTACATGATTGGGTGGGTTCAACTTACAATGATTTGCTTTGTAACTGTCAGAAAATAGCATTTGTCGTACAAAATTGAATCACAAGATGACACGTGATCCTCATTTGTTCGCACTTATTTGGATGTTAGCACTGTCTCTGTATTTCGAAAGTAAATTTTAGGATCGACTTTTTCGTGCTGCTACACGAAACGAATTAAAATGTAATTTATTTAGAATTGGTTTAAGACGTTAGCTAAAGATTAAACCATCACTGCTTCATAATTGTGGTGTACGATTTCAGCGAATTTCAAAAATACTTAGATTTGACTAAACAAAATCGCGAAAATGTTGATTGATTCACATATAACCGGAAAACGTGGCACCTCTTCTCCTTGGAAAGCATTTGTCAAAAAAAGAAAAACAAGTTTTACGAGGAAAATGATGTTAGTATTATATCATTTCCTCTCTGATGTAATCACAGCTAGAATGAACAAGTGAATTGTCTATTGGTGATGTCAACATTTCACTGAATTCTATGTAAATCTTGACTGTTCTTCCGCGGTATGACATGAAGATTTTGTAGCAGCCTTATTCAGAAAATGAGCAACTTTAGTCATTCTTTTATTGAGTTTTCACATCAATTGGTAGCAATCACAAGCATCACTACTGAATAGATGATGACCACACAAACTAGGTGTAACTTTTGTTGGTTAACAACAAACATGATTGTTTTTTTTGGAAAATAACTAGGCCATCCCCCGTGTCTCCCCCTTGTAAGTATGAGATAATCCAAGAATTATTGTTTCTTTATCAAAGGGAGTGATGAAAAACAATACTTTGAATGTAGTCCCCGTGGCCTAATGGATAGGACGTCTTGACTTCGGATCAAAAGGTTGCAGTTCGATTCATTGTAGAAATGTTTTTCAGAGAAAATTTGGAGTTGAACAATGGTCATTTTGAATCTGTCGACTTCCTCGCAACAATGAAGAATGAAACACCATTTTCCAGTGTTGCACTTACATTGGGAGTATTGGAAATCACAACAATTGCACCGTTTGCATTTGTCGACTTCCTCGCAACAATGAAACAGGAACAACCGTTTTCCATTGATGCACTGCGCCGGACAGACAGAGAAACAAAAGATTTGATGTAACATATGATTGTAGTATGTTTGAGCGATCTCTAGGTCAACATGGTTCTGTACATGAAACAATTCCTAGAATAATTTTTTTATAACTCTTACCTTTCTTTTAAAAATCCAACATGTAACCATATATAAACCTCTACATATAAGTAACTCAAAGTTTTGCTTAATTTCTTTGTAAAAAGAAAGAATTAAGTTCTTAAGGTACGACAACCCTTATTGTTTGCCATACCGGTAGTATATTCATGTAATTCTTGCTGGTACAGCAAATCCACTGTAATTTGGATCTATTTGGGTATTTATGAATAATACTAAAAGATGAGTTGTAAAGTATGAGAAAATCAATGGAAGTAAGTAGTTATTAAATCAAAAAATATAATAACAGAAGCATCTAGTAACAACAGGAACTTGAAGCCCACTTTCTTTAAAGCGTTATATTTTTATTTTGTTTTTTAAATCGTGAAAATACTGCAAAATCTTTGTTTATTTTTATTATGTAATAACAGTTACTGAATAAATTTCCCTTTTTTTCTGAAGAAAAAGAAAATAAGTAAATACATTTTCTAAATAAGTAAAAAGTACTAAATAAGTAAAAAAAAAAGTAAACTAAGTAAATAAGTATTTGTTCTGATCAGTTTTTGCTAAATCCAGATATGGATAAAATGCATTGTTCTGCTTTCCTTAAGGAAATTTTTTTCACCTTCACGCCCTAATTTCGGGGCAGGGACCCTTACAGAAAAAAATTCAAAATACAAAAGTTAAATCGTCTTTTGTCCATAAATATGCAAGTCAAGTTTCAAAAACGTGGTTCAAAAGTTTAAGAAGGTTTAACGTGCATCAAATGTAACATGAAACGATTTGTGCATTTCTATATATTAATATTTTTTCCGTATTCAAGTTACACTTGATGCACATTAAATCTTAAACATTGACTTTTTGACGATGCTTTTGCCTTATCCTTTTATTTAATGCCTTTTGTGGCCAGCGCTTAGCGGGCTAAGGTAATTTTGGTGTACTAGTTATAGCGATTTTTCTATTGTCGTTTGCTGTTGTGGGGTCCCACTTCCGAGAGCGGGAGAAGGATCCATAGGCTTTCACGCGTTCTGAGCCTCATCATCAAGACTAAATCTAGCTGATGAGGCTTAATAAGGACGAAACAGCTGTCCCAGATTGCCCTTTCAAGTATTACATAAGCACATTTAGATCCCTTCCCACCCTTGTGCTTAGGTAAGATTTGCCAAATCATTAACAGTAAACACCAATGAACAGTCAAAATTACATAATACTCCCTTCTGAATTAAAATGTAACAAAATAAAAGTACACCTGAAATACTGAGGAAAAAGTCTTTCTCGCGCAGCGCACTCTCTCGCGTGCATGTTTGTCTGTCTATTCAAGCACTGCTCTGATCTCCCCCCCCCCCTTTATTGCTTACGTATTATTTGAACGACCCCTTAGGATTGCACACACAGGGACTGACGTATTTGATAAGTCTCTTTTTTTTTGCTAAGTAAGATAAAAAGAATAAGATAGTAAAAAATCAGAAAAGAAAAAAAAATGTAAGATAGATCATAGACGTGTAATCTAAGAAGGGAATGTTTTATAATGTGTGACCATCGTTTCAAAACTGTGAAACCTACCATCATAAACTCAATGGCGAATAGCTTGATAATAATGGATATGTTACTTCGGTCCTTTTTTTTTTTTTTTTTTTTTCCTGATCTGGGTTACGAGGCACTACCGCAAAATTTTATATTTCTGCGCATACATCTGTAACTTCCCTGAAGATCAAGTGATTAAAAAAAATACTTTTTTTTTATTTAATTTTCCTCCTGGAAAACCCCACGTTTCTGCACTTCCTAGTTTAAAATACATATCTAGAACCTACATTTGAAAGGAAAATTTACTAGAGATTTAGAGGATTTTAAAAACTAATAAATGTTTACGAAATAACAATGATGACCTCACAATAAATTAAACGCCATTTTTTTCTATCATTTTGTTTTGTTTGTATTTCTTTAAAGAAATAATTTGTAAATCGAAGAAAACATTAAAGATTATTTTCCGAGTCCTTAACAGTTATAGCTAATAAGATTTCAGGTAATATTTATTCGCATATCCTTTTATTCGTTGCTGTTAAAAAATATACTTATTAAAATTATTCGAAAATCTTTAAGACTGTGGAATATGGGAGTTTGAGGTTTTAATTCAATATGCATTTAATTCTGAAAAATTCCCGCTCTGCTTCTATTCAAAAGCAGCAATGGTTTCTTAGCTGATTTGAAAGCTAAGATTTTAAACTAGATGGATTTGATTGCACCACACTTCATTTCTGAGAGTAACGGACAACAACGTTAATAATTCCAGTTATTTACAATATAAATAATAGATGAGTGGTTAAGGAACAACATCTAACATTGAGTTTCACTCGAACAAGATGATGTAATTTGTCCATATCAGAAATTATTCCCAGGAAAACAAAACTATAAAATTATAAGATTGAGTCCCATTTCTTAAGATAGGCCTTTATTCAAGATGAAGAAATCTTACGTAAAACGTATCAATTACAGGTACTTCTCATTTTACGACCTATCTGTTTAACGACTACTTGCACTTACGACCTCCGCCCTTGAAGGTACAACTTCTATTTCATCCTCGTCATCTCCCTTACCTGGACCCTCTACAGCTCCAGATAACCAAATAAACAAATGATAATATGTACATATGCATATCTTTTTATGAGTAAATTTGAAGTTTGTTGCATAATTTTTATAATTTTATAATTTTACAACGATCCTGTATTCCCGGCCCAAGCTCCTCTCTTATCGACCAATTCGCTTAACGACATACTCGTCGGAACGGAACTCGGTCGTAAAGTGAGGAGTACCTGTATTGTAAATTTGAAAACTTGGATTCTTATTGTGTATAGTAATGTGAAAGTTACTGTTTATACAAAAGAATACCTCGCAGACTTTTCAGGCGCTGTCCTATATTGAACCTAATACAGCCCGTTGATCTGCGAACCTACATTAGAGCTTATCCGTCACTCATAGATATACGCAAATTCAAAGACTGCTCCGTTAAAATCGCGTTGTAGGCGAGTGAGATAGGCTGCGCTGGTGCATGAATTTTGTAGACTTGTGAGTTGGGGAGGGGGGGAAGAGATCAACGTGCTTATATTTTAAGCTGTCCAAATTTTAAGAAAATCCGTCAAACCGTTTTAGCGAGGGATTTCAAGGGTCGTTTTTGAAGAACGAAAGGGGTGAAGAACAAAATGAACGGGACTGTGTTTTAAGTTGGACCATAAGTAAAGTACGTACCAAATTGTATGGAAAGCCGTCCAGTGGTTTTAGCGTGGCGCGCATACAAACCGATTAACGGACAAAAGGACAAACAGAGAAGAAAGATACCATTCAAATGTAATAGCAAAACTCATTTTAATTTTCGAAATTTTTCCTTATCTATGGCTTTAAACCATAGATAAGGAATAATAAGGAATAGAAAAGGATACATTTGGGAAAACTGCGAAATTATATTTCGATGTTTGAATCAATGCAAAGGTTAGTGGTCACTTTTTATTCCAATTGTATGCTTTTTGCTATGTTTCTAATATTATATAAACAATAAAAACAAGACAATTAGGCCAAACTTTATTTCCAATGTTAGACTATACATATTTTTAGAAAGATTTATATTTTTAAGAAATCCCGAAGTAACCTGTAGAGATATTGTATAAGAATATCGACCTCTTTATTTTTATTTCTATAAAAGTTTTTGGTGTATCTGATTAATAATTAGCTTCAATAATTTTATAATTTCGTCATTCTGATGCGAATTCTATGTTGGTGAAGTGGATGGTAAATGTGGCAGGGGATAATCGAAGAAAGAATGGCGAGACCAGGGGAATGAATGGGTAGAAATGCATAGATGTGAGAATTTGCGCAAAAGAAGGGCATGCAGGAAAAATAAAATAACTGTTGATATAGTGGGTGTAATGATAGAGAACTTTAGGAAAAATCTTATCTGTGGTCTGTATTACTTGCTTTTCTTTTTCCCTCCTGTTGTGTGGATACAGATTTGTCTATTATTTCTCCGTATTTTAGAACGATAGCAAATGACGTCATGTAATTCCTGTTAAATTCATTCCTTAATTTTTTTTAAATTTGCTTTATTACTACCCATAATTCAATTCGCGCTATATTTTAATTACAGCCAGATACAGTTGAATTGAGCACTCGGTATCGCGAATAAAATAACATCACACCAAAATAAAAACTGTATTTCTTTAACTATAGCCCCTTGTTTAAAATAATTTGAAGCTAGATAATGAGAACAACAAGAAATGAAAACTTCCTTCTATTAGAACCTTCGTTAGAATGAATGGAACTTAAAATTCCGTTACAGATTTTGTTAGGTGTTCAATAATGACATTCACGTAAGCTTTCTTTCTATTATGTCGTCGCAATAATGAATAGTAGTAATTAGCCTTCATTGTTATGTTAATCTAATGCAAAGAAAACACGTATCAGTTTCATTGTTATCCACTAAAAGTCGTCGAGGCAGTAGGAAATGTATTGTATCTATGTAGGAGTCAAAATTGGGGTTGGAACCTAAAAATTTAAAATATACAATCAACCCCATTCTCTCGGGATACTTTATATGGGCTGTGTATGTATGAATGTTACTTCTCCTTGCACCAACATCGACAGCTTATTTTAATCTTATTTAAGCATAATTTGGCCGATCAATTACACCTGCACTGCAACACCGCACATCTGAATTACTGGCAATTATTTTGGTTCTACGACGATAGCAAGCTTCCATCTACAGTTCAGGAATAAACAAGGTAGTTACAGCGATTAGTAAACCAATCACATTGCTTCGCAACGGCTTCTGATACGTATAAGAAAATATAATGAAAGTTAAACCATAACAGCTTCCAGAACTTGTTGAATTTATGTTGAATTATTGCTTTAATTTCCTTATTATTATAAATGTGATTGTTGCGAATGCAAAAAAGGCGCAATTGTTGCGATTATTGTGATTGTTGTGATTGCTGCTGAGCTATATTATAAATGTGATTGTTGCGATTATTGTGATTGTTGTGATTGCTGCTGAGCATATTTTAAATGTGATTGTTGCGAATGCAAAAGGCGCAATTCTTGCGATTATTGGGATTGTTGCGATTGTTGCTAATGATAATTTAATGATATTTTAATGATACTTGTCCACAGACGGACGGACAAAGTCAGGTTATAAGGCTTCTGATCTTTTATCAGAAAAATTATAGGAACACGTGACATTAAAACGTGTATAATACTTATAAGAGTATAACTAATTTAAATAAAATATTTACGCTGTTCCACTGTAGGTGGCGCCTAGAAAGTTAGTTTGAATAATCGAGTATCAAAATCTCCTTGTTTTGCCTTTCGCGAAGTTCAGCAGCTCAAAACTTTACGATAATTTATGGCTACTAAATAAATAGAAATAGTAAAATATAAATATCAGTTTCTTGGAAATACGAAGCATTTTAGTAATTATTCTGTTTTTCATTTACCCTATGCAATTTAAATTGTCTTCTGTTTACAGTTGCTGTAATATTCATGAGTTTATTGCATAATTTTCGATTTTGTATTACTTTGAAAAACTTAAAATAACGAATAGGCTTTGGCTTCCAAGAACGCGCATTCTTCGCAAACACCATATTATACAGCGCTTCATCTCAACGCTGAAAATTATGCAAATGTGATTGTTTACTCTCCTTTTGATAAATTTAAATCGGAAATTTTGCTTACACTGCATAAACAATCTCTAATTTCGGAAAATTACGTTGGTTCTTCGTATTCTTCAACCAAAAAAAACCTAACTTTCTACTTGAAAAACTGTAAGAAATGACGGCGTTGTTTAGTGCAGGCGAAGATGCGTAAGCCTATTTTGAAAGTGTTGATTTGGCTGCTTATAGCTGCGAAGACACTGGGAGGGCTATTGATTGAGTCGAACTGGTGGCTTTTGTTGTCACTCATGATTTAGAGCTTAAACCACTCCATACAACAGCTTTGTTGCTGATAGTTGACGACGGCACAAAATGTAAACAAATACGAAATGATATAGTGTACTACTGTAAATTATAAGCGTCTTTATTTGTCGATTTATAGAACCGACTTCCTTATAAAAATTACCACAATTAATTTTCCGTTCTGTGTTGTTTCAAGGAGAAAGATTGAAATTTGAGGAATGTTTCTAATTGTTTAAATATTTAATAATATAAAGCGAAAAATATAGTTTGTTCCTTCTGTAAGCGTGTTTCTGTGGCATAAAGCAGAATAAAATGTTTTATTAGTTTATTTTTATTATTTTTTAAGGATAATGGAACTCATAAAATGAGTTGTCCGAGTTTCCTAATACCTTTTGAACAGGTGAGTAGGCCTTCTTCAAATTTGGCCGTGAGATGTTGTGCCAAGATACGACGTAACTTGTATTTGAAAAAATGTTTGTCAATAAATCTGGATGGGACGGGAATGTGAAAAAAATTCCCTTGTAAATGCGTTACAACTGTGAATTACTAAACAGATTAATACCCATTGTTAGAATATTAATATTGTACTAATAATTAATGTTAACAGCAAGCGTCTAACAATGACTATTAATAAGTTTAGTAATCCAATATTTCCTGCGCGTGCTTTATAACTTCATATGATTACAATTAATTGGATCTCATCCACTTAAATGTTTGCGAATTTAGGAAACGAAACAATTCGATTATATCCCTTACTTATATTCAGCAAATATTACAATTTCCAATTATGAAGACACTTTTCTTTGTTTGAAACAACAAAAACAACACAACATTTGAAAGAACATAGGTCTAAAGTTCATTAAGAAACTTCTTAATTTTAATTATGAGCTACAAATCACGAGAATCACAACAATAAACAGGCATCTTCCTCTCCGTAGCTTTCTCTTAAATTTTTGAGATATAGGCTAAACGTAAAGCTCATAGGTAAAAATACACAAGCAAGCAAATAATGGTTAGCATGTAATTTTTGAGTATCGTAAAGAAAGGTTGAAGGACTGTAGATGGTGACCAATCGTTTGAGGGGCTTTATTCCCCTCCGAAATCCACAAAAAAAAAAAGAAGAAGAAATCAATAAAATAAATAAAAACTAAAATTTCACAGACCAATTATAACTGCCTCAAAGTACAAAATTACGTATTTATTAGTAAAACATATTCTTTGGTTTTCAGATCTAATGAGCTAAGCTAGGGGAAGAGATATAGGGGAATGGATTAAAATTTATATTGCTCCCTCCTTCCTTTCCAAATCTCCGGAACGTCGTTGGCGTGCGGGGGAGGAACCCTTTTCTGATTCCTTCTATCCTCTAAGAAATACCTTTCGTTGATGTAAATATATTCAGATGTATAGTCCTAAGTAGACTATATACCAGCAATCTAAATCCCAGATTCTACGGCAGATGTATTTAGTTTTAAGAAACCTACGAGAATTTGAAAATAATTTTTCATTTGCCTATTTTCAATAATAACAGAAATTTTACGTGTCTATTTGTAGCAGTACATTGAGATTAATAAAGTCATTCCAACTTGGAAGACAAAGGGGGGAAAACATGTTACTACAGGTTTCGGTTAAGCACGCCTAACATCCTCAGGGGTGAGTTGGGAGTATGCTCTACTTCGGTTCTTTTTTAAAACCTAAGATAAGTTAAAAGAACAGTAAGACAGAGAAAGAATTAATATATCATATTCGCCTATAAAATTTCGAATCACAAAATATAATTTTCTCTTTTATTTTAAATTAAAAAAAAAAATACACTATTCTTAAAGCTGCGTATAAATGTTAGCAAATGTAAATATCTCAAGAATTCTCCTTTTCCGCATCATTTGAATTCTTATTTATTTGTTTATTTACTATTGTAAATAAACCTGGCATATCTTGATGATGGTCTAGACCAGTGATTCCCAAAGTGGGCGATACCACCCCCTAGGGGGCGCTGAAACGATCCCGGGGGGCGGTACTAGGAGAAGTTGTAGGACTTAGGTAAAAATAATACATAAAAGATCACAAATTTGTCTCCACATCTTTCTTTTGGTTCGCTTACAGAAGGTAGATCTCCGCGAGGGGGGTCTGAGTAATTTTTTTTTCCTGAAAAAGGGGGCGGTAGATCAAATAAGTTTGGGAACCTATGGTCTAGACATTACAGCAGAACTACCTAGTAAGAAAGCCGGACAAACAAATTGATGAATCTTAAAGAAAAAAATAGGAAAGAATTAGATATTACGTATTGAGTAATTAATTAATTATATATACTAGTTGTAAATAAACGTTCGGTTTATTTAGCAATCACAATTATACGAATTAATACATTTTTAAGGTCATTTACGATAAAACTTATAGTGAATTTATTATTATTATTACTAATGTATGTGGATATTTTTTTTAAATCAGGTTTATTTCTGGAATATTGTTTTCTAGAATAATTTGCAGAACTAAACTAGTTATCATATATTTTGTAAAGTTAATTTATTTTTCTCTATTTTTTTTTGATGCAATCGCACGTGTTTATTATTATTATTAAGTTTGTTTATTATTTAATTATATATTCAATCATAAGTTTAATGATTCATTAATCATTTAAGTTTATGATATAAATCATAAATTTAATTTTCAGAACTCGTTAATAGGAGCAATTCCCTAACGAGACTATATTGAGCTGTATTTATATATTAATAAATAAATAAATAAAGTAAATAATAAAAAAAGTTAGTATTATTATTATTAATTTACAAAAGATATTTTCGATTTTAGTAGGGACATACAAAGAAATTCCTTTAAAAACTAAACTTACCTTAAAATATCGCAATTTTATTATTATTATTAATATTTTTAAAATTAAAATAAAGGTCCAGATACACAAGAACTAAGAAAAATTGTATAATAGATTATCTTCATGACATGTTACGAGGTCTGTTCTAACCTCCTCTTCAGATGATACAATAAAAAGGAAAAACAAGGCATAATATGAATTACAACTATTTTGTAATTACAAATATTTTTACTATTTTATAATATTTGTAATTCATATTGTGCCTTGTTTTTCCTTTTTATTGTATCATCTGAAGAGGAGGTTAGAACAGACCTCGTAACATGTAATGAAGATAATTTATTATATAATTTTCTTAGTTCTTGTGTGTCTGGTCCTTTATTTTAATTTTTTATCACACAAAATGGACATGAATTATTAATATTTTTATTTGGTTTTTTAAAATCGTGAAAATTAAAAAAAAAAAAAAAAAAAATACCTATCCCGAGGCCCGAGGCACGGGGCCGAAATATCGAGATCGCATCTCATCCCGGAGTGAGGAAATCCCTCAAAAAAACGGACCTACAGTAAAAACCTATCCATTTTTGAAAGAAAACTCGTCTATCTTAATTTTTTGTTTTCTCTGTTTAATAAAAACTGATTAAATCTGCAAACTTTAATTTAAGTCGTGTCATACCACCTAATTTTCGTTAAATCAAGCAGGCGGAAATTTAAAATGAATTGCGGTGCATTGTTAGATATAGAAGAATTCATTGTTTTCCGCCAGTGAGAGTTAATTGTTTAGCTTCTAAAAAAAAACGCTTTTCTTTGAGATTTTTTTTTGTCACTTTCACGCGGGGATTTCTTCTAAAGATTAACGCCGTGAAATTTCCAAATATCAAAGATGCATCGTCTCTTCTCCATAACTATGCATATCAAGTTTGAAGATCCACTCATCAGTTCATAACTTTACCTATACAAAACATATATCTCGTCCGTAAATATGTACTTCAAGTTTCAAGAAGAAAGATTCAGTTATGTGGATTGCGTGCACGCTGATTTTGTAAGTCTAACTTTGCTCAGGAAACTAGACTAAAAATAACTCCTTTAACGTTTCAGTAATAGAATTTAACATAATTAAATATTTAAATAAAGAGTTATATATTGTTAAATAACCATTCTAGATCTTTACTATCATTGTGACAAAAAAGAAAAAGTCCTCCATGTTTGTTTTAATCTACTTCACAAAAATTTTCAAAAATGATTTTTCAATTTAATTTATTATTTAGATTTATTTGATGATTCTGTCAGAAAATGTATTTGAGAATTAAGTATTGTTTAATGAATTGCGGCACGCGCTGTTTTTGATGATTTTTTTTTTTCTTCGCCAAATAAATTATTTGATGAAATAAGTATTAGCCAACACACCATAACTTTAAAAATAACAAATTATAATTAACAACATAAAAAACATACATACGTATTCAGGAGCTTTCGAGCTGCCTTTGCGGCGCTCATTTTCAACAAATTTATAAATGTTTGGTCATACATATATATATTTTGAAGATGTATATATATATGTAGAACCAAACATTTGTAAATTTGTTGAAAATGAGCGCCGCAAAGGCAGCTCGAAAGCTCCTGAATACGTATGTATGTTTTTTATGTTGTTAATTATAATTTGTTATTTTTAAAGTTATGGTGTTTTGGCTAATACTTATTTCGTCACTATGAATTAATGAGCACACGTAAAAAAGTTCTCCTTTCACTAAATAAATTATTTGCAGTTAAAAAAATGATTAATTGGCTGTGGGGGAGTGGTGATTGTAAAACTTTGTATTTTGGGTTGTAAATCAATAAATTGGAAACCCCTCTATTATTGAGAGAAACTTTTAAGACAAGTAAACGATTTTTAGGTCTTGCATTCAACAAGAACAATTCAAATAGTGTAGAAAATTTAAATTATTTATTACTTGTCCCAAAAATAGAGCTTTTTTTTTTGAAAATGACTTTTTTCCGTGTTGATATATCTATTTTTTTTTTTCTTGGTTAGCCTGACAATAATTCTTTTTTCTACTTTTATTTTTTTTTTTCTTTGACTTGGAGAAAGTCGTAAGTTCAATTTGATCTAAAACGCAATAAAAGACTAGTTTAACTAGTTAACGAATTGTGGTTAATACTTGATTAACTTCGTAGCTGAGTTAAATTAAGTTTTAACTATTTTTTGTTTCTTTTTTTTTTTTTCCCCTGATATGTCGATCTCTTCCCGTAATCGTTGATTAGTGTTTGATCTGCTTCAAGTCCGTTGCCATTAAAGCTGTCCCAACCACCAGGCTCCGGTGCATTTGGTCGGTGTGCGTACTCGCGGTCCCCGTTTCCATTAATACAGTCCTACGGGGCTGACAGCCTTAATAACAAGGACAAGTCTGGCTAGGGACGCCATATTTGGCCATGTAGGGGAGAGGCGAGCGGGCTGGGATTTCGCGCCAATTTTTTCCCCCCTTTCGTGCGTGCATGCTACCGTATGCCGGTCCATCCCCCTTAACCCATGCCTCCTCCTAAAGGCGGGAAAGGTGGCAGGAGGCCCGGGGCAGGGCGGAAACCGTTGTGGCGAAGCGCGGAAGAACGCCGTGCCGCCAGGGGTGTCTACATCGGGGCGCACAACGTGCGGCGATGGATAATACTCAAGGAATCGCAAGGCTTCGTGAACGATCCGGACTTCGCCTCGTACTTACTCGATCTGGCCGAAGAACAGCCCGCGTAAGTACGCCTGCTCCTTACTTCCCCCCATTTTTTTTCTTCTTTTTTTTTTTTTTTCCTGTCTCTCTGTCTCGGAGGGGAGGACTCTCTCTCTCTCGGATCACTCCCCCTCCCTCCTCCCCTGCGTCGGCGAACACCCTGGGTCGCGTGCCGTGGGTTGGCACGTGAGTGAGCTCGGGAACCCTTTAATTGCCGCTGCTGCTGCTAGTGCTGCTGCTGCTCGCGCGGCAACCTCGGTCAGCATCATTGGTCAGCTGGCGGGGGAGGGGAATCCTTTGCTTCCATTAGTCAATAGCGTCGCGCACTGACTACCAGCACTTGGATATTAATAATTTCTTGGCAACAAAACGCTTGTGTCACGTGCGTGTTGGGCTCAGGCACATCCCCAGCCAACTACACTCGGTGTTTCACTTTGACAGATTCTTAAAAATGGCGTTAGGGCTATTCGTTCACTACCTATCACCATCATCAGCATGTGGGCGTACACAGGCCAAACCTTGGAGGTTTCTTGAGGCTCGAGGTTGAGGTGGCGCAGATTTTCCTCTTCCAACGCCAGGGAAGGATCAATTTTTCGACATGAAGGATAACACAAAGTTAACATGAAAAAATTCCTTCGTTCATAGTCGCTATCATGAGTAAGCAGACCCTATTTCGTAATTGCACATAATACTGCTGCCCGCCATTTTTTATTACCCCTTCAGTTCTGTACAATTTTCCTGCTTAACTTTCCAATTTTTCTGAATTTTTATACATTTTTGTTTCCATTTTCCTATTTGATGCGCTTTTATTCTGGCGAGATTCAGGATCTGAATTATTGTATTTCCTCGCTCCAGTAATCAGTCGTAGACAACTTATTGACATATTGGATTTGTCCAGATTACTTCATTATTTTTCAGGATTTCCTTATAAATAATTCAGATCTCTGATCATCAGTTTTTAGTAATTTATAAGTCATTTTTCAATCTTATTTTATTACTAATATTAATCTGATTTGATTGGCCGTTTTGAAATTATTTTTCCTTTTTCAAATAAAATTTAATATGGCATGTTTTAAATTCGTCTTCTTTCATCCTTTTTCCTTCATTCTTTTTATACATTCATTTTTCACTATTTTCTTTAGAGTTGGGATAGGCTTATTTGAAATTTTGTTACTCTGAAGACGAAAAAATATTAATGATAATAAATTACACAAATTGATAATAAAGCCTTTTTAAAAAACAAAAATAGTTAATTTTTTTGAAAGCTCATATAGTTACTTTTTAAGTGAAGGGGGAAAAAAATACCCAAATAATAACCATTCCGTTTTATTTATTTACATCGACTTCTATAGAGAATTCTGGAATTAAAACTAGCGCACTAAAAATTGAATAAATTTCTTGAACTTTTCTTTCTTTATAAGTGATTCCTCAAATTATATTATCTTTGTTATTCATTATTTTCGCATTTTATTTCATTTTGATTTTTATTGTTCTTACAAATGAAATTACATAATCATAATCAAAAAATGCGTTCTGTGTAACAACAAAACGTAGAAAGCTATTACTAAATAAATAACTTCCTTTTATTTTATTTAAACTGATTAACATTTATAAATAAACGGATTCCAATGTTCACATTTTCAAAATACTTATTTAAATGCTCTGCTTAATTTCAAATTATTCTAAATAGGTCCTAAAATCATTTATTAACAAAACACAGTTAAGAAAATAAATAATGTTAAATATTCACATACGAATTTTTCAATTAAGTAACAATGAAATGCTCAAAAGAAATGACTTGGAAGACATTCCTATAATGGAAACACAAATTAAATGTTTACATAATTTAATATCTCAATAGTTATTTCGAAGCAAAATTACTTTTCCAGATATAAAATAAACATTTAACCAAAACTAACACAGAGTTTTTCATAACAGTACTTAAAAAAATATTAAAATTAAAATTTAAATAATTTTACTTGTTATTACATCTTATATTCTAATGCTTTTAATAGCAATAAGATACTTAGTTTAAAATAAAACTGGATAATTGAGACAATAAAACAAAGTTTAAAGTTTTTGTTCATTATTACAAACATTTTTAATCAATACTTTAATCTTCAGTTTTAGAATTTGTCCATAAACTGTGTAAATTAATACTTTTTTTTTTGTAGATTCATTAAAATTTGTTGTGTAGTGTAGTTCTTGATTTTTTTCTTAATTATATGAATAAATTTTAATAAAAAAAAAAAAAAAAATCAGTTACAGTATCAACATTTATTACATCAGAAATTTTCTTATTAAATTTGACGTGAATTTCCGCCTAAATTTTTAATGTGATTGCTATTTGAAAACATGAATACTCTTCCTTTATTCCATATTGCTCGTCTAAGTCATAAGGAAGCAATTAAAGATTATGAAAACATTAAAACACATTTAAGTATAGAAATCAATTATAGGCTTATGGTGAGAAAAGTTCCCCCAGCCTTATAATTCATACAGATTATTATTTACGAATGTGTTACTTAACTTGCACCAAAAGACATATTATTTAATAGAAGAAACACTATAATTTGTAAGAAAAGATTATATATTATGGCATTAAAATACTACATATCAAATTTTCCTGGATTTGAGGTGAAGCCATAATATTAAAAGCAAAAGACTTAAATATATAGATAAACAAATGAAGACATTAAATAGTAGAAGTAATGTCTATACTTCGATTTCATTTTCTTTGTCAAAACAAAAAGTAACGTGTCTCAAAGAAAAAAAAAGAAATCACTGAAATTTCATTTAAAGTTTATGCCTATTTCTCTGTTTACGAGTTCTTTATTAGTTTTTTATTTACTAAAAGATTCAGTGAATTTGAATGAAGTTATTCGTACATTGGAATAACTACAAGAGAAGCGAAGTTAGGTTTTAAGATTAGGCCTATTTGATAATGTCGTGTTTAATACAATTGAAAAAAAATAAAAAAAAACACTTAATTCAAATCTTCCAGACAAATTTCAGTTTCTAACGACTTGATTAATAGAATAACAACTTCTCTGCAAACTTTTATTATAATTAAATTAGAATAAATCAATGAAAATAAATAAAATAAAAAAAAAAAAAACAAATTTGAAAAAAAATAATAAAACGAATCTGATTAAAAATAAGCAGTTAAAGTTCACTAAACTCGTTCTTTAATGTTTTTTTTATAACATTTCAATAGAATTTCAGAGGAAATTATAATTTTTTTTGCTTTATTCTCATTGCCTTATTCTTGATTAAGTTGCAATAAATTGTAACCATGGGAAATGTTGTATTATAATCACTTTTATTCATTTCCTACATTAACCCCTTTATACACAAATGTAGATGTGTTCTTTTTAATTAAGATGATAATATGGTTAGTTATCTGTCCAGATTTTATATTCTCTGCTAATTAAATAACCGTTTTGTCATAAAGTTCTGTGAAGGGGACAGTTCTGAGAATTGAATGAGGAGATTGTTGGATAATTAAGTTATACGGAATTTGAATTATTTATTTGACAATATTTCCTTGTTAAATCTAAATTCATTTATCTTCTTTTTTTTTTATATTCTCCCGTTTCCTTCTTCCTGTATTTTGAAGACAAATCTTTCATCTGGAGAAAATGCGTAGACGTTAACATTTTTCCACTCATTTAATATTAATTGGATACATTAATGTAATTTAAAATGAGTATGTTTTTTCCTCCTGAATTATACTGAAAGTTTTATTATTTGACTTCCGATAATTAAAAATGAATATTTATGCTCTGCAATTCTTCAGGGAGATTATATTACAGGCAGTTAAATGATTTCTTTATTTATTTTTCAACCAATTTAAGTCTTGCAGCACAGACTTGAAAATGGGCTTCTTTTTTCTGCATGCATTTATTCATTGTTTTGCTTTTCTGTTTACATTTGGACTTACAATCGAATTGAAGATTGTGCTGCCGACCTTGAGGACTATGGTTGTCAGAATGTGGCATTTATTTATTTATTTATTTATTTATTTATTTATTTATTTATTTATTTATTTTCTAAAAGGAATAAAAATAATAAAACTTTCGTGTTTAATTACTTCGTAAAACCATCATTTATTCCTTGTTTTATACATCGATCAATAAATCATTAAACTCAACTTTCCACCTCCCCTTACTTGTCTAAATCTCCTCAATTACTAGCGTTCCATTTTCCTGCTTTTTTTTTGATAGAAACTCAAGTCATTGCAAAAAAAAATTGTCTGAAAAACCTATTATAGCTTTATTTTTACTAAATATAGCTTCAGTTGAATATTTATTTATTAATGGTGTACTTCATTATGATGAATTGTTCCTCTATTTTCATAATTTCCGATTATTAACGGGAAATTTCATATTAATCTAAATGCAATTACTAATAATTAATAAAAAATAAAGATAATTACACATCCCTTGTCTGAAGTTTAGTGAAATTATTATTAGATAAACTTTATAGCTGTATTACTTTATTCTTTCTTTGTAATTCTTCAATAAAGAAACAAGATTTCTTAATTTTAATCATATAATAATGCTTTGTTAGATTATAGCATAAAAATTTGGATAAAGATTAATAAGACTTAACGAATTTTCTCTATTTCTTTTATAAATAAGACTTATTTCTCGTATTTTTTTAGAAATGAGAACTATATAAAAATATATAAAAGAAAACAAATTAATGAGACCAAATTAATTTGAAATACTTATTAAAAACATCAAAATGAAATCAAAATTAAATGTAACATTGTTTTATCTAAACACTAAGCATTGTACAATATAATTATAAAGGATTTCTTTATTTTTAATTAATAAAATAATAGTCGAGTAATAAATGCAGTTTAACTTTCCACATGATAAACCTTGTAATAGGCTAATTATGGTGAAGATCAATAAGAGATTAAGCATTAACACTTTAATCAATTTGATTCTAATCTATTACATAACAAAATGATAGGAGCTATAAAAATAGTTTAATTGAAATATTACATGAACTAAGCTGTTCAATTAATAGTTAATATATTCATATCTGTCTGAATAGCTGTTTAAGTTAAGGATATTTATTTAATAAACGTTGGTGCTGCAAATCTTTGTATTTACCTCATTTTCTAAACCTACCAATAGGTGACTTTGTCATAACCTTACAAGACTGCATTTCTTATTTCTTTCAAATAAAGAAGATATTTGGAAATTTTCCTTTTTGTAGTTTTGGAACGGTAACGTCTAAAGATGAATTAATTTTTATAGTTTAGTAAGATCGTTTCTTTTCCCAATAGTAAATAGTTCTTTCTATATTGTTTAAAAGTCTTCCTTATACAAATTATAATCCAATAGGCAATATCTATAGAGCATTATCAGTGCGTATCGAAGAGTATCGAATTGAGACCACATGTTAATATTAGAAATGAGATCAGATCAACTATAGCTTTTTTAGATACAAGGCAGTCACTTACATAAATTGAGTTTCGTTATCAAAAAACATCTTCTGGTGAAGATGTAGGCTACAGTAAAAATTCAGAAACTGTACAGTAAAATTCTTTTTACACAATAGAATAACTGCAGATTAGAATAGAACAACAAAGTCTAATTTTTAACACTAACTCTATTTATATATTGAAAATATGTCTATATAGCTTAATATACTGTTAACGTTCAACATTTCATATTTGTTTCAACCTTTTTTTTATTCTTTATCTTTTAAAAAAAATTCAAAATTTTTTTTGAGTTTCTTAAAATCAGCCTTCTAAATGGAACCTATCATCACAAATAATGACTTTTTAATTCTTAACTTTCTGTTTTCTTTCTATTTATTCAGAATTGTGTTTTACTTGAACATGACTTCCATGTTATTTCTAAGTTTTATTAAATAGAATTAATATTTCTTAATTCCAGATAAAATGTGAGAAATGGAATTTTAACTAGCATTTTTTTTAATCCATTTATTTTATTCATACTTAATTAATTGCAAAAGTATTTTTTTCTTATTTCCGCTCTATTCTAAATCCACACAAAAAAAGAAAAATGGTTGAAGATAGCTTAATAATGATTCTGTTCTTCAATTCTCAAAAAAATGTCTTTCTCAAATTCAAATAAAAAATAAATATGAGTTCTGAATTACTTTCAATTACGTTCATAAAACGATCCACAATCATTTTACGTTTAAAATCATTTTACTTGAAATAAATCACGTATTTATATTTATTTAATTATTTTATACAATTTTGAATTCGGTCTGTAACAAAAATCCCCATACGTTGTATTTTTTTTCTTTTTTTTTTAGCATTTAGTACTCTTTATTTATTTGCCATTTAACTTTAATAATTATAAAATAGTGATTTTTATTTATTTATTTATTTATTTATTTATTTATTTATTTATTTGTTTTGAAAGGAAAATCAACTACCAAAAGTCGTATTAAAATGAATATTCCCTAATACTGTAATTTAAGAAATTATCTTACAGTCAGTAATATGAAGTGAATCGATTTTTTTATATATATAATAATAAATAAACACAAATTGATAATTTCTCATGTCTTTCTGAAAACTACAAATAGAACAATATTATTAAAAGTATCACTGGCTGTGCCCCTATACAAAATAAAGATATAATTACGTTTATTCTGCTTTAATTAACAGAGAAAGGATGTTTTCGATATGCGATATGCTTATAATCAAAATAAAATTAAAACATAATAACTACTGTCTGGATTTCATTATTTATTTCTTTAATGTTTTCTATTGGGAAAGAAAAGCAGTATTTTAGCTATTCAGTTTTAGTTATTATTATTATTATTATTATTATTATTATTATTATTATTATTATTATTATTATTATTATTATTATTATTATCCATTTCTTTTATGTTTTAATTTATTATAACATATCTGGGTTGTTGGTTTTTTTTCCTGTTTTTTTTTATTTCTAATGTTTTGTAATTAAATACTGAAATTTGACTCCACATTTTAAACGATTTTATGCCCTTAAAATATGAAAAGGAACGATAAAATTTATTTATTTATTATTTACCGAAGTCTTTCCTGTCATTCAATATGTGATTCCTCATTTCAACAGTTTTCAGTATTTGTAAAATCAAAAAAAAGAATCGTTTGGCTACAACTCGAAGTAATTCCACTTATATGCCGTTACATCACTGCATCGAATTGAATGGAAAGGTTGTTATTTGAAGGCTGGGATATCCCCTTCTTTCTGAATTACGTAGATTCCCCCTCCCAGGTTAGAAGGTCAGGAATGCAATTATCTCCCTCTGTATTTGGTTAGGAACATGACATCTTGAAACCTCATTATACCTTGATCTTTTCTTTCTCCTCATCGTTAGTGTTTTTGATGCTGGTGTGGTGTATTCCAGAAAAATCGCACTCGCAGCTTATGAATGAACGCAATTTCCCCGCGCCCCCTTCACTATACGAAAGTCTGGGAGTTTGATATATGGCATCTTGCCTCTCGACAATTCTATCATCCACAAACTCTAATGTCAGTTCTCATCCTGCTCTACTGTTTGTGTTTATAAATCGGAAACGTAACGCAATTCAATTTTCGATATTTAGAGTATAAGAATTATTTATTTTTGAATCAAATAATTGCTCACATTTTCTTTTGTAATATTGATATTTACGAAACCTTATTATTTCATAGTTTTGAAATTAAATCACTTTAGATTTGTTTATCCATCTATATTGCAATAATCCTGATTCTGAAACGACTAATGTTGTAGAATAATTAATGTTATTCTACCATTATTGCAGAATTTACGTATTAGTTTATCACACAATCTTGTACATATTGGATTGGTTAAATTCATTCAAATAACGTGATTAAGAACATTAACATAACAAAATATTGTGGGCATTTTTTATATCTTTTCCGTTATGTTATAAAAAGTAATTAAAGAGACTTTTAAAGTAAATGTTTACATAAACAAGAAAAATATTGTTTATTTCGAGTTTCAACTGAAACATTTTCAGGGAAGAAAGCATTTAAAATTAAAAGATATTATAACGTATAATTTTTTGTACTTTTGTTGAACATCTTGTTTTATAGCAATAACATTAAGCAGTAAATTAAATACTGAATAAGCCGACCAAATTGATTCACTTGAACAGGTCTGTCTCCTATTCAAGCAACTAGTATAGTACTATTTCAATTCTGGATGTAATGATAATTTTTTATCATTCGTTTTATTATTACTGTTAATGCCCCTATTGGTGTCAGGAGATTTTTTTTTCCTTTGCTGGTTTGACTTAAAGTTTGCTTCATCTTGCAAATGTTTTCATTAAAAATTGTATTAATTGAAGAAGCGTTGAATCTATGAAATCTTGAAGACTGGAGATCGAGCTCTCTTTCTCTCTTTCCATTCACGTTACTCTGCTCCCTAACCTTACCCCATCCCCATTCTTGCAATGTGAGGAGAATGCTATTAAAGTTTCAAGTGAAATCTCTTCAGTTTGATATTGAAAGTTCTTTCTTGTATTAAACTTGTTTTCTCTCTCTTTGATCTAAAATATTTAAATCAATTTAATTTAATTTAAAATAAATTATAAAATATTCAGTCAGTAGCTATTTACCGTCAAGCGACCAAGTAGAAATTAATTGTATTGTTGACTTCAACTCTTTTAGCAAAAGATAGCTTAGAATGTTGTGATTATTCTTTCGCATTCTTCTTTATGGATACATTATATTTGGCTTTTGGAAGTCACTTCTGCTTCCTGTCTGTCTTCTTCCTCTTCCTGTACATAGTATTCCTTTGGGAAAACCAGTCATTCCTTTGCTTAGCACTTATGTAATATGTAAAGGAAAAATTCTCTTTTTGTTTCCCTCAAAGCAATTGAAAGCTAAAATTCAAATTAGTGATAATTCAGTTTGGAGATAGATGTTATTATCAAGCGAAAAATATATTTTTTTCCCAATAATCTAGTAAGCTCTAAGTCCGGCTCTAAATATGTAAATTGTATAAATTATTGCATCGAAAAAAAAATAAATAATATTATTTACAAGGCAAAAATGACATTATATAATAACTATAATTTACAAAAAAATATTAAAATAGGGAGTAACTATTTTAATTAAAATATAACAAACCGTATGCAGTTAAACACCACCGCAGCAACTCAGTTTGGTGCCTCGTACAAAGTAAGACTGCACCTCTTTTCATTTTTATTAATGTCAGGGATTAGGATGACCACATTTGTCTTGACCTTAACCCAAGGCAATAAACAAACAAAAAAAACTCGTTTTGAAAATTTCGAGAAGGTTCAAGTTATAAAACTGACCAGCAACTATCAAAAAAATACATTGCTGTTGTTGTTAACCGTTTAGCCATGTCCGTCTCTTGGCAATTCTATGGGTCATTTCTCGCCACTCTTTCCGATCTTGTGCTTTCCTTCTTAACTGCTCTAAACTTAGGCCTGTGACTGCTTTAATCGTGTCCATCCATGACACGGGCGTCCCCGCCTTCTTTTCCCACTTATCATTCCCAGCATTATTGTATTCTCAAGTGAATCTGATCATAACATATGTCCAAAATATTTGAGCTGCATTCTTTTTATCTTCCCTCCAAGTGAAATTTCAGGTTTTATGCACTTCAAGACCTCCTTGTTTGTAACCTTTTCTGTCCAAAGAATTCTTAAGAGTTGTCTCCAACACCACAGTTCGAACCCATCTATTCTCCTCCAATCAGCTTTCATCATTGTCCAACTTTCGCATTATAAAATATTATAACATATAAAAATAAATGTAAGGTCTTGGCATTGCCTCCATTGATAAGGCACCAATTGCATCACCCTTGCTGCAACACTGCAGTTCAAAACTTTAGTAAAAAAAAATGTGGGAATTTGCTGATATAGCCAAGATATCAATTTGACTTCAATTCTCGCTCTCCAAAACACTACCAACAACAACTCATAACTCTGATTTCACTTCTACAACTGTAGTTATAATGACTGATTGCAATGCAAAGCAAGCTTCTCTTAAATCTTTTAAGACTGAATTTCATAAAACAACAAGAAAAATTGGGATTTCCCCATGCTAGGATCCAAAGTACTTCCTTAATACAAGGGTTAATTTCAGCCAGAATACATTGGAACACAATCTGGAAGCTTTTTGCAGAAGTTTCTATAGCATTAAAACCTTACGGTTGACTTCATATTGAAAAACCAAAACAGTGGCACTAAAGGTACATTCTATTAATTATTTTGTTCAACAAAAATCTCAGCTCTCTATCTACGAATTATATTGTCAGCTATTTCACATAATTAGTCGTTGAATTTCAGAATAACAGAACCAATCAAAATCAACAGAGAGCGGCCATTGAATCAATCTATCTATGCAATAAAATGTAAGCTTTCTAAGATAATGTAAGCTTTTTCACTTATAACAAATAGCAGCAATAAGCAATGAGTTTTTGGTCCCAAATTCCTTTTCAGTTTTACATACAGGATAGTGCATAATAATTTAAATCACTCTCCGTAGTGCACTCACTTCACCTTAAATTCAGAATAGCATTGGAACTGATGACCATGAAATTGAAATGCTTGTTTAATGTCTCTACTACAGATTTATTTGCCTTATACAGTCATTTCATTAGCACAATTTCAAATTCAAAGATAATGCTAGATTTGTTTTAGATTTAGTGGTGAAAGTTTTTTTAATGAAGTTTCAGACAAAAAAAATCCCACAACCATTAAGTTAGATCTCACTGGCCATTCGGTAGATTTTCTTAAGAATATCTGGCATTTATGGCAATGATCATCTAACGATGTTATTGGAGAATGGTAGTGCCTGTGAATCATTTTTGCTACCAAAAACCAACCAGAATATCAACTTACCTGACAACATTAAGTCTGTGTTTCAAACTGTTTTCAAAGAAAAAATGCTTGTCAATTAAAGTTCCATCAAAAAAGTAAAGACAGATGAAGCTGGAATAATGTATTCTTGCCCTGAAGACAAATTCTTACTCTTTACAGTGTTACATAAAGTTGTTGTGTGTTTATTTCATCACTACTAAATGTGGCATATTAATTCATCTAATTTCTGTCACAAAACTCAGGATTTTTATCAACACTCTGAAACCACATTGAAGTAAGTTTCTTCTTGTTAATCACAGTCAGTGCCATTCAGTTACAGAGTAACATATAGTAGATGTTATTAATCCATCGTCAGCTCTTGCAGCCTATAGAATACATTTTCTTTTCTGCCAACACCCTTCTTCTTCTTCTTTCCTGGCGCTACAACCCTGGGTGGGTTTTGGCCTCTCGAACAACACCTCTCCACTTCAATCTATCCATTGCTTTACTTTTCCATCCTTTTATTCCAATCACAACAAGGTCTGTGGTCACGTTGTCTAACCATCTTGTTTTGGATCATCCTTTCTTCCTCCTAGAATACAATCTTCCTTTAAGCATTCTCTCGGGCATCCGAATCTCTACCATTCTCTCTAGGTGTCCCAACCAATTTATTCTTTGTGCTTTTATGAACTTCACCAGATCTCGTCCTTCGATCAGGTCATTCAGTTCGTGATTGTAGCGTATCCTCCATCCATTTTCTTCTTTGACAGGCCCATATATGCATCGTAATATTTTTCATTCAATGCATCTCAGAACATTTTCATCACACTGTGTTAATGTCCAGGTTTATGAGCCATACGTAACCACTGGGCGAATCATTGTCCTGTATATCTTCATCTTAGTAGCTCGTGATATGAGTTGATTCCTAAACATCTGTATATTAGCATAATATGCTCTGTTTCCAGCTTGTATTCTATCTTTGATACAACTGCTCATTTCGCACTGATTATTAATTAGGACTCCTAGATACCTGAATTGGTTCACACTTTTGAATATCTTACTGCCTATATTTACATTTAGGGAGGCTCTTCTAACATTTGAGATGGACATAACCATATACTTTGTCTTACTCTCTTTTACTAACAGCCCAATTTCTTCAGCTTCTTTTTCCATCTCTAGAAATACTTTCTTAAGTGTTGAAATATCTCTTGATACAATAACAACATCATCTGCATAGGCACACTTAGTATTTACACTATTGGCCTCAACAAGGGCCAAGAAATGTGAGCATTTAGCCGACAAAACGTTGTCCAGGGTACTCCATAGGAGGCAGCTCACTCTATACCCACAGAAATGAATGAAACACAGAAGGAGAAAGTAATATCCATTCCGATACCAGGGTTCGAACGCAGAGTCTGACACACTGGCCTCACAGCAGATCACCATCTAAACCACTTGGCCATGCCAGAATGGCAATCTGTAGAATAGTGCATGTTATTAACCTGAATTCTTCTAGGTCTGCATTTTCAATTGTTCATAATTTGTAGGATCACTGTCAATCCTAGCCAAGATTCATCTGGATTGACTTAACTCCAACTTTGGTGGTGATGTGATTTCTAGAGACTTTAATAATTTAAATTTGCAATAGCTTCCTTGCTAATTCTGTCACTGGTGACAGTCATCTACATTTTCTAATATCTCTTCTAAAGATCCTTTTTCATGACATATCTTAATAAATCATTACTTGCTGACTTAGCTGGTGATTATTCCTCATCGTTTTCCTTCCAGGCACATTTTGAATGTTCATTTGGTAATCCACAGAATGTTCATGGCAATGTTCATGATATGTTCAGTATTCATAATCATTGCTACTTAATCGAAAGCATAAGACAATCAAGAAAATAAACTCGGGTTGTAAACAGTGTATAAACACAGGACCAGAAGCTCAACTGTTGTAGACATTTTTTCGTAGGCCCTAGGAGCTGGTTGTAGTTTTTACTTTGTTATTGCTCCAACAAATAAATCCTTAAACTCACCTAATCCTCTATCAAACTTGTCCAGGTAAAATCAATAGTTTGCAAATCAGTGCATTGTATTTGAAAATATCCTACAATATTTCTAACACTACAATACCTATATCAAAACAGACATTTTCTATTAATGCTTTAGTTTTCTAAGATAGGGGTGTTTTGACTTTTTTTTTTTCATGTTTTTTTTTTTCCTAAATCAAAATTTTTTTTTATAGTTCTTTAAAGGTGGTATGTAATGATCATTTCCGTTTCTGATATCCTTACTTACCGGCACAAAATCCATAGGGTTCTTATGTTTGATAGCTAAATTTATCTAAAAGTTTTCAGCTCTTTAGACTATAAATAGTTTGAATATTGTGATTGTGATGCTTCAAAGGTAATTTACATCTTTTGTTTAAAAGTTTAAATCTATCATTCGAATTTCAATTGATTCAAAAGAATGTGCATCTAATTATTTTGATTGCTTACAGTTAATACGTATATTTTGGCTTAAAAGTATCATCTTTTACTGTATCAGTTTAAAAAGATCTTTATTCATAATCATTTAAAAGATGTTAATAAATGATACTGGATTAACAATAAAACATTAATATAGAATTAACATTGAAAAGAGTCAATGGAAGTCGATCTCATATTTGAAAAGACCAATGAAAAAAATCTAGCATTCATCAATATGTCATTCCAGTATTTCCAGGCATGGACTATTGTATTCACATGAAGAGATAAGGTTAACCAGATGTTGTATTTGATAACAGCTTTGTCTTGTTGGTTGAATGCCAGCTACATTCAGAGTTGCTAATGTGCTGATCTTTGAGCTATTCACCACATAAGCCTAAATTGGAAAAGACAGCAAGTCTCGAAATTGTATTTAACTGTTGCTAATATGTTATTGAACCATTCCTGATAATGAAGAAATGTGTTTAACATCCTAATGATACTGTAAACCATTAATTCTCTTATATTATAAAATGTCTTTTGTAAGAAAGGTTGTTACGGATATACAAGGGTCATTCAATAACTAATGCAACACATTTTTTTTTCTCAAAGTAGATTTGTTTTATTACAGTTTTAAATATATCACCTTGTCCCTCAATTCTTTAGCAAAAACCTATTTTGCAACATACTCTCCGTTCAAGTCTACGGCCTTTTGCTACTTAGATGTCAGAGCTTGTGTGCCTTGAAGGTACCACTCTACTGGTCTGCCTTAGCCAACTTCTTACTGCGTCAAGAATTTCCTGATCGTTGTCATATCGTTTCCTGCAGATTGCATCCTTTAGAGATCCGAATAGGTAGAAGTCCAAAGGCGCGAGATCAGAGCTGTAGGGTGGATGAGTGAGAATAGTCCAGTGAAGTTTTGTGATCTCCTCACAGGTATAGAGATTTGAGTGTGGTTTGGAATTGTCGTGGAGCAGGAGAAGTTTGTTCACATCTTTGTGCCCGAGAACACACTGGAATCGTTTCCTCAGTTTCTTAATGAGTCTTCACATAGGCTTCTGAGTTGTTCGTTGCAAGTTGCAAGAGTCATAGCTGTGTGCGGTTGGCCAGAGTGCGGGAGATCAGACAGCTTCCCTTTTCCTTCTTCTGACAATGACAGACGATTCACCCAACAATTCACAGTGTTTTTATCAACTGCCAGGTCTCCATAGACATTCTGTAAGTGAATGTTTCTCACCGTCTCCTCTTCCGACAAAAGAAATTCAATAATTGTTCGTTGTTTGGAATGCATCTCATTCACAGATGCCATCTTGAACACTACCTACTACTGCACAGCGGAGAATAATAAAACAATTTGAGAAAGTGCGGGAATGTTTGAAGATACTGTACAGAAAATTCCATGTGTTTTCATCAAATATTAGCCGAGAAAAAAAATGGGTTGCATTACTTATTGAACGATCTTCGTAACATTTATATCAAACAGCAATTCAGACATAACCAACATCTAAGATGATGTCCTGCCAATTAGCTCATATATCTAAGCCTGATTCAGTCACTGAATTTTTTAATCTTATCTATTTTGTTTCTTTCCACATTGACTGTCTCCTGTGATGTACGTATGAAAATGATTTCTTGGGCAAAATTGTTTACAATTGCCATTCCTTGTAAATCCATATGACCATGGCATTACAATCAACCAATATTTATATCAAATAAGGAAATCTTCAAGAATCAGATTCTATAATTACGTTTTATATGAGATGTACGTTGGTGGCAGGGAAGCTGAACACCTGACTGTTAATCTGTTTGACTATTCCGATAGAAATAAGGACAAACGGAAAGAAAGGTTGAGAAGGAAGTGGTGCAGGGGAAATGGGAGAAACCCAAGAAAACCTGCCCAGCATGAATTGTCCATGCCACAAAACCCATATGAGAACCCCAGTACTCAAGAGATGAGAGGCCAATGTCTGAACGACAATGCCAATTGTGTGACCAATGATTTTATGATTAATTTGGATTCATCAGAAAGAAGGATGTGGCCATGATCAGCCATTGTCCAAATCTCAGCAGTCTCTAATGAAATGTAATTAATTGAAAACAAATTATCAGTTCATAGATTTATAGACATTTCTGATGATTCTATACTGTTTCAATTGACATAGTATCTTCCACTATCTGTAAAGAGCTTGCAGCTCAGATATACTTCAACTAGTTATAAAGTTAGATAATTTATTAATTTATCTTTAAAGTTAGATAATGACCACACTTTGTCTGTGAAACCTTGTTGCATCTTATCATTCCATATAAACAATTCTATATAACTTGTTATGTTTATCCTTCTACATTTACCAATGGTAATCTAAGCTATCCATTAAGTGAGGCATCATTTAATAGCAAAACGATAGCCTAACTCCCAAAAGAGTCAAAGTTGAGTTGATAAAAAAGAAAGGTTACTTAACAACTGATTTCACAATTCCATCACAATCCTGCAGAATGAAATTTTAACTTAAATCTACTATACAGCTGGTTTTCATTTCAATGTCAGTGGTCATTGAATACATAGTAATTAATAAAAGATTTCAAGACAGCAGTTAATATAAATACAGTTTATCTAAATCAAATGCCTGTTGAAAATATTTAAGAATTATGTTCACAATTATGTTTACTACTTTAGCAGGAGATATTAATTACAAATAACTAGTCAAAATAAATCCCTTTATTGTATCGAGTTATGTGACAGTTAGAAGCATCTGAATAACACAGTGACAGTCATTCAAATGGAACAGAGTAGATTACGTAATTTAGTGGTCCTTATTAAAAAATGTCATCTACAGTATATTATCAGAAAAAATGTAGTTATTCTGTAACCATGTAAGGTAATTAAGTCCTCACTGACAATAGAAGCTAACTTTTCTGAAGGTTAACTCTTTATTTGCTTATTAGAAAGTACTTAATTACTTACCTTATTGACAAATTCACATCTAATTTTACTAAAATCCAGTAAACATATACAGAAAAATAGTATCAGCCACATAACAAACTAAAACTATTAATTAAGTTAACAATAGGCATCACGTCAGAACTCATTCCTACAGTCACCATCATCATGAACATCTTTAGTTAAATCCTAAAGTTATTCATATAAGCTCATCATGTTCCTGATCTTTCCATCTAGCTCTTGGGCAACCAAAATCTCTCTTCCCGCAAGGTCTATACCCTAAAGCCACTCTTGATAATCAGTTCTAATTCTCTAACTATGTGATCTTTTCATTTTTTTTTTCTGGCATATTTTATGTCATCTGCAATACTATTCACTTTTAATTTCTTTCTTATGTCTACATTACAATGATGATCCAATTCATTTCTATAAAGCATGCAATATTTACTGTTATTTATACATATGCAGCAAACAAAACAGAAAGTCATTATTTCTCAAATTTTTTAACTTAGTACATCAAATTTTAAAGGTAGAAAATTAATATGCGATACAATAAAAAAACAACACTTTTCTTCAAAATATTACATAACAAAATATGATAATAAAGTCACTGGAATTAGTATTTAACTATTTCAGTTTGACCGTTTACCTTTAAAGAACTAGATAATCCAGTGTGCAATACCAAGACAAAAAGAGGTAATCATATTTTTGTGTTGTTTTTTTTTAATAACAGAAAAAATTAAAATAAAAAACTTGAAAGAATTAAATCCATTAAAAGATAAGATGTTCGTGAGCTTTATGAATAAAATGAAATAACATACAATTGTCAAAAACTATAAAAAAACTATGAATAACATAAAGAACTAATAACATATAAAGTATATTATCAGTATTTGCATTTGTTGAATGTTTGACTTTTTTTTGCAGGAAATAAAGAGTAAAATAATTGCTTGTCAAATGAAAAAAAAAAAAACAAGTGTTTGATTACATCTACAAAAAACATCAAAAATTAGCATCATAGATAATTGGAATTTTAAACACATTGGCTAAATAACAATAGCAGAACAAAGTAAACTATAAGTTTCTTATATAATTTAGTCTTAAAATGACATGGATACACACAATATCAGCAATTGAAAAGGCTTTACCATTCTGAAATATCTACTGACTTTGTTGCATGCACTAAATAATACATTTCTAATAATTACCCCTTATTTCTAATTATATGTGGTAAGTTTTTATGATCCACTAAGTGGTTAACTTTTTCAAATCTTTAACAACTTCTACCGTGAAGGAATAGAATAAATTCATTGCTTTAAACTAATTTTATTTTTAAATCTCTTCTGATAAAGCTTTGATTAATGTCTTAATTCTTAATATATTTTAATGCATGATTCTTCTTAAATCTTCTTTGTTTAACAGAGACAAATTTGCTGTTAGTGAACCTTATCTAATATTTCTTTCTTTAGTTAGGAAAGTTTTGTGCTTAATTTTTTCTTAAAGTATTTAGCTATTGAAACCTTACTTTTATCCAATAATGCTAGACTTTCTTTTCAACCTTCATTGTTCTTTAAATGGTTGATCATTGGAGTCTCTATATCTTTGCTGTCCACCTTTGCCTAGAGATCAATGTAGAATTTGAGACCATGTACTTTTTAAGATCATATTTAAATCAAGATTTGTAGTAAAGGAGAGGGTTATAGCATTCAGTATTGAATATTTTTGTAAATACATTTAATGTGTATGATAGTAATTTATTTAGTAAGAAACTCCGAAACACACACAAAAAAGTTAAAGATGATTTTATACATTAAAAATATAGACCAGACAGTTTCAAAAACACAAGATCCTCATCATCAGCGGATGAGGACCTTGTTTTCTTGAAATTGTCTGGTCTATATTTTTAATGTATGAAATATTTTTTAACTTTTTAATGTGTGTTTCGCAGTTCTCTAGCTAAATATTGAATATTTTTAGACATTCATTGCTTTAGCATCTGATGACAATCAATCATTTTTTTAAATTTAATCTAATGAATGTTCTGTTTGTTTTAATTTGAAATTGCATCAGTTTCTTTCTGTTTGTATTGATAACTGCTTTGGATTTAATTAATATACGATAGCAATTAAAAAAAAAAAAATCTCCAAATTTCACAATTGTTACGAAGCACACAGTATTTAATTTAGTGATTTACATTTTTATTTTGTCATCAAAATCATTTTTTGGTAATAATTAACTATTAATTAATATTGATATAAATTTATGAGCCTGCATTTATATCATGTTAGAATACTGATTCCCAAATTTTTGAACGTGGCACCCTGTCTTGTTTGAAATTGTACGACAACCTGAACCCCTTCTATCATAACACATGCACTTAACATACACACATACAAATCAATGGCTCACAAACCATTGACTAAAACAACAAAACTTCAAAATCCCCCACCCATCCATTGAAACTCCCTTTCCACCCTCAAATTAGAGAACTAGTGAGTTTAAGGAAGTGATTTACATTTTTTTTTTGTTGAAGAATGAAAATCTATATCGACACAAGAGCTAAAAACATTTTTGTTTCTGAAGTACTTTGAGTTATTTTTTTTTAATAGAATTTTTAGTATGGCTAGTGATTGAACCTCAAATAAAACTTAAACTTATTGTGAAATACATAAGATTCTGTTAGCTTCTGTTTGTAGACTTCTTATAAAAATGAGACTTTATTTTTCTCAGTCTATTTAAAAATATCTCTCTGTATTGTAAATAGAAAACTCTTCTTTTATTAATATTGTTGTCACAATTCTTTGAATTTGACCTTTAAGCAATTGTCTGACACAGAAACATTTATATATATAAAAGCAATCACTTAATTATTTAAATTCATCCTATCACTCTCATTGGTTGGCTGATAGTCTGGTAGTCCTTAAAGACAAGGATTCTGATTCACAATTTGATAGATTCAATACTTAAAATAAAAATAGTAATTGTAGAATGGCCAATATACTTTTCTATTTTCCAGAAGACTAGGAAAAAGCATATATTATGACAATAATCAGTATTAAATATATAATAATAATACCACAATTTAACCTTCATTTCTTAATTACAACAACAACAATTAAAAAAAGAGAGAAATTTCAATTTATTTCAACGATCAGCATGAGCTACAGATCTGATGTTTTTCTGTATTTAAATTAGTTCATTTGTACAAAGAGAAAATAAGTTTAAAAAAAAGTAAATAATGCTCTTTCCTTGTTAAAATGTACTTCCAGCTTCTTAATGGCAAATATTTTCAATGTAATAAAAAAATCCCTTAAAACTGAAATAATAATTGGCAAGGGCATTGGTCAGAAAGACAACATATAAAGCAAAACATAAGAAATTTAAGTGCTGTTACTTGTACTATATTGCAATGAAGTCATTTAAATGCACCCTAACATAAGTTATGATACATATAAAAAAATACATCTGTGAATTACCATAATGTAATAAAGGTGTTGTTTGATTAAAGTTGTATTATTAAATAGAAGATGGTCATTGCTTTCCAGGATGTATCTTGAACCTAAAGTAGGGGACCTATTTTCTTTTAAATTGGTTGCAATGAAAATTTGGCTAACAATACTGTATGAAATTATTATTAATCATCATCTTCATCAAGTTATAAGACTTCCCATATTTATTATGAATTATTGTAGCTTGAAGAAGAAGAGAAGAAAATATCTCTTCGAAAATTCGCTTTGTAAATAAATGTATTTTTAATTTACATTTATTTTATGTTATTGAGAAGATGATGATTAATAATAATTACATATCTAGAAGGAATGTGATGAAGAAGAAATACGGTAAATACTATATGAAATTGAACTGAAAATACTACACAAATTATTTAAAATATTTCATTGTTATTTCTCAATAACAAACTAGTTGAGCTTTTTTTTTTTTTCGCATATTAGTAATTAAATTTAAAATTTAATTAAGCTTTGAAACATTTTAAGTAGAATGGTATTATAGATAAATAGTGTTGATAAAGTTTTGTAAAGTGTCCTTTATTTGGAAACAGAAATAAAATTTGATTAATTAATTCCTAAAAATCAACTTTTGTACCTACACAAACTTCTTTCACTAAACATTCAGTAGGTGAGAATTTTATCTAACTTTGCTTTTTTGTCACCACTGAAATCATTGACATTTCATATTTCTTTGAGATAACTTTCATCAAGCATCCATTAAAATGACTTAATAAATAGGCAGTGATATTCATCTTTAAAAAAAAAACTGAGTCACATCTGTAAACGGGAAGATGTGAAAATTTCTGCTAACGATAACGATTTCGAAATTTAAAATAAAAAATTAGTTTGTATCAATAATTGACCGTGGCTCCTTATGTCATAACTTTAAAGGGACAGTTGTTGATATCTTGAATAAAAAATTTATATCAACACATTTCCAATTCTGATCATTTTATGTAGTTACTTTGATTTTAAAATCATAGTCATAGCTCATTTCACCTCATAGAAAATAATCATGATGAGACTGATGAAATTCATTAGATGTTTAATAAACCTTTAATACTAATAAGAAAAATCCTCTCACTTCCACAACCTATCAGTTTCCCTAGATGTTCCTATTGTTATAAATCACAAGCATTTCATCGACAGACATTCTTTTCTCGTTCATATTCTTCTTTTGCATATGTTCCTAATCCTATACATTTTCAGCCATTCATCCAGTTATTCTCACCATTCTTTTCTTTGTCATTCCAAGTCACTTTTGTCATCTACCAGACTAACATATGCCATTTAGTTCATCTGCCATCAATCACATTTAGAAATGGTTTTATCAGTAAGAGAGGAGAATAAGTTATTCTTATTGTCAACATTCCTATCATTGAGTAAACAGTACTCTTTGATGAAATTGTGTACGATTATATTGCTGATCCTTGAGTATGGTATTAATATTTGAAAATTCCTGTATCAGAATTTCTTCCATCCATTTTTAAGATAGAATTTAATTGCTGAAGAGCACTCAGAAGTCTGAACAGTTTGTTTTTGTTCTTTCTTTTCAGATAAAATAAAAAGATAACTATGTTATGATAGTTCACTTTTTATCGTAATTAATTGATAAAAGATTATGAAAGAATAGATTGCAAGTGGAGGTTAGATCTTGTTTGTTGTTTGGCAAGCACACACAACCTTCCTGATATCAGAAAGGAATTTATGCTTTATCAAATCCTTAGGCTTACTGAATTGTATCCTTTGTACTTCAAAAGAAGGTTGTGAGTAACTTTATAGATATTGAAATAAAGCAGTTGTTTCATATTTCAATGACAATGTTGGGTTGAACTAATGGCTTCCAATTACAACAGTTTTCAGCATTTTGTAAATGTTTGGAAAAAATTTCTATACTCGTATTTTGGGAAAAATGATATCCTTTGCAAGCAGTAGAAACTCTTCATGGCAAGATGGTTTATCTTATTAATTTTTGTTTTTGTAGTCAATTTAATTTTATTGCTTTTCCTATTTCCTAGTTTTGATCGATACTGTCTCTTGAAACAATTTAACTAAGTCAATTCTTCAAAAGTATGTTCTTTAAGTAAAATTCTGTTCTTCAGGAGAAATGCAACTTGAAATTTCAAGAATCTCACTATGGATTTTCTTTAATCCAAAGTTTTTTGCTGAATTTGATTGTAATGGAACTGAATATTAAAGATCAAAAGACAAGTTGTCGGATAAGACTTAAGTTATTTTGCATGCTAAATTATCAATTTAATTTCATTTTCTTGCTTCTTTAGGAATATTAATGTGGGTAGCCGAAGGAGTAGTGAATGGAGGGCAAGTAAGATAGAACAGAGAAGCTAATTTCAAGAATCCTGTCTTTCTTATGTTTGAACAGTGGCATAATGAATGACAGTTTTTGCCTGATAACATTTCTAGTTTATAAATTGTAATGCACATTTATAAATGTCAGAGGATATGAAGTTGCAATAAAATATGCATGTTCTATCTCTTAGAGGAATAATTAAACTTTTATAAAAGGGACGACACTAATATGAAGTGAGGAAATAGAACAAGCAACACTTCCTGATCTGAAGGCAGATTATTGATGAATAGTTTTGGGATAAAAGTAAGGATGGTTATTATTGCTGATTCTTTCTTCCTTCACAAAGTGGTTCTGCCTTTCTCCTTGTATTTGATGATAGAATAAATATAGCATTTCCAAATTTTTTTGAGGTACTCATTATTAATCTGCTTTGTACTAGTCATATATTTTTAGTTACTATTTACTCACTTTTATTTGCTAACTAATACAAGGTCATGATAAATTATAGTTGGAAAACTTGTATAATCTTTAAAGTGATTATCCCATTTCTTACTCTTCAGAGGGAATAAAAAGAAACCGCTGCTTTCTTTATAAATGAATAGTGGGTGAAGTAAATTACATCAATAAATATTATGGTCAGGACCAGGTTTTAATCCAGGACAAAACAACTTTTGAAATAAAAATGGGATGAGCCTAAAGAAAATTTATTTGTCTTTTCTGCATCATGTTGAAAAAGCTGCATTACAGGAATGACCCATTCAGATGGTGGCTTCCCTTTTTCAGTGGAAAAAAAAATTCTCGTTATCCTAATGGCAGACATTGACAGAGAATCTTTGTTGACTTCCACATCAGAAATTGATAAAAGATGTGAAGTTTGAAAGTAAGGCTAAACAAATGTTAAAAAAAAACAACAACCTTGCTATGCAGAATTTCTTATGAAATCATTGATCAGCAGACTGTATCAGTAACATTGGTAGGTGAACTCCTGGAGGCCTGCAAACTCTCAATTGAAATTCATTTTAATAGGCATTTTCCTTCAAATCTAAAAATGATATGCACATCAAAATAAGTCGTAGTATCTCTTCCAAGCAATGTTGACCGATCTATGAAGGTCTGTGAACTTAACTGATATACCTGAATCCTAAGGTAGTCTTGTATGTTTTCTTCTTTCCCTATGTAATCTCCTTCTTGTTGTCTATGGCCATAATTAATTCTTTGGATCTATACAATAGGCCATTGTGGCCATACTACTAGTGGTGTGTACCCATAGCCTTTAAGATAGAATAGAATAGAGGCTTCACCATATTGACATTCCAGATAAGGACGAGGTTTGTTATCGTCTCCTCCAACTATGCTGTTATTTTCCATTTTTCCATTGGTAGCTATATTATTAGTATTGTGATACTTTTCAAATGTACTGTTACCTGACTAAACTTCACCTCTTAGTTTGTCTCCAGTAAAGATTGTAAATCAACAGTCTCATCAGTATTCTTAAAGTTCCCATCAGCTTTAAGGAGTCAGTAAATAGTGATAAAATTATTAAAACAACAATTTTAATTAAGCTGAGTTTAATAAAGCTGCAGGATTTAGTCAATTTACACATTGCATCCCATAAACCATCCCTTAAATCATTTTAACTGCTGATCCACGTTTTAAAATATATAATATTCTATATTACAGAGTACATACTAGATTTTACTCAAGTGTTCTTTCATGAAACTGCTTTAAAAAATCTTTTATCATTGAAATCTGTTCAGCATAATTAGAAATTTTCCTGACACCTTTCATGCACTGAGTATTTTGTAGTATTCAAAAAAAAATTGAGAAAAGTTCTCCTTTAAGTTGAATAGAATTCAATGAGGGAATTTTACATTTACTTTGAAGTGAGAGATGTTGGGAATTAATGAATGAATTAATGACCAGGATTCCTTTGTGAAGTGAAAAGGCTTTTATATGTTCATTAATATTATTTTTATTAATGTATGATAATTACTTACAATATCCAATGCAAAATAATTCAAAGAAAAGAGTACTTCTTTTAAATCAGTTTTTGGCCAAGTATTCATAACATTTTTAGTCTATATGAATCTTTTACTTCTATATGTCTTTAATGGCATTTTTTTTTCTTTTGTCTTCCATTTTCATTCATAAAAATCTTTTTGCTTCATTTGTAGAATGAATTATTTATTTTCTCCTGGATATTTTGTTAGTGATATAGTCAATTATCTGCTTGCTAAATGGAAACTGGTTTGTTTGTTTGTTTGTTTTTCCGGGATAATTTTTATTGTCTGACTTATTATTTAAAGAAAAATTGGAGAAAAGAAATTGTAAAGTTGGTACTTGTGTTCCATTAACTTGTTTATAAAGCTTTGTTTAATGTACTTATAAAAGGAAACTAAACTTGAAGAAAAGAAATAAGACACAAAATCATCTATCTGATAATGAATAAACAAGTATCATAGCAATTAAAATTTTATATAGAGAATCTAAGAATTGGAAGATGACGCGATGAATCCCCAATTAATGATTTCCTAGAACTACTTATGAGAGACATAAATCAGAGAAACTCTTCATTCAAGATGGCATCTATTTAATGAATTAAAGGTACCCTGAATTTTTGTGTACTGAATTTATGAACCCTGTTTTTGACTGTGATTACCAAAATGTAATGATCTCTTTTCAGTCATGTACTTTCAAGAAGATGATAAGAAAAGGATATTTGTTTGTTTTTCCTTATGGATGGCAGGCAAAGATCTCGGGGCTTTTGAGGATTATCTGATTTGAAGAAAGTTTTTATAAGTATTATTTAGAGAACATCATGGAATTTACTGAATATTGACTACTGAAAGTCAAACACTATCTCGTGTTTAAAGGTTTTACCAAGAGATGGCAATATTATTTTTTAAAAAGTACCAATGTACACTTACCCTTCCTCTGCCCCCCACCCAAAAAAAATAAATTACAGTTAAATTATGTACAAGAAATAATAATTTACTCCAACTCTCATACCGATATTTCGCCTTAACTTAACATTAAGACTTCCTCAAGGTTCTTATACAAAATATAAATGAAAAGAAGAAAAAATTATTCTTAACTTAACAAAATAAAACATATAACAACTGAACAGCATCAAACCTTTGTTAAGTTAAGACGAAATACCGATATGAGCTTTGGAGTAAATTATTATTTCTTGTACATAATTTGATGTTTTATGATATAGAAGTATTTGTATAAATCACAGTTACTTTCTAAAAGCAACTGACTAACTTTTTTAATTAAACAAGAAAAAAAAATTGATACGCGCTGACTCAATTTAACACAATTTCTTCAGGATCCAACCAGTTCAAACTTTCTCACAGATACAATATGCATTGCACTAGAAACACCCATTGCTACCCTTCTCAGATATTACTACTCTGTTGCAAGATGTTTAAAAAAAAGGAGTAACATTTTTATTACTAAGTTACTGTTAGAAATAACTCAGCTGCAGTTACAGTTACTCAATTGCAAAAATGATGGTTTTGTGGAATGTTATTGCAATAAGCAACTGTTACTAGTAACATTATTACCTACAATGCATTACATGCCTTTTCTGGTTTTTATTAATTTTAAATAATATATTATAGAAACATTTAGATTCTAAATGTTACATCTAAAAGATTTTCCAGTCTCTTCCTTCTTCAGTTTCATGTTTTGCCACAGAAACACATTTAGTGGTTTCTATTCCTCATCAGTCGGCAACAGAGATTGTTAGTTCAAAGGATTTTTACTGCCATTATTATGAAGAGGCTTATTTATTTTAATTAAGAGAAAACAGAATTGCTTTAGGTTCTTAAACCAATCTTTTTTTTCCACAGGAACTGTGAGAAATATTCCAGTGATTATACAGGGTGCACCGGAAAATCCTAAGTCCCCCAAATAACTTTTGAATGAAGATAGCTAAGAGTTAGGTATTGGTATAAGAAAGCGCTATCAGAGGAGACTAGCGGCAAACTGTGAAATTAGTAACCCTATCTCAGAAACTATGAGAGATAAAGAAAAAAGCACTAGGTTTTCGGAATGTCATTTAATGCAAAAGTGGTATTACATAACCTCCAGTTTAACATAGAGCATGTTCAATATATCCACCATCTACTCTAATACTATTTTTATGCAGGAAAGAATTACCTGCTGCATGTTCACAAGATTATGGATGTCAAACTTTCACAGGCAGCAACTATTCTACTTTGCAGAGCTTGGAGAGTCGTTGCTTCCAATATGTACACTTTCTCTTTCAGATAATCCCAGAGAAAGAAATCTTTTGAAGTTAGGTCGGGTGATCGTGGAGGCCACTCTACTTGACCACAATAACCGATTACCTTTTCTCCGAAGGTATCGGGCAGGAAATACTGCATTGCTGCTGGCTTATGTGGTGGAGCACCATCATATTGGAACCATAATAATTATAGGTCAACCAGAAAACATCATTTAAACAGTCAGTTGAATGTATCCTGTAACAGCTCCAAATCTTGATCCAGTTAATGTTCCTTTGTAAAATACAGGCACAACAGATCGATCCTTCCAAATGTCACACCAAACATTGATCATTTAACGGGACTGTTGTTTCAGCTCCCCATATAAATAACAGATTCGTAAGTGACCAAAAATGGGTGTTTTGTTTGTGTCCATTGCAAAATTGCACCAATCAAAGCGTCAATGATCATCTGGCAGCAGTGCCTACACCATTACCGGATGGGAAGGATGAGCATGCTGCTATAAAATTTCCCACACACGAGATGGGGATAAGCCACATGCCAAACTAACTACTCCCATACTGCTGGGTAAATTGTCCAAGACGTACGCCACAAAACATGCATATCTATTCCTCTGAGTCAGCCCCGTCGAGGACAAGCTGCAGTACTGCCACTCTCTCAGACCTTTGAACAGCAAGACTGATGGTCTGCGCAGTCGGATGTGGAGCAATAGGAAATCATAATGCATATTGCCGAGCAGTTCCCCTAGAATTCTGACATACTTCGCTGTGTAGCAGTACCATCTAAAGCCGCGAACAGACCAAGTACCAATGCAAACCAATGCCAACTCGACTGAACGTGTTCGTTGGGATTGGAAACGATTGGAAATGATTTTGATTTTGATAAAATATTGTCAACCCCAGCAAATCAAACATCTCTTTGAAGTACTGCTAAGCGACTGAACGCAGGACAATACCAAAGTTCGCCTTGGAAACCATTGGATTGCAATGGGGTGCATTCGCCACCGACGTATACATTGATTCCAAAGCATCCAAATATCTTTCCACATGTGCCTTGGTATGCGTTGGAGCTTCGGTCTGTACGCGGCTTAACAATACTCTTCATTCGAATAATCTGCCATGATCTTTTGTTTACAAGTTACTATGTAGTCATTAACAGAATAATTGATAGTGAATGATTCTTTGTAGACTATAAGGCATGAGTTTTATCTGCAGGGGCGGCTTCATGTCACAATCATCATTAGCATACGGAACACAAAGACGTATGCTTGCGACGTCTACTGACTTCTATTTGCATGATTCTTTTCTGAAAAATGTCATTTCCTACTAATTCGGTGATGCTCTACAACTTTCTCGTTTATTTTTTTTTCTTTATCTTTCATAGTTTAGGAGATTACTAACTCATTTATTAACTTCCGCATTTTGCTGCTAGG
>JAFIDM010004315.1:54566501-54623404 GCA_023159025.1 Thereuonema tuberculata | reverse complement strand
TCACTTTATAAATAGTTATTGAAACATACAGTGAAAATCTACGATCACTATTTCCATCCTTTGTAAAACATGAAGCAAATAATGCTTAATACTAATGAATTGCAAAATTATGTAGAATTGTTAAAATGCTTTTAGGCTCTTAAGTTATTTTGCTCTGTTTTTCTTTGCCGTAAAGTGCTGCTGATAAACTTATATTCAAGAAACTTAAATGAGTCCATATAAAATTTATCAATGATTTCAAATACATTGTAGTCAGGTGAAGCTTAAGATCCCTTTTATTGTTTCCAATATTGTTATTTTCTTAAGGACTATCTAATGGATGGCTTTCATGTACAATGATCATGTTTTCAAACTGAACACTTAGTCAACTCACTGAAAATTTCACCCTAACAAAGTAATAAATTTTCTGTATCAGATTTCTAACTTAAAAAGAACCTTCTTCTTACATTTTACTTCTGTCATTTATCAGCATCCAACTTTTTGGATACTTTTTTTACTTATTCAGTATTTAGGTAATAAAATAGAAGTACAATTACTTGTATAATAATTTAACAAGTGTTCTTCGTATTTCCAAAGCATCATATAAGCCACCACATATAAAAGGTTAAAAATAAAGTTATTTACAGAAAATTACCTACCAGTTTCTCAGGCTCATTAATTTTGCCCGCTTCGTCAGGTGATACATTCGCATGTATCATGTTCATTAAGTAAGCAAACCTAACATTAAGCAGCAATGGAATCAAGTCGTAAACCAAATATATTAATTGGGGCTTAAAGAGTTTTTAAATTTTTTTTTTTCTCTTTCTGACAACTGTTTGTGTACCCTCACTTCATTTCAGTTCTCATGTGGGTTTCATGATGGTGAACGATCCACGCTGGGCAGGTTTTCTCGGGGTTCTCCCGTTTCCCCTGCGAGTCCCCCACCATACTTTCTCAATCTTTCTCTCGGTCTTTCCTCCTTTCCGTGGGTTGGTACAATAGATCTTTCAGGTCGCGGTGCTTGGCTTTCCCGTCGCCCACATTCACCCCAAGTAATAATAAATAAAAATAACCCTCACTTCATTATGGTTATCCTTGTTAACAAAGGTCACAACCTAATATGATTGGTTTAAGATTTGATTCCATTGCTGCTTAATGTTAGGTTTGCTTACTTAATGAACATGATACATTGAATGCACCACCTGACGAAGCGGGCAAAATTAATGAGCCCAAGAAACCAGTAGTGAATTTCACTGTAAACAACTTTATTTTTAACCTTTTATGTGTGGTGGCCTAAACAAACCTTTGTAGAAGTACAATTAGTTTATTTTTTTTATTTATTCTTTTTCATCACAATCATCTCAAGCTAGGTCTCATGCAGCAGAAATAGAAAATTTTAAAAATGAATGCAATAATGTTTTTTTTAAGTAAAAATTGGGGTAACTGATTGAAAATCAGCACTCTTCCTGTAAAACCAGGACATCTGGTCACTCTGATATTATGAGATTGTTATTATTGATGGATAACAAAAACGAAAACTCTGAGACAAATATACAAATCTCTAAATGTTAAAAAAAAAGAAAGTACAATAAATGTTTGCACAAATACACTTCTTCCTACTTGGTTTTATTTCTCTTAATTTTCAATTAAGTTCTTTCTAAATAATAAATATAACCTATTCATAATGATTCCTATTAAATAATGTTTGCTGTGAAATTCAATTTTGAAATTCGTTCCAAATGTCATACTTTGTTTATTTATTTATTTTTACAGCATTGATAATTTATTTCTTTTGTTGTATTTGTTAGTAACGTTGACAAAATTGTGATAATGTAGGGAAAGACTTTAAATAAAAAGAGTATTTAATAACAAAATCCATCCACTTTCAAAGTACTTCCATGATACAGCAATGTATTTTCCACTTCCTTGAAGTATTCACACAAGGAGCATAATGATGACAAGGAATTAAACAAAAAATATTTTTTGTTATTTTATTATTGATGTTCCATTAACATTTGTCAATTTGTATTCATTTTTTTATCCAACAGTAAAGTAAGAAAATCTGATGTAACAATCATCAAGCTGGAAAGTAATTCTATTGAAAATATCAGAAGCATATTCTGTTTTTGAAACGTAGATTGTCTAGGCAAATTTTCACTTGAAAAAGTTAAATAAAAGGAAAATTAACCATTAAAGATGCATAACAGTGATTTTATATAGTTAGCTGTTGAGAGTTTTAGCAAGGTTTGTTTGAATTTCACATAGGTCTGTGTTCAAAGAAGCTACATAGACTTTGTAGATTGAGCACTTTACATACATCTTTTCACAATATAGCTCTCATAAAATATATATATATATATATATATATATTCATTTTGGATCTGATTGTTTTGCAACTTTTTTAATGGCTCTGGTAGATTCTCTAGCAAATAGATATAATCATTTTATATGGTAGGGCATGCACCGAAGTGCGAGCTTCATAGCGAAGCATCCATGTTCCAGGGAGTGCTAGTATTCCCAATATGGCGAACTCCTAGAAGACTCCCGAGAATTTCTAGGGAAAGATACTGAGGTGGTTTCCCATTTGCCTTCCTCAGGACGCCATTATGGAATGATGTCAGATCCGAAGAGAAAGTGAAGAAGAGACTGACAAACACAGGAAAGGAAATTTGAAACATCCATGCTCTCGACCGGGATTTGAACCCGGGTACCGTCACACTGGCCACACAGCAGACCGCAGCCTTAGACTGCACGACCACGCCGGCACAGAAATCATTTTATACCTATTATTTAATATTATCTTGTTATGCTAATGAGCTTAAGCATTAGTGAGTCTATTTAACTTTATAATTTTAAGATAAATTAGAAAGTGATAGTAAAAGACTATCAGATAACAAAACAATATAGGTAATTTATCGTTTCAAAGTGAATATTGTTAATTTACAAATGAAACTATACTAAGTTCAAAATGTTAATTTGTGCACTTTTTGCAGTTTAAATAGACCGTTCATTCAACCATCACTCTGTTTGATTTAAATGAAGTGTGTCTGCACAATTTACATTTGACTGACAGAAAAATTTCATAAGGTGCATGTGAAATCTAAGAAATTACAGCTTTGGACCTAATGCATTTTCATTGAAAACTGATGAAATGATCTAATGGGCTGTAGTTAGCAGCAAATGTATATCAGAATATACAATATACTACTATTGGACTATATTTTTATTATTATTACTATTTTTTCTTTTTATTAAAACTCCTTCATGGAATTGGATTGAATTGGCATTTTTCATTAGGCATATCAGATGAAATGTAATGGGTGACAAGTGTACATCAGCGAATTTTGACAAAAGGTTACATAAAAAAAACAACAAACTATTACATGAAATATAATTAATGATAAATGTCTTCAATAGTTTTAGTTATGTAGTGAACTTGTGGGTCTTCCACCCTATTGTGCCTTCCCTTTCTGATGATAGAATATATTATATACTCTGAAATATAGTATGACTTTTACATTATGCAGTCCATAAACAGGTTTTTTAGTTCAAGAAAAGTTATTGGGAAAATTTTTACTGTAACGTTTTCTTATAACAGTCCCATCGATTTGTGAAGCTTATTATTATTTGTATACTTTTGAATTAAGCTAATTTGCATAATTTCTAAAATTCTTTTAAGAATCTTATTTTTTGCTTAAGGATCCCAGATTTCCTGATCCCTTGCTGATAAATTCTATAAAAATTAGAGACCCATAACATATTATAACCCACATTCTCAGTGGTTGGGTGATATGTAATAAGTAGTGATAAAGACTTGTAGGAAGATTTCTGAGTCTCTCAAATCTCTAAAGAATGGTAAAATTCATAGAATTTCCAGATGCAAAATTATTCTTAAGATGAAGAACTAAACAGTGGAGCATTCAAAAATTCTTTTTTCTGATTCTAGATGTAAAAACACAGAATAAATTTCTTAGAAAGTAATTAGTGTGAACAGAATGTGCATAAATACCTTTGCAAAGTTCCAAAGCATAAGTTTTGCTCTGTGCAACTAAGATCATGTGTCATTTCCTTCATCTCTGGAAATGATAAAGCACAATGTAATTAGGAGTATACAGAAATCACTCTTGCAAATCTGCTCTGTTGCTGCAGAAAAAGAAACTGATAAAGAATGATGGCGGAGAACGAGGCTGATGCAAAGGTATTTACAATTGGAGTAGCCCATATTTTGAATATCTTTACTATGGCTAAAAGTATCCGGACACCCCTCTGGAGAAGTAGATGTGACTGTTATCGCTTGTTATGATGTCATAGAACGAGATAAAAATGATCACTGCAGCATTGAGTGATCATAAATGGTCATTAGACAGACAATGAGTAAGTTGAGTGATTTTGAATATGGCTAGATCATTGGATGCCACTGGTGCAACAAATCAGTTCATGCAATATTGGCCTTGATACATGTGCTGCAATCAACTGTAAGTGATGTCATTATAAAATGGAAACTTCTGGGAATGACAATGGCAGGAAATCACAGTGGAAGGCCAAAGAAACTCACAATCACAGCCATCGAACCTTGAAGAGGGTAGCACAGAAGAATTGCAAGTTCCTATTGGCAACGATCACTAATGAGTTCCAACCAGCTTCAAGCCTCATCGCTATTACCAGGACTGTTAGTTGGGAGCTGAAACACATAGGTTTCCATGGTCATGCGGCTGTTCGCACGCCCAACATAAGCAAGGTAAATGCTTAACGGCAGTTGCAATGGTACACAGCGCACCTCCATTGGACTGTGGAGCAGTTGAAGCAAGTACTTTGGATGATGAATCCTGCTACATGATCTGACAACCAAAGGATGGGGTTTTGCAGATATCAGGAGAATGCTTCCTACCAGAGTGTAGTGTGCCAGCTATCGAGTTTGGTAGCAGCAGCATCATGATTTGGGGCTGTTTCTCATGGTTCAGCCTTGGTCCCATAGTTCCTTTGAGATGAAAACTGAGATATACGTCGACATTCTTGACACAACTCTGCATTTCCCATCCATTTCCCATCCTCTGGGAACAATTTCGGGGAAGGACCGTTTCTGTATCAACCAGGATAACTCTTCTGTCCACAGAGCGAAAGTTGTGCTGTCGTGGTGTGAACACATGGGTGATGAGCCACTGGACTGGCCTTCACAGAGCCCCAATCTGAATCTCCCCTAGAACACCTCTGCGAAGAATTGGAACGCAAATTATGCACCAGGCCCAACAGCCCTTCCTTAGTGGGTGGACTCACTGCAGCTCTCATGGATGAATGGAAGAAAACTCCTGCTCACATACATTAGAATCTGGTGGGAAGTCTTCCCAGACAAGTGCAGCTGTGACTGATGCTAAAGGTGGCCCGACATCCTATTAATATGTGCCACATGACTTTCTGATTATACGACAGTTGGTGTCCAAATATTTTTGGCCATATAATATATAAAGTCTGACAGAAAATTGTAACACAATGGAACAGATACTAAGTTTTTTTTTTTTTTTTTTTTTTTTTTTTTAAGTTAAAAAAAAAAAAAAAAAAAAACCACATCCAAAGCATCAGAGCACAGAGCTCTTAGTTGTTGAATCATGTACTTCTAATAAATCATGTTTGTTGGATCATGATAAGAACTTCTAATGATATAAATATAAATATATAAATTTACAAAATAATGTGCATGAATAGAAAGAACATAAACTTTAACATCAAATGCTCCAACTCAAATTTAAAACAAATGGATAGATTCTGCTCTCTAGGAAAAATTTTCTTTATGGATAACAGACAAAACAAAGAAATTAATTTGAGAATAGGTCAAGCAAAGTTCAAATTTGAACAAATGAAAAAATGTTTAGGTGAAAGCAAACTAAATCTAAACATAAGAATCAAAACCTTACCTGTTCTTTTATTTGGTGTGAATATTGGCTAATTCACAAGAAGTTTAAGGAAAAGCTTTAAGCTTTTGAAATCTGGTGCTTATGAAGAATTCCTACAACTGGCACTGGAGTGAAAGATATAAGATAGAAGAGCTAGGGAAGATCAAGAAGGAGATGAATGGGTGATGCCCTCAAGAAACTGAAGAGGGAAGAGATCATACAGATTGTTAGAAACAGGGATCTGTGGTTAATGCTGGCCACCAACCTCCCAATCGGAGCACTTTGACGATTATGATAGAAACAGCCCAGTTTTAATTACTTATTATCTAATGGAAAATGCTGAAATAACTTAACTTCCTGAATCTTTGATAAATATGTAATGTTTTTAGAGTTGTTAAAGTAAAGGTCACACAACTAGCCTGGAAAAAGATACCTTATTTGTTTGATCTCTCTTTCTCTGTCTTCATTCCCCATTGTCATCTTGTAATGGCTTATCTACAGTGGCAAAACAGTGGTATTGAATTCCTGAAATCTAATTGGTTTCAAGTTTGTCTGAGCAATCATCTATGAAATTTGGGAAAAATTTAATTCTACCCTATTTCATTCTCCTTCTTAATATGTATTGAACCAACATTAAATATCTGATGTCAGTTACATTGAAATTTCCTCTTTGGGGAGGAAAACTGATAAATAAACATTACAAAATGACATATAACAATCCATTATTTTCATTTTTAGAAGCTGGAATTAAAAAATTGCAATAAAAAACTTGCTTAAAAAGAATACAAATGAATATTGAACAAATAAAGGATAGCAGAGTTTCCATAATAAAAAGTCCTATTTTAAGTTATTATACATTGCGAAAATAAAGAAGAACAATTGATGATAAATCTTTGTGTAGTACTACTAAAATGAACCATTTAATTCATTTGTGGCCGTGTGAATGCTGGAAAATGAACTGTTATTTCACTTCCTTAGTGAATATTTTCCCTTTTAATTATTTGGATGTCTCACTGTCTTTTCTGTAATTGAATTTATTGTTTTCAAGCAATTCAAAAATTCAGAAATTAAATTAGATATATAAATCAAATTTAACTAACGTAACAATATTGTTACATAAGAAAAAAAAAATAGCTCAGTGAATTTATGTTTATTTATGTGCGTTTTTTTTTTTTTTTACCTTATGTAATTAAATTAGATATGTTTACATTATATATATTATTTTTATATCTTTAACTCATTAAAACAAATGATTAAAATCTGATTAAATTTGAATGATTAAACAAATGATTAATTTGTTTTTAGCTTTTAGTTTTTAAATATCTGTAGTTAACTAGGCCAAGCCCAGAGGCCATTATAATTCCAATTATTTTTAGCATCTTAAAGCAAATGGCGAAAAAAATCAGTCCCAAGCTTTGCAATATTGATAGCAATATTAGTTTTAAGAATAAAGAGAATGCATTTACTTGAACAATAAATGAATAACAGGATTAAAAGGGTGGTATTAAGTAACAGTATCGGAATAATTTACTTATTCCATCTTCAGGGATAGCACAAAACGTTTAGGACGACACAAGGTGGGGAGGAAAGGGATTAAGAGATTTAGCAATAGTGAAGGGCATTTTGCCCACCAGTGATAGGGTTGTATGCCTTAAGCTGGTTGTTATTTTGAAAGATTGAGCAAGGAGGCAGCGCATGTTCATGTACATGTTCATACAGTTCATGTACATGTTCATACAGTTCGTTTACACGTTCATATACGGTTACACATTAAAAATGAAACTGGACACACCCCCAACTTCTTTGCTGCCAAAACCCTCTCCCACCACAATAAACTATCCCACCTCCTCCTTGCTGAATCTTTCAAAATCATCCAGCTTAAGGCATACATTCCTATCATTGGTGGGCAAAATACCCGTCACTATTGCTAAACCCCTTAATCCTTTCCAGACGCTCCCTCATTATGTATCCCCACCTCGTGTCGTCCTAAACGTTTTGTGTTGTCCTACATGTTCAGGTCATCCCTGAAGATGGAATACTCAAAGTATTCTGAAACTGTCCTTTTAATACCACCCTTTTAATCCTGTTTATTGATTTATTATACAGGTAAGTATGTTTCATTGCCTTTTTTTCTCTTTATTTCATTACATGCACATTAAGCCTTCTTATTAAGGATAGCTGACTGACTTGTTAGTGACATATATGCAAAAAAAGTGGCAAAATTATGATAAATTTTGATTGTAGATTTAGGTAGTTAGACCCTAAACCCCGATATACACTCATGTTTGTGAAAATTGCAACACCATGAAGGAACCATCAGAATGGAAGGAAATTTATTACACACATTACTAATAGTGATACAAACAAATGATCAAAGTTCAGAGCAATGCAACAACAGGACTTGCAAAAAAAAGTATGGTGTAAAGCCTCCACGAGCAGCAATAAGAGCTGCTATACTCCATGGCATTGAATCAAACAGGCCTTGGATGTGTTCCTGGAGTATCACCTGCCAGGCTGCTTCTATCGGAGTCCACATTTCATCGGTATTGGCTGCTGGATGACAATGACAGGCTAGATGCCAAGTGACCATATCCCAGACATATTCAATAGGTGATATATCGGGCAAACATGTAGGCCAGGGAAGAAGGGGTATCTGCCTTGCTTCGAAGATGGCCTGGACATTTCTGGCAACTTGTTGGAATATTGCTCCAGGAGTGTGCAGAACAAAGGGTATTCAGCCTCCACAACTTCCCTTATGTAGCACTTGCTGTGGAGAGGCTCACAGTTCATAGCAGTCGAGATAGCCTTTGATATCCAGCCATCACTTCTATTGTTCGTGCAGTATGATGCTGGACAATGCAGTCAGAAAGATTGCACTCACCTTCATATCGTCTAATACGGCCATCTTTTTAATCCAAGTTGAAGCAGTACTTTTCTGAAAACACGACATGGTGCCAATCTGCACGCCAGTAAGTGTGTTTGGGGGCCCATTGTAGCCTAAGGTGTCGATGATTCAGGCCCAAGGGAATCCTCCACAAAGGAATGCATGCACACAGTCCTCTGCGAGTAGACACCGTTGAACCGTGGAACCAAACAATGTCAGACCTGTTGCAGTGTTCCAACGTTGTGCTGACACTCGAGAAGAAGCTGAACAGTCCGTCATTGCCAAGCAGGTATGGTGTCTATCATCCCATGGTGTTGTCACGTTTTGTGGTCCACTTCTGGATTTTCAACTCGTCCTGTTCTTGTCAGTCCACTGCTTCCACACTTGCATTGCTGTGTAGCATTATGCCCCTTATGAGCAGCAATTTCATGGTATGAAAATCCTCCTTCACACGAGCCGATTATTCAGCCCTGTTCAAACTCCGTAGCTTGCTTATAAGATACCCTTTGACATCTACAAGACATACTGTCTCCAGTAGGCACATGTACAGCTCACTGACAACGAAAAACTACTTGTCTGTATCTACAACAATTCTCTACTTACTCTCTCTCTTACACGACAGTTCAGAGGGCGCTGCTGAGTCTAGGCATGCACAATCATTCCCGAATTTTAATCATTTCCATATCATACCCTGCTTTTCATTTCCTGTAAGTTTCACTTCATTTGCATGTTTCCTTCATGGTGTTGCATTTTTCACAAACTTAAGGGTATTATGCCCAACTATCTATATCCATTTTATTCTGCAGTATTTTCTGATTACATCTAAATATGTAAAAATGTAACTTTATATTCACACTAATTTCTGTTATTTCAATGTTAATCCTGGATGTGAGCCTCAACCATATATTTCCATGAATTCATTTCAAAATTAAATCCAAAATTCAATCATGAGACATTGTGGTTTCAGGAAAATTTTATCTTCGGTAGATGCCAATTTTTGGTTTTATCCAAAGAGTGATTTCCATTAACTCGCCAATGCAGGAGTAGAAGAGAGAACAAAATCTGTTTCTATTTCATAAAGTGCAGAAGTGATTTGATTGCATATTTGAATGACCTATTCAACCTATGTATGCATTTCTTAATTTAAATATTTTCCTATCATTTTCTTAGACTCATAAAACACTGAGACTTATCTCCCATGATCCTTTGGCTCAGTTTGTGAAATGTTTTGTTAAAAACCTTTCAGTTTTAGTTATGAAACTATTCTCACTATTTCCAAAACCATTTGTTAACTGTGTGCAACATCACTATAAATAACATTGAAGTAAATGTTTTATCTATTAAATTAAAAACATTATCCATAACTTTCATTTTTTTATAAATCCTAAGGTTCTTATTTTCATGGCATATCAATTTTCTTATCCTATTTTTTTCTTTCTTTCTTTCTTTTTTTCTTCTTTGAAAAAAAAAATTGATATAGACAAGTTTAAGTTATTCCGATTAAAAAAATTTGGTTTTTATCGTGCAGAAAATTGTGTGGAAATTTTTTTTACCTATTTTGAATTGTAGTACATCTTTAAAGCTAAATAAGATCATATTTTTATTTAAATATATAGATTTAGTAAAGCTTACATTTCAAGTGAAAATTTTCTATAAAGGAAATGGAATGCTTTTTTTTTTGGTTGGATGTTGACTTTTTTTATAATGTTTTATGAATGATAGATCCATTTTTGAATTGTTTTAAGTCAAAAGTACTTGCATACATCTAAGATTTTTTGGAAAAAAAAAACCCAGGCCCTCCGAATTACTTAAGTTAAGTCTTGTCATTTTTTTTCCCTATCTTTCATGTTTAAATAAACTCTTGATTATTTTGGATGTCTATGCCAAAAGCTTCCAGACAGCCTGTTTAGGTCTTCGTGATGTTTTAATAAACTAAGTACTGTCGATATTGTTTTTTAATTGCTCTTGAAATTAGGCTCATTAGTAAGTTTTATTATTGTTTTTTTTTCATTCGTTAACACCTAACGTTATTACAGTGGATGAATTCTCTCCATCTCTCGAAAATGAAATAATGAAATAATTTAGCTAATTATACAAATACTAATATCTAAGAATGTAAGTCATTATTTTTAATTGAATGAGTAATGGTTAAATAAAACATGATCATTTAGACCAGTGGTTCCCAAGCTTCTGAATTCATGCACCAATAACATTTATCCCCTCCTAAAAAAAAAAAAAAGTATCCAATATACGAATGTCAGTTCTGATAATAAGGTAAACTAGTCGGCTACCCGTCGCTTCACTCCGGAAGCCTCGCGTATGTAACGGAAAACAATTTGTTATTTATTAAAAAAACACACACACACAAATTACATCAAGTAAAATAAAACTAAAATTTTTTTAAAGTTTTTTTTTTTTTATTTTAATTTTTGATGTATATATTCTCTCAATTCACGACTGCTTTTAGAATCAGCGTGTGAATCATATATCTGTGATATATTTTTATTTTTTATAGAGATTAGAATGTAATCCTTGTGGTCTAATGCCTAAGACGTCTAACTTCGGAGCAGAAGGTTGCATGTTGGATTCCAGTAGATAACTTGTAGAAATTTTTTCTATTTTTGTAAATTACAATAATTGCACCAGACCGAAAGAGAAATAAAAGATTTTCGTAATATAGATACAATTTTCAGTCGCTTTTGAGCTACAAATAGTGAGCTTTCAGTATTCTACCTAATAGAAATAGTGATTATTTTTTTTTCTGTTCTTTTTTATCCAATTCCAATTGATACTTTTCAGTGGTTTTTGAGTTACAAATAGTGAAAATTATCTATATCTATTAGCTAGGCCATCAGATTGTTCGATATAGATATTTGAAGAAGAGATTTCAGATGGACGTTAGTTGATATAGATGATAAATGAAGATCATAGCTTGTATACGAAATTCTTCGCAACAAATTGATTGTGAGTATTCTTTAGAGTGAAGATAACCAAATTCTGTTGAATTGTGACTCAAAGACCTAAAGTTGTATGTGAGTTAAGACAACGTTTTCCAATTATATGGCAACTTTATTTAGAGTTTGTCCTTGAGCTTTATTGATAAATATCGCATAAGAAGGTCTGATCGGAAATTGTTTTCTTGTGAAAGTGAATGGAAGTAGATTACCGCATGGTTCCATAGACATCCTATGGATGAAAACAAAATCTCCTTTGTGAGTTCTGTTATAATTTCGGTTTCTATGAGATCATTATCAAATGAACAGCATTTAAGTTGAGTTCCATTGCAGTATGCAAACTTGGGATTGATGTTTCGCAACAATATTATTGGAGATCCAATCTTCAATGACAAACGATGTTGAGGAATTCCGCTGAGATTCAATGCGTTCAGACACTCGGGCATATAGAGATGTTCGTGTGATGGATTATCAGAAGTGTCAATTTTATTCGCACTTGTATTGTATGCTCTGTAGTCTCTCCTTGTATTCTTAGACTTATCATTCGATTGATGTTATCGACACTCTCGTTCATCTCGTTTATCCAAGTCACTTCAGTTTTGACAGATAAGTCAAAAAAGCAATATGAAGAGAGTTGTAGTTCCCATGGCCTAATGGGTAAGATGTCTGACTTCGGATCAGAAGTTAGCAGGTTCAATTCCTGTCGCGGATGTTTCATTGAAAAAATTCTTTCTATTTTTCATTCTCACAGAAAACTGCGCCGGACAGACACACAGACAGACAGAGAAATAAAAGATTTTAGTAATATAGATTATGACACAATTATGGTTTGTAACTACATATTAAGTATTAAATATATTTTAAAAAGATCAGTTGCATTATAAGTATGTCTTTATTCTACTGCTAACCAGTTGAAACTTCATCATGGATTGGCTTTTTGGAATCATTGATATAAACGACAAACCACAACATCATTTTCATTAAATACATAAATAAATATAAATTCTGTAAACAATGACTTTTACTATATTTCTCAAAGAAAAATTCAGGCTTTTAAGATCACTGTTTTCTGTAGTTACTTTTGAATTAGTGATTGGGTCTTCTTAAAACTTGTCATGCATGGCCTGCTAGGAAGGTCTTTAACCTTTTAATATTTATTTTGTTGTGTTTTATTAAAATGATCCATTATTGTATTTAGCAAAATTCATTAATTGTGAAATGCTGTAATTTGAAGAAGACAGTTGCTGGAAATTGCAAACATCCACTATTTCGTTATTATATGCTTAAATTGAGAAGTGATGAGTTTATGTATTTGTTTTTGTGTTATGATGATGATTAATCATTGATTCCTCATTATGTGTAGCAGACAATAACCTAATAGGTGCTATTGTGGTTATGATAGTAGATGAATCATTCTGAAAGAAATCTTAATCTGGGTTCTGGCATTGCCTGTTTCACTCCTATTCTTTAATCATTTGTGTTCTCCTTCCGTTATGTTAAGGAATTTACAGTAATAAGAATTACACCTTTTATCTAAAAATTAACCTTATTATTCCATATTTCCTCCTAATCTCTTCCCTACTTTTCATTATAATTAAGCACATCTTCACACTAATAAATATATAAAATAATTGCAAATTCTGGAAGGAAACATAATATATGAGATGAGGGCTTGTCTTTGTGATTGTACACATTCTTACACTTGTCACCATGTAGTGTAGGGATTTCACTATGATATAAAAGTTCCAAAATGTTCTCTCAGTGGTAGGCAGCATTAACCTTGGCATTCCCAGAAATACTAGAGTGTTAACTGTCCCTGTTGGCAATAATCAAGCACTATCATCAACTCTTTGGAAAAAGTATCCTTCACTGATTGAACCATTTTGTCCTGCCCTTGGCATAATGTGGAAATATAAAGTTGCCTGCGACTTGTTACAGTCATTTAAGTAAATCCAGGCTTCTTCAAGGGTTACAACATTTTTCCATCTACCATTTATTAAGTACCCTTCATGCAGCTTACAAGAGCTGGTTCTGTGCTCTGCACCGTGGTGGGGTGTACCTATGGTTTACGATATTTTTGGAGATGCAGATCATGATGAATTATGCTTTCCACAGTGTCTTTGACATTTCCATGACTTGACTTCTTTGAGTATTTGGGTTCTCTTTACTCACCATTTCCTTTACCTTTCATACAAGGGCTTGAGAACACACAGTCTTGGATCTGATTTCCAAGGGAAGCAAAACAACGTTCTTTCATCCCTATGTGATCACATGATCGTGTTATATGCTATTATATGAGCACAGAACCCACAGCATATTTGTTCAGTTGTTTTTATAATCCTGGGACAGCCCTCCATAATGAACACATAGTTAGAAAATCGTTGGAGCATTAAGTAATATATAAAAATTTCAGTTTTGTTAGCTAGTTAACTTACAAAATTACTTGATAGTAAAATTTTTAATAAATATGTAAGAAATTCAGAAACAAAATACATAGAACTCAATGTTTGAAAACATTTATTAAAAAATTGAACAGAAATAATAGGCAAAGAGTAGTAAGAGTATATTTGAAAGACGAGATATTTTACATTAGTATTACATACATACGTATTCATTTGTGTAAAACTATGCCTAACGAGTTGTTTTTTTTATATCCTCAATGGCCGTAAAATATGTACTCAATATGTATTGTAACTATATAAGTACTTAGTATGTACATACTGTACTTATATAACAACTTAAATTTTCTTGGCTTAGAAGTCAAAATTCAGTTTTGAAAAATCAACCTTTGGTAATCTGACATTTTTGATAATCCAACACCCCCTTGGTCCCGTAACTGTCGGATTATTGCGAGTCAACTATATTAAATTGTATATTGCCATTTTTAACTGCATTGGCATGCTCTTTGAGATGGATTTGCCAATATAAAGGCAGGTATTCTTATTGCTATTTTGGCATCCTATCCCATATATGGCACTCTGTTTACTTAATGAACAATTTGCTTTATCAATATCTGCCCCTTTCTTTTATTCAATACATTTCCAGTAGTATTTCTGGGTTTGCTTGCTATTCCAATCCCTAAAGCAGGTTTTATTTTTTTAACCATAGCTTCATCATATGTGATTGAAACATATTTATTGATGGTAGAAGGTCTTTTATTAGTATTTGTCACGGTGATATCCAATATTGGTTGTAGTTTGTTTCTATTTTTGTAGCATTCCATTCATAAGAAACAATAAATACAATCATTAAGTTTCACAATTGAAATCTATTATAAACATATAATTGTTTGATAAACTCAATCTCCTTATTAAAGATAATCTTGCTGGAACATATTTTCATGGCCCTTTCAACTGCCATATACACAGAATTCCTTTTGTAATTTTCCGGGACTGAACTGAAATAGTTAATGGTAATCATGGGATCAGTCAGTTTTTGAAAAACTGAGATATCAAACCTTTATCATGTCTTTTTATTAAGATATCCACAAATGGAATAACACCATCAACCTCATCCTCGATGGTAAATTGAATTTGGTTATGAACTCTATTGAAGTCACTAAGGGTCATCTCTATGTAATTATTATTGATAACCATAAAAGAGTCGTTTATATATTTATGAGAAACATATGTAGTGTCCATCATTGCTGTCCATCAAGAAAACCTGATTTTCAACAAACTCCATTCCTTATGATTAAATATGATTATTTTTACTATCTGATTAATAACTGGTAAATGAAATTTGTATGTTTACAAGGAAATTTAACGTTTGTTTGTTTGGATACCTACCTTAATATGTGACGCTGCAACTAAGTAGATCATACAGGCATTTTTAATCTTTTGTTACATTAACTTTTTTCAGTTATTTTGGATTGTGCACTTATGGCAAGAAAGAGCTTATTGTACTTCTTATCTTTCTGCCTTGTTATTTCTTTTCTAGGCAACTGTCAAAAAAAAAACAATTGTGGCTTTCTGATTTGAAATATCCTCTAGAATATGACAAGGAGATTTTATAAAAGCTCCTCTGAACATTCTGGAGTAAAGGCACAGACAATGATATTTGTAGATAAAAAAATTTGATGGCAGCCAGCCGAAGTCAGATTATGTATATCAGACTTACTGGTGAATGAGATAGAAACCTTTTAAAAAGTCCATAGAGTCCCCCCAAAAAGTCCCCTTTTTTAAAAATCTCTCTTTAATGAGTTTTTTATTCTTCTTTTTCTGAAGTCCAGTTTTCTAGGACCTTTTCAGATGCTTTTTAAGGATGAGCTTTCAAATCTTCAAAATAACTCTTCCTCTGTATAATTGAATTTATTCCAATCAATCTTGAAGGTTTTACATTTTTTTGATGCTTCATATAACTACACATTACAGTTCTCACAATCTATCTTCACATACCAGTCACTTCTTTGATATTTTGTTTTTCCTTCATAATCAATGGAATCAAAAGGATAACACAAAGTGAAACACATGGATACAGGTTGGTAAGTTGACAAAATCGATGGTCATTTCGTCTACAGTGATACAGATCTTAAATCAGATAATGTAAAAACTTTCAGAGAGATTGAATCTGTTGCAGAAAGTGATTTTGCAGCTCTTTATTTGGAGATCCTGTTGTTCGTGTTGTGTAATTATGCAAGAGTAACGTAGAAATGCTTTTTTATGCACTGCAAGTTATTTGGAAAAGTTTCTGCTTTTGTCCTGTAAGGGTGATTCTAAATTCATAGATCAAACTTTAATGGGTGGTAGAGCACACTAAAACAAACATGTTTTGTCAAACAATGTATGTCCGCAACTGTTGCGTTTACATTTTATGACAGGTTGAGGAATGTCCCAACACAAGCACCAGAGCTGTTGCACGTAGCATAGATGTGAGCCACACCATAATATGGAGAATTTTGCACCAGGAACAATTACAGAATTCATGCATTGAAAGCTAAGGTTTATCATCGGCCCATAGAATTCTGCCGCTGGTTTATGCAGCAGTGCAGCCATGTTTTCCAACACATGTGCTTTTCACAGATGAAGCATTATTTACATGTGAGGGCGTGTTTAACGTGCACAATGCTCATGTGTGGGTAAATGCAAATCCACATGCTATGCAGCCACATGCTTACCAGCAATGATTCTCTCTCAATGTTTGGACGGTTATCATCAACAATAACCAAGCTTCCTCTACACAGTCAACTCGAGCGGACATAGATTGTTTGACAAAAAATGTTTTTTTAGTGTGCCATTACCACCCCTTAAAGTTTGTAATATGAATGTAGAATCACCCTGTACATTTGATGGACTTTGTGTACAAGAGATCCTTGAAACTATTATTAGGATCAGTTTATTGTATGTGTGGGGCTAATATGAAGATAGGGTAAAGATGCAGGAGCTAAAATGCATCTCATATGTCATTCAAGAGATGGATAGTGGGGTAATGGATGCATTTAATAAGGATTTAGATTGCTTGTAGAGAATGGTATTGTCTTTAATTAGTAGGAGGATGAGTGATTGTGAAATAGATTAACAAGGTGGGTTGTGGCGCTGAAAGATATTTTTATTGGTGTTCAGGTTGAAGATTTTGTAAATGAAGCAAATACATAGGGCGCTGTATAATGAAATCATTATGTTTATATGAGTGAGGATGTATGAAGATAAACAAGTGAGTTTTGATGATAAACTGTAGAAGGAATATTTTTATGGCATGTACACCCAGATAGTGAAGTTCTTTTTGGTTGATGCTTCAAGTCCGACTGCAGTCAGGGATTTGTGGAGCTAAATTGCTGGCAGAAATGATTTGTTTGGTAACATTAATACTGCTGTGTACATATTTTCCATTGTTTTCTAAAGTTTATGGCAGGACTAGCTAAGGCAGAGCCCATGAAAAAGCTTTATTGGTTGATACATGTTGTTGCTATGACTACATTGAGAATATGGGTAGGATACTTAAAAGTTAGGAGAAAATTTCAAGTGAAAAAACCCATTTCCTACCATAAAAAGATTGACTATTGCATGCTTTCCAAAACTTAACACATAATCTGATTTAAAGCCTAAAATATTGTTCTTTGCAGACAGAATACTCACAATTTGTCACCACATGTTTTTATCATATGCCATCCTTCCTGTTTGTTTGTTTGTTTTTTATCTGTTCCTTAATGATCAAGTGTCGGAACTTAGAGTCCTTCATTTTTAAGTTATTAAGGATATATTATCTTTTTATTTTATTATTTTTCTAATTCATATTAACCTTCATAATGAATTGAATAAATATTACACATACCGTTTCATCTTACATTATTTCTCTTTCTTTATTATTTAAGTAAATACTAAATTTTTAACTTGAATAACTGAATTAAACAAATGAACGCAGGATTGTGGATCTTTTAACCATTTCTATCAATCTTTTTTTCCTGTTTAAAAAAAAAAGAAGTTATTATTAGCTACTTAAATCAAGAAACAATGTATAATTCATCTCAGCTTTCTGTGGACCAAGGATATTTTATCTTTTTAATTTATTATCTTTCTAATTCATATTAACCTTCGTAATGATTTGAATAAACATTACACAGAATCCATATTACTATCAATGAGAATCTTATGCATCTCCACAACAGCCAACTTTTTCAGTTAAACATTTTACTTATGAATTTCAACCGAATCAATCCCAATGCTGCTCCTAAGTTATTGTTTTTTTTTTTTTCAAATAACTCCATTCTTTATCATCACGAAATTTTTTTCAAATGCCTAAATTCTTGTGAATTTAGATTATCTTCAACATGGAATTAATGTCTCTTGAAAGGATAAGCATCAGTTTTATTCCTTTAATTCCATTTCCTCTTGGCCATCTGAAGAATTTTATTCACAACTTTCTATAATCATTTATTAAATATAATTCATTATGTAAAAAGTTAATAGATCTTTTTTTATAATTAACAATAAGGCTTAACAATAGGGCTTTTATAATCTCTAAATTCATATTTCCCAAATTGATACCTCACAAATTGTTCTATTGCTGGAGATCCATCTGAGGATTAGAGTTCATTGGTTTAATGATTATGGAGATTCTAAGATTCATCCAACTTTCTGACAGCCAGATTTCTTTTGCAGTGAGTGTTCATTTGACGTTAATAAATACTGATGCAAAGTCGAAAAGCCTTCCCGATTGGTCAGTTAAACTTCCCTGTGATTGGCTGAATTCGGCGGCCAATCGGCTACGCGTCGAGTCCTCTCACCAAGTGGCGGACCGGACAGAAAGCTCTACTTTTGATTCTCAGAATCCAGTCCAATATGTATATAAATCTGTAAATAATTGTAAATAAAGTGTGTGTGCCTTAGACTAAACACCAGTGTTAGTCTCTGTCATTTCAACCATACATCAGTACTTTCAGATATTTGTAATTATAGCCAAGCTCAGATTTCAGTGGATCATAGATAACTATGACACTGCTATATGCTTCTTTTTTTTTTAAGTCACTGCAACAGTGAATAGTTCTAAGTAAAATTCATTGTTATTATTAATCTAATAGAAAGAAAGCATCAATGTCAAGCAGAAAGTCCACATTGAAATACTTTTCACCTTTTGCAACATTGGTCCACAGAAAGCTGAAATGAATTATACATTGTTTCTTGATTTAAGTAGCTAAAAATAACTTCTTTTTTTTTTTAAACAGAAAAAAAAGATTGATAGAAATGGTTAAAAGATCCACAATCCTGTGTTCATTTGTTTAATTTAGTTATTCAATTTAAAATTTTAGTATTTGCTTAAATAATAAAGAAAGAGAAATACTGTAAGATGAAATGCAGTTACTGGAAAGTTAAAGGTGAAAAAAAAAAAAACCCTGAGTGTCTCAAAGTACTTCATAGTCAGAGAAGGCACAAACATTGGGAACAATAAACACACAAGAACAGGGAGGAAAGATTAACAATGTTTTCACAAGCATTCTGCTTATTTGTGCTTCAAGACTGTTCGAAGTTACTTTCTTCAATTTTCACTAAATGTGTTTTATCCTAACTGTCATTAATTGTAGTTTTTTCAAAACATATTAGATTCTGATGAATATTTAATTAGTTCTTATTTTTCTTCAATAACATCAGAAAATAAGGCCTTATAAGTGACAACATAATGCAGTTGTTTCATATTTCGTTGGCGATCCAGTTAAAACCAGTTATTACTGAACATTCAGATCTCAATATAAAATATATTAGATTGAATCCAAGAGCATTAATAAAGAATGTGTTTTTATTTTTAATGGACTGAAATTTATTTGTGATTGAACGATAGTTGACACTTGAACTATTTTTCTCTCCTTTTAATTGTGAATCAGTTTTGTATTTTTAATTCATATTTTAGACTATATTTTCCTTATTTTAAGTTTTACCTGTAACCTCAAGATTTTGGATCATGTTATTTAAACAGGACAAACACTGCTTTAAAAGCTATCCTGGAGTTTCAGTTCTTATGTGCATTCTTAGAAATATTAATTTGAATGTCTTATCTTAAAAGCTGGTTGGATTTAATTGAGATGAAATCTTTTTTTTTAGTGTTGGTGATGATGACGAAGATGACGATTGGAGGCCATCAAGCTGCAGGCAAGCTCGAATCCTAAAACGTCCAGCAAGAGGAAGAAGAAAAAAATCCGAGGGTCAGCGTCAAACTAGGTCACAGAGTAGAGTTACAGATTCATCCGAAGAGAGAGAAAAGTAAGATGTTTCTCAAAAAATCCTCTCTTTCATGAATTTATCAAAGCCTTTTACAACAGAAGCATTTAAATCTTATGAATTCATTTTCTTTTATGTTTCAGAATTTATAATACAAGAAAACCACTTCCAACACCTGAAATTACAGAAGTTGTCAAAGAAGAAAAAATAGACACATCAAAATCAAATGGTAATAAGCTAATTGTTTTGTTTGTTTGTTTATTTGTTTGTTTGTTTTCTTTGAGTGAACTGTGTAGAACATAATATATTAACTAGAACTCTTCAGGCCATCAGTAATTTCATATTTCATCCATCAGAATATGTATGATATTGACACGTAGTTAGTTCAACACTTGGAAACTATCAATGGGTTAATAATGGGATGTTTCCAATTGATCAGTAGAGTGATTGTGATTGATTGAATACAATTAAGAGAAGTAGATACAGATTGAAAAAGAAAATGGCACCATCAACCAAATCAGTTTCTATGTAAATCATTTTAATAAATGAATTAGTAGTAGTTATTCTAAATCCCATAGTTGCTATTCCCACCACCAACACACAACAATATCTGGACTATCCAGGCATTTAGAACTAACGTTTCTCTTTAGATTTACGTTGCTACAATTTCATCAGATTAAAAAAAAAAGTTTAATTTTAAGCAAATTCCATTCCAATGTTTTAGTTTGAAATATTTTTAAAAATGGCCTAAAAAGTTGAGCCTAGTATTTAATATATTTTCATTATTAAGCAGCTTTAATCTATCATTTCTCCTTACTAAGGAACAAATAAATATGTATTAATCTCCTGTAGAAATTACATAGTTATAAACTTGTCATAACTTACTTGTATTTATGATTACAATTTTTTTTCTTAGAAAGTTTTATTTTTATTTTATTTCAGATTATCTTAATTTATTTTGCTTTTTTTTTATTCTTCTTAATTTCTTTGCTTGTAAGACCCACAAAATTGCCTTTCAATTTCAAGCAGCAGAAGCTGAGTTATTTCAATTTAACCTCAACCTCAGATGATGGCCTTAACTTTGAATTTTTAACATTAATTTCTTCTTGTAAAGAATCAAACTCATTTTCTGTATTTTTTTTATAGATTGTAAATGTTAAGTAATTTAGGCTTTTTCATTTTAGCAATTGTTACACAGGGGTTTTAACAATAGCAGTCCTCCTATTAAATAGTGTGTTCAATAAATTGGAATGCTGTCTGTTATTTTGCTTTGATAAAAGCTTCCTAAGTATGAATACAGTCATGAATGACTGTGATACGCTATAATTCAAAGAGAAATGCTTATGGATTTCATTAATTTCTAGAGCAAATTTATATTGCAAGTTGAAATTATTTTTGATTTATTAGTGTTTACATGTACAGAATGAGTTAGATTGCCAAAGATATGATTTATTACATTTTTTAAATTAAATTTGCTATTTTTATTTCTAAGTGATAGGATGGAAATTTTTATTAAGGTGAAAATTTAATTATAAGAGAATAATCTAAATAAAACATAGAAAATAAATTAGGATTCAGTATTTAATTTTATTAGCAAATTTACATTTAAAATAACTGTAAATAAAACTGTGTTTTTTAACATCTATGATAGCAGTTATACGAATGCGTGTATGTCTGGATTGTGGCCAAAAACATCTGACTGGGGATTGCCCACTTCATAAACCAGTGCATGTTATTTTGGACTGTCCCTGGTGTCCTGAAATTTCAGAACCAGATGCAGAAGCTACATTGCCAAAGGTAATATATTTTGTATTTTACTTTTATTATATTGCTTTTTAATAAAAAATTCACAGTAAAGAAGTCTGATATTTTTATCCTACAAATCACGCTATGAGCAATGTTCAGTGAAGAAAAGATAAAACAAACAGAAAAAAATGCAGGCATTTTGCAGAAATTTTCTCAGCATTACAAGAAAGTGTATAGAGCAATGGAAACAGAAGCATTGTTAAGTTTTGTTTTCTTTTTTGATTTAACTTCATTATGCAGTTTAAATAGTTTTTCAAATAAATGTTGTAAAGTCTTCAACATTTCGCATAACAGTGAGGTTGTGCTCTGATATTGCAATTTGTTGATTTCTAATTAGTTTTGTCTCTATGTAGTCTAACAGGTACTTTGATCAGTTTGAACCAATCTCTTAAGAATATTTTTTCCAAAAGAAAGTTACAAATGCATAAAATAACAGAGGGAAAGGCAAAAATGTCAAGTTCATGGAAAAGTATGAAAAACATATTGAAAGAAACATGAACTTGTAAGCAAATCAACAACTATAGCTTAACTATTTTAAATTCAGTAATAAAACATTTAATAAATATATTGTCGAGGTCTATGATTTGTTTAGATAAAAAGTTCATTGAAATCCGTCCAAGATACAAAATGGCACAGTGCCAGTAGGAAGGCAGGTAGTTCCCATTTGAACTCGGCTTAGTTCATTGGAATACTGGACGTTTAAGCTACAACATTTGAATGACTAATCAGGACTAGTTGAAGTTTGAAGGCCAGTAGACTTCATAAATTATGCAGCCTTCCAAATTTTTCATTCTTTATGACAAATCAGTTCCATGATAACTAATGAAAAGGTAATTAACAGTTGTATCTGGAACAATGTTTTGGAAAGTCTTCAAACATTATTTCAGAAGCTACTCTGTTGTATTCTGAGAATAATTTGATCTGAGAAAAATATATTTGGATTTCGATGATGAAGGAAAATTTCGCAGTATCACAACAAAACATTGCAGATGCCTTGTTATTTGTGAGGAATTATTCTGAACAACAATTTGTTGCAAAGCTATATCTTTTTGTATCCTATCTCTGGGCTGGAAGATCTCAGTTCAACCCCTAATGGAAATCAGCAATCCTCCCTGGTAAATTCTTCTACCATTTGGGTCCTAGGGTTTGCCCAATGCTCTTAAACAGATAACAATTTTTTTCCTGGTGGTTAACATAAGGAAGCATGAAACGTATCTTCTGACCTCAACTTATTCCCATTCACTGGCATATTGAGGAGGGATTGGTAAGGGTTCTAACCCATCCATTGCATCTGAAAATGAAAAAAAAAAAAAATCAAGAATGTTGTACTTGTTTAATTGTTGGAAAGTTCATTTGTTTGTTTGTAACTCCCCCTCCCCCCTCCACTCTCATTCAGGAAATGACACAACTTTTTTTTTTGGTGAAACTGCCATCATAATCCTCCCATTCCGTATTCCTGGTACACCTATGCTTCTATTGGCTGATGATTATACGAGCCATATCTTCTGCTGTCCTTATTCTCAAAGGAGGATACGGGACATAGTGCTTGAACCTTTAACATTTGCTTTATTTTAGTTCTTGTGAAGTTACATTAGTTGCTACTAGTTTTAGCAACATTTGGTTAACAGATGGAATATAAACTTTTCCATCTTTTAATGTTACAAAAATCACAAATTTTTCAAATTTAAGAGGATTCACATGAAGGTTGTGAGGAACATATTTACTTATTAAATCAGAAAAAAAATGTCTCCTAATAAGCTTCTATATACATAACTGCATATATAAAACTTACTCTAAAATTTATTAACAGACAAATTTATGCTGCAGTGTATTGTTGCAAAGCCATTTTAAATATCCAAAGACATTTACACAAAATAAAATGAGTTAAAAAAAATTACAGAAAATTTTAATGTTTTGTATTGAGACAAAAGGTTGTCTAAGATTACTTTAAGATTTATTGTTGAAATTGCTTCTCACTGGATAGTATCTCTATTTTTTTGTGCAATTGATATAAATTTCCAAGACTTTCACATCTTATTTTCTGTTGATTTTGTAACTTCTCATGCATTGGTCAGCATATAAAATATGTCTTAATGATTTTTCCCAAATTAGACAGTACCGGTATTAAAAATAGAATATCCAATATCTTGCAAGATATATTTATTTTTATGATATAATGGTATAATTAAGTTAATGAAAATCTGTTCTTAGAGGGGTGTTTGAGTTACGGATTATCTGAAGATAGGGGAAAAAATTATCTGATTTATATCTATATAACATCTTCAAATGCAATGAAATTTGTCATCTTTATTCATCATTCGCATATGTTTTGAACAGAAATGGGGGGAAAAAAAAAGCATATTGTTAATTACTGAAAATCTATTAATTGATTATGCAGTTGCATTAATTAATTATAAAAACAAATAGTACTTTGTAAAATTTGTAAATTACAATTTTTAATTGAAGCACAACCATAATTCAGACTTGTAATTTGCCAGAAAAAAGCCTGAAATTCTATTTCAGGAGAGCTCATTGCAAATGATATGAATATGTGATAGTCGTATATCCATCTAATACACATGAATACATACTGTATAGATCCTTTTTTGATGGATTTTCCCACTCCGGGGTGAGGTTTGCTCATATTTCGTTTCCGTGCCTTGGGCCTTTCTTTGGGAGATGTATATTAATTACAGTGTGCTCACCATGGCTCAGATTGAACAACACGAAAACAACATATATCTGAGAAACTATCAACGGAAGTTATTAGATTTGTGCCAACTTTAATGTAATTCACATTCATCTCCCGAAGAAGGCCTGAGGAATATTGAGCAAACCTCACCCAGAGTGGGAAACTCCCTCAAAAAAGGATCTATACAGGATCATGTCCCACTCCTCCTTCAGAACCAAACTAACTGAATACATTTCTGTAAATGAGTTGGCTTTAAAAAAAGGTGAATAGGTATCATGTATTTGTAAATTTTTAAGCCTTTTACTCTTTAAGCTGACATCAGTATAAAAGTCATAAAGCTGACATTTGTCCAATTTTAATTGATGGAAAAAGATTTGAAAGTTTATTCGTAAATTGTTTCGTTAAAATTGTCTATGTTAACTTATCTTAATGAAAATATTAAACAGTGCAATTTAAAAAAATAATAAAAATTGAAGCTATAACACAAACTCAAAGATAACTATAACTCAAAGATTGCTGCAAAATTCATTTTTCTCAATTCCATTGTTTTTCCTGTTTTTTGCTGCCACTGTTAAACCATGCTGGATCATCTGCTAATAATAGAGATAATTATTTGAATAAAATTTTTACATATTGTTTTCAGAATTGCAATTATTCAGTTTAGTCAGTTTATTCTAGTAATTTAGATTTTTCATTTTATCATTTTGTGGATGGCTAATAGTCATACCATTATATTTTCAAACTTTAATTGATTTTTTTTTTTATTGTAAATGTAACAATAACTTCAATCTACTCTGTGAATTGTTAATAAACAACAATGGATGAGACCAAATTGTTACCAAGTGACATCCTGGAACAGCTGTTTCACGCTCTTTGTCAATCATCAGCCAGGAGCAGCCACCAGTAAAGTTTATTGTTTATTTTTTCTTTTGAGGCACCACTGCTCTTCCGATGATTATTCCAATTAGCATCAGTACTGAAACATCGTTGTTTACTGGTGACTCCTCCTGGCTGATGATCACCAAAGAGCTTGAAACAGCTGTTCCAGGATATCACTTGGTAAACAATATAGTCTCACCCATTGTTGTTTATTAACAATTCAATGCAGAGATTGAATTTTTTTATGCATTAAAAAAAAATTCATTGAAGCTGGTGGATTGCTGGCACATGAATTTTCTCACTAATTTTTCATTAGTGAGTTTTTATTGTTTTTTTTTTCTTTTGAGGCACCGCTGCGCTTCCGATGATTATAACAATAACTTGATTACAGCTGATTCAAAAGAAATTTCTTTCATCAACAAAACTGAAGTAATACTTCATCTTAGTTCTAGGGAATCTCAAAATGATTCTGCATTACAGTCAATTGCTTCTATCATTACAAAGTTTATTTTACCTGGTTGTGGTTTCCCAGAAGATGCCCCTTTAAAGTTAAAGTATCCCTCTACAGGCCTAAGTGGCCCTTTGGGTTGTGGGAGGTTAAGCTTCCCGCGTTTAATGACCAAATGGACTAAGTTGAGATTGGACGGTTAGCCCAATGCCCACACACCTTTAACATAGTGCCCATTTTAGATTGGGCTGGGTGGACCCTAGAGCCCATCTGGAGGAAAATTCAATGAGAAAAAAAATCCCAAGCCAGATCCCTCCAGGCTGCATTCAAGCACCTTACCATTGGCTCACTTTGATCCAGTTAATAAGGGGATATACATTTTCATTCAGTATTAATTTATCCATTTCTTTATATTACATTAAATGATCAGTTCAAATTCTTTATATAGTTGTTTGAATGCTGTCTGATTTTGTAGAAGATTGTTTTATTCAATGATTATTATATTATCCACCATCGCCAGAAATATCCCTGCCAGCTGAGCAAGGATCAAATGCATTTATCCAGATTCACTAACATAAAGCCAAATTAAGAAAAAAAATTTAGAAAATTGTCATTTGTTTTATGCTCAATAACTCTCATCCAACTAAAGTTATCCAGTTAGTACGAAAGCTGTGAAACTTACTCAGTCGAGTTTGTGATAAGTGTGATAATATGTTCATTTTTATTCTTTTTTTTTTACTTATCTATGAACATTAATCCCTATTATTTTCATTAATTACAGAATTTAAGTTAACGTAAACTCTTCTTCTTTTATTTATAGATACTTAAACTAGAAACTGTTGATAAAACTCATGGGCCAAGTGTTTTTACTATTCAGAAAATTGAAAAGTACACTCAATTTGGACCTTTAATTGGAAAGAGAGTAACAGAAGCCGAAATATCAGAAGAAGCCGATTTAAAATATATTTGGGAAGTAAGTATTTTTGTAAAATTGAGAAAATAATTTAAGCTGAATGACTCGGTTTAATGAATTTTATTAAAAAGATGGTTGTTTAATAGTTATGGATGCTGTGATCTAATTCAGGGAATGCTGCTCAATAATTGTATGCTTATAATAATGATAGGTTTGCCTGAGGAAGTTACCTGAAGCATTTTTCTACTTCAGGTTTTTCCTAGATCCTGAACACAAAACAGAATTAATATTTAAAATTGGATTTATTGATTAACTCTCTAAATCTCACCAAATAGTTCAAATAATGTTAAAGTTAGAAAGTACATGTAATTTTATCAGAAAGTATTGCAGGGATGAGCAACTCTTAATTTTATTTTGTTTACAGGCCATTCAGATGTTCCTAGATTTGTAAAGCATCACTTTCTTAGCTTCAGTTTAGATATATTGAAAGCTCATACTGTATGAAGGTGTAGCGTTGTTGTAGATGATAGTACCATATTTACTTAAATTAAATTAAATAAGGCTTCCTGTTCTTCATATTGATCTACAGATTTTATGTTAAAGTGACATTCTTTTGTTACTGTCACTGCTTAATAATAATAACAAAAGTTTATTATTAATTTTTATAATGTCTTATATCCATAACTCTCTTAGTGCAGGTTTAATTGTTAGTTTTAATAAATAAAATTACCATTTATTCTTTGGTTTATATATAGTTGCTCTCTCATTGTCACCTTTAGTCTCATTGTTTGAGCAACTATAAGATCAGCTGGCTTCTAATATCAGTTGTAAGCAGTGTCAAATTTACAAGTCGAATACAGATTAATTGTACTCTAGTGATAGCAAATTTAATATAAATAAATACTGTAATCTTCATGCATAAATATTAGCCCATTTCGTTTCAGAATAACTTCTTCCCTCATGACAATCTGTCTGGCAAAAATACAGTTCTTAGGATCAGTATAACGATGAAACACTTGAACAACTAACTTTCAACTGATACATAGTGATACCCTCCAGTCAAATATTAACTCCTGGTTCCTTTGACTATTATATACTATAATTATTTACAGTTCTTTATAACAGTCCATATTTAGTCCTTTTCAGCCATCGTTACGATTCTTTCGCTTCATAGTCTAGTTGTCTTTTTTTCCGAACTCAACGACAGCACAACTCTAATTGCCACTAACAATTCTTGTCTTAAACTAGTTTTTCCATTGCACGCAGGAGAGTTATTGTTCACCATTATTTCTTTCTTGGATTATTAAAATAAAATAAAAATAATAACAACATTAAATTTTCCCACAGATTCTAAATCTATTCTTAATCTTCCATGATTTTGAAATTTAGCGTATTTCCTACATAGAGCTAAATCACTTTCATTGTGCTTTGTGGAATACGTTATGTATTTCCCAACAAACATATTAATTAGCAATTTATAATAGCAGTTTGTATGCACAATGCTAATTTACTACATTTTTAAAGTACTTTATTTATGTTCAAGGAACCTAAAATTTTTGTACAGTTAAAATTCAATTATAAAATGGCTTCATGGCTATTATTTTAAAGATTACATCTACAGGAATGGTTAAAGTGGTATTACTGTACTACAGTTTCTGCGATGTATTTGTAACCAGGTTAGTACTAGTCATTGTTTCCATCGGCACCCACACATACAGGCAAGGAGGGGGCAATTGCCCCAACCTGTAATTTTCAATTTAAATGAAAGTCATAGTTTGTTTGTTTTTTTCTCAGGGGATATAAAAAGATAGGAAACTGGTAAATTTTATTATGACAAATTATTTTAGTTTATTTATATTTATTTTTATATAATTTCACAATATATAGTGCAATTTTTACAGACTTTTTTACACTGTCAATTTATTTTGCCTCCCCCTGGAATAAATCCTGTTGGCACTTATTCATCTATAAAAAAATAGATGAATTTCTGTACAGTAGTATTTTTATTGTAATTCATTACTTACTTGCAAAAGACTTCTTAAAATATTGGTTGTGATATTAGAACTTTACACTTTTTTAAGACACTTTTTTTTTTATTTATATATAAAACTATAACTTCATGCATAGCAATTTAAAAAATATCTTACAAAACAGCAAAAACCTTTATCATTATAATATGCTGAGATATATTTTGTTAGATATTGTAAATAAAATGTCTTAAATACAAATATAATTATTATTTACTTCTAAAAAGTTTTGTCGAATGAAAAATTTAATTGTATCATATTTAATGGAAGGATTGGGAGAGTACAGCAGTTTCCAACCTTTTTTGAGCAGTTGCTTGTTATCAAGACTCTGGATAACAACTTAAATTTGATATTTATATATATTATTGGATCAATCTAAAGATTATTTTACAATTTGAGGATTTTTAGTTTATACATTGCATTTATTCTGAAATAAATGAATAGTAAAATGTTTAGGATTTTTTTTTTCTTTAACATAACCTTCAGGTGAAGATCTTCTTAAATATTTTTCCTTTGCTTAATCACTTTTCAGATTTTTGGAAAAACAAAATTATATTTAGATACAAGTGATCGGCACTCAAGTAATTGGTTACGATATATTAGACCAGCCCCAACAAGAGAAGAACACAATATTATTGCTGTCACTCATGAGGATGCATTATATTTTGTATCAGTACAAGAGGTGGAAGCAGGAGGAGAGTTACTGTATTGGGCAGACGATCCCACTATTAATTGGTCGAAAAAGAAAATGGAGAAGACAAGTAAGTGTACATTCGTTTGAAAAACATTCATTCCTTGCAGAAACCTCAGTGCAGGTGTAGATCAGTTTGATATTTCTGTTTCTGAATCTTTATTTGGATTGGTCATTTTTTGGTCAATTTAAAGCTAATATTTTTATATTTGTCTGTCGAATATCTTTTTACTGATATTTTTACTGTCGAATATCTTTTGTTAAAATTCATCTTTTCTTCCAGCTTCCCATTTTCTTTCCTTTGAGAAAATAGGACTTTTACTGAAGAACTACCTTTAAATCATGTCAAATGTTTTGTTTTGTTTTTTCTTTTTTTCCCACATATGAAGTGTTCTTTTGATCGAGACAGCCTATGCTTGTATACTAAATAGAAGATTAGGTCTACCTAATACCATTTTAAATTTTTGTATCTATAGCCTTCTTCTCTCTTTTTGTCTTGGAGCTCTTTGTCTTCCATGTAGAGTTGATACCTATAAACTTCAAAACTTTTTAAGTGCTTGACATTCCGTTTATCCCCATGAGGATATACACATATTCAGTTATTTTGGCTTTCTTTCTAATTTGTATTCTGTCTTTTCCAGTATATTTTTACTTATGTTGCTTTTTCAATGCTATCTCATCTTTCTTGCTCTTTAGGAAACTTTTCCCACCATCGAAATGGATTCAGCTTTCCTAATACTGAAAAAATACATTAAATTGATCCCTCTTTTACCTTAGGAGGTTTTTTTTGTTATTTCTTTGTCCCACATCTTAAGTCTTGGACATCATCACATTAACTTATATTATTATAAAGGTAGTCCTCATTATATATCGCCCTAATATCTGTCATTTACTTTTATATTGGGAAGCTACTCAGTAACTAATAAATCAGCCATTGCATTGTTTTTCTTCTCAGATGCATCTTAAGAAGCTCCCAGGTCAATGATCAAAAGTTCTAACCCTTTTCTTCTTAGTGGGAAGCAAACTATTGGATTTAACAAAGAAGTATTTGTTAAGAAACAAGCTTAATTTTATTTTATTTGCTTATTTGATTTTTCAATAGGGACTAAATAGAATAAAATTCCATATTTATTGTTTTATTTCCTTAGCATAAAGGCTATACTACTTCATTAATATTGGAATTACTTTATCATAAGTAGCTGACTCTGAAGCAGAATTTACTTCTTAATTTTCATATTGATTCTTTGATATTAAATAGTTTATTATCCATCCAAATAGGATGTGAAACTGCACTTGGAAGGCTACTATCTTAACTATACTAATTCTTATGGGAAAAAAAGTTTCATAATATGTTTTATTAACTTCTGTAACAAAACTGCAATCTGAAGTATTTATTGAATCTGTAATCTCTTGTTTTTGGTTTGCTAATGAGATTCTTTTACTTGTAATTATATATATTCTGATCTAAACTTACATATTTTTTTAACTTCATTCCAATTCCAGACATGCTGCCGAATGTTATAACATGATATTCTCCTATGACATTCTTCTTTTCTGTTTGGTGTTTAAAAAAATGCTGTGTTCTATTTCACTTAGTAATTTTTAGTAATTGTCAAATCATTCTAATATATCTCATTTCTTATGTCTTGCATTCTAACTTACTTACCACACCATGTTATTATAATGTAGGTATCATATCTTATATTGACCAACTTAATAAATTTATTTTGTGATCTAAACAATATTGTAAAACCATGCTCTTTTCAAATTACTCCAGCTCATGTAAATGTTAGAAGCTAGATGAATTCTGTTAGTCCACTCTTTCCTCTCTCCTTTCAGATGCTAAGGAATTTCGTGGAGATGTTTTCTTTGGTCCTTCTTGTAATTCGGACATCTTTCTTTAGTTCCATCTGCATAATTTGTAATTGGAATTGCACAATTGCAGTTAATCTTATGCCATTGAATCATGTGTAGTAATTCATTGTCCTTAATAATATTTCTAGTAATACATATTAAATAAAAATACATTAAAATATAGAATTATTCCATTAAAAATAAATGGAATATGGTTGAATGTTTTGACTGTCTTTATGACCATTTATCACAAATAATATTGTTTTATATTTCTAGTATTTATAAATTTAAATTTAGGGGCAAACACAATAAAAATGATTAGACTTAAGCTCTTAATCCTAATTGATTGTTGATAATTGCAGATCTGAAAATTGCTTTAAACATGATGTCCTGATTACTTAAAACATATTATTATAAAAACAAACAATAAAGATTGAAAAAAAAATGTTAACCATGAATTTTCAATTTACATCAAGTTAATCTGTTCTGGAATACTTTGCTAAATATTAGCACACACTATTATTAGCTCTGATGGCTTCTTCACATGAAATATATTTCCTAAAACATAAATCACATTGTTGTCAAATCATACTATACAGTAAGCTTAATATACAGAATTTCTGTACTGAATCTTTCTAGAACGCTTGCTTACATTTGTATTTGTTGGAATATATCCAAATCTGCCTACATATGTAGCTCCTGTTCTTTTTCAGGCTGTTCACTTGATCTTATTCCAGCATCAAGTAACTTAGTCTTGTAATATGTCTTACAGCAATTAGTAATTTGTTGTCAATCCTGAACTAGAAATTTTGTGGTGTGATTTGCAAGTAAGAAGATAATGTGAACAAAACATCCAGTTAAATTCAACTTTTTGCTCAACTGTACATCTCAACTCTCCAGAGATGAACCAATGACTTTAAATTTGACTTTGCAAGACAGTGCTGATAGTCTTGAAATTTCTTTGCATTATCTGCAGTTATTTCCCCTTTATTTTTTGTATTGTTGGGTCATTATGTTAACATGCTTAAATTCTAAATTTTGTTTTTTTATATTTGTAGTCCAATGAAGAAAACTTCTACAGGTTTTGAAACTTGTAACTTGTTTTATTTTTTATTTTCTTATTTTCTTATTAAATCTGTTTCTAATGTTTTGTTCAAATGGTCGCTTCATATTTATTACAGTTGCATGTTAATACATTCATTATGCTTAAATTCTATTCTTTAAAGAAAAACTTAACATGCTGTGAAATTTGTTTAAGGAATATAAGAAAAGAAAAGGAGAAACAGCACCTGAACAAAGAGGAAAAGGCGAGGGTTGGGCTGATGAGTCCGAAGAAGGACGAAACGGCCGTCCCCAACTCCTTCCCGAAATCTAAAATCAGAAAGGCAATTTCCTCTTTGTTCAGGTGCTGTTTCTCCTTTTCTTTTCTTCTATTCTTTGTTTAACAAAACTGAAGATGAATCTGACAAAATAATAAACATACAAAGTAATTTAAAAAACAAAAAAACATTGAATGTTGATATCCAAAGATAAACAGAAATAGCAAATGCAGCAACAGAAATTTTTCAAAGAAAGTAAGTTAAAAATTCATTTCATTCTTGAGAAATTGAGAACTTCTTCTACAGGAAGTATATCTCCCTATAATCTGCACATACATGATTAATGGTATATTTTGACATTAAAAAAAAAAAAATAATGGAATAATTTTTGTAGAATACCTATTTATAAAAATGAATTTTTTTATTGTTACTTTTACTTAATGCTCTTTTTTATCCATTTTCCAGGCTGTGGTGGCTGTAATCAAAAATTTCATCATCCATTATATTATCGGATGCATTGTATGATCTTCCACGATCCAAATTTTAGTCTCACAATCCGTAAATACCACTGCAAAGTACGTAAGTGATTAAGCTCTTTCAGCTAATCTTGTAGAAAATCTACATGAAATATCTAGTTTATTTATCCCTTGAATATTTTGTATTTATAAAATAATGTAAAAACATTATTTACTTTACTCCTTAATACTTTTCTTACTAATGTGGTCAGCATTTTAAAAGCTTGGATTCTGTAGCTTCAATAATATTAAACAAGGTAGGGATAGTGATTAGAAAACCAATCACAGTGCTTCACAACGGCTTCTGAAACACCTTTACTTTAGAATAAACTGCGCCGAGGTGGTCTAGAAATTGCTCGCATGAGTCTGTTTGTAACCCCATGCTATCTTACCCACCCCTATTTATATGGAATAATCGTCATTCTTAACTCAAACGTTGTTAATACACTGAATTCCTAATAATGATTTAAAAAAAACAAGTTGAGAAACTGTGAAAAGATTTAAAATGGGGAGAAAAAAAGGAAAAAAAAAAGCCCATGAGGGGATCGAACCTACGACCTTCGCATTATTAGCAGGACACTCTAACCAACTGAGCTAACAGAAGCCATTGCGAAGCATGCGTCCATAGATAATCAAACCGGGGATATAAGGCGTCTTTCAGAAGCCTAAAATGAGTTATGATAAAATTTTTGGAGTGAAAAATCAAAATAATTTAACAAAAATGAAAAAAAACAAACAAACAGATGAACAAATAAAAGAATTCTTTGAGTTATAATTATTAGTTCGTGGTTAATCAAGCAGCAACTATTTTTATTTATTTATTTTTTTTATTGAAAAGGATTTGCTTTCCAATGAATAAATGGTTTTATATTCTTAACTATACCACAAACACTGTGAATTTCATTTAAAATGATTAAATTTCCAGGAAAATAGATGAAAAGAGGGAGATTAAAAAAATTAAGCTACACCAATCCAAACTTTTAACTTACTCATTAAAATGGATTAAAGCTGCCAAAAGTAAAAAAAAAAAATCTGATCTCCTGTAAGGGTAAACCAGAATTTATAATCCATTTTAAGAGGCTTAGCCACAATTTATAATGCATGACTGTATTTTTTTGTATATAATTTTGTAATTTTTAATAATCAATATACATGTTGCATGAAATTTTTAACTGGCTTTGACAATTCATTAATCAAATATGGTTCATTTCCTTACATTTTAATTGGTATTCTAAGATTTTGAATTTCCTGATCAGATTTCAGTGAAAATCTGATCTTCCAAGCTGCTTGTTTTACCTCTTTAATAATCATGTCTAAATTTGTGGTACCTCCAAACAATACTCATTGATTTAACCCAACTAAGTAACATGAAGTAGCTGCCTGAAACACCAATGATACCTTTTAAGTTTTGAAATTTCCCTCGTTTTCTTCACATTTCAGTACACTAGTAACTATTCTTTAACAAACGTGATTAACACAACTCTTGAAACACGATTTTCTCATAAAACATTTGTTACCTTATCTGCAACATCTGTCGTCAGTTCTGTGATGTCTTCAATCCATTATAAAATAGTTAGTAAGAGATCCATAAGAACCTTGATGGAGTTGTGCAGATTTTGGATTGTTTTTTAATCATATTTTAATGCATTGGAAACAAGTTTATGTAAATCAAAACTTGCTGCCTAAGTCCTTATTATTGGTCTATTCGACCATTCATACACTTCTACTTTTAATAAGGTTTTATGAACCCATTATACTTGATAAATTGAATAGCAATTGTTTGAGTACTGCTACTCTTTAAACATATACTTTATATTTGCATACTTGTACCTTTCAAGCTTCTGGTTCCTAGTTTTTTTTTTACAAATGATGATTTTCATCAGATGAGCACCAGTAGTTTGGCCTCCATTTTCAATCACCTGATTTCATAGCTAAAATTTAACTTGAACCACTGAAGCTGTACCAAAATCCACTGTGTTTCTCTCCTTATTGTTCCACAAATTTCATTCAAGCCTTCAAAATAACTGACAAGCTAATTTTCATTAATTCTCCAAAGACCAAAGCTTTGAGTGTGGATCTGCCCAATAACTCTTTGAGTCGTCTTTTAGCTTCCACTTTAAACAGTCTGTTTCTATTAGCATAGTTACTTTGGTAACTAATATACTTTAAACCAGGAGTATATTTTCTCTGGATTGATAGGAGGCCCTTTCTCACTTTTACCCATTTCCCATGATTCTCTGCAACTTTTCATCCAATTTGGATAACCTTCAGTTACAAGATGATCCTTATACCCATGGAATAATATAAGGATATAATATTCCTTCTTGATATAATCTTCTTTATTCCAGACTCTCTCCTTCAAAATCTTCTGACCAAGCTTATTTATGAAAGCCATTCATAAAAACTCCCTTGAGAGTTTTCTGTATATATTTTATCAGTCAACAGAAATTTTCAATTTATCCAGCATGAATATTTATAGTCCAATTACAAGCTTCTGGTGCCACTTGATAGACTTTACCTACAAATTTAACAGCCAAACATATAAAAGGATAAAAAAATTCATTGAAATTTGGGGCCCTTTTTTTTAAAAAAAGAAGGTGGATTCTGTAAAACAGTACTAAACTTTAAAGTATTGTTATCATTTTTTTTTTTTAATTACTGAATACTTTTTGAAATATGTTTTAAAAATTAAATTTGTCAAATATCATTTGCGCATATGTTAAGATATTCAAGCCAATGACAGAATGTCAATTGTTTTTATGATTGCTTTAATGGATCTGATTTCATTTTGGAGAATATGGATGTTTACTTCATGTCATCTTCTGATTTCTTCACTTAACTATCCAGTTATTATACAATCCTTCTATGGTCTCAAAGTCCATTTTCTGCAGAGTATTAAAATGTAATGGTGCAATGAAACCAATTACACTATAAAATTCTACTGTAAGAAATTCTACTGAATTCTTCTGTAACTTTAAAATTATTGAAATTTTTTTTGGGACGGTATTGTTAATATTCTTAATAAATATTGCAATTTTAATAGTTTCCTTTACAATTATTATATTTAGGTTATTATTATTAAAGTTACTTCCAGTATAAAGATCATGTATCGAAAATTAAGTCTCAAGTGAAATATCCAATTCACATGTAAGCAATGTGTATTTTATTATGCTAAGACTCATTGTTGTGAACCAGAATGCTTAACGTGTGTGTATTAAAATAAAGAGAAATTGATAATAAATAAAATGCCCTTACTTGGAAACAGGATAAAAGGAGAATAAAAAAAGATGGTAATAAACCTACCTAGTCTGAAGAAGAGGTTTGTATAAGATACCTCAGAACATGTGCATGTGACGAATATGAATTTTGTAAATGTATTTATATTTACTTTAGTGTGTTTGGTCCCCTTTTTTAATTTGATACTACTACACACCCTATTCATGAATAATAAACCTACAGTTTTGAAGTACTGAGCATATTAAATCATCAGAGGCAGCACAAACATATGAGATATCACAAAACGTTTAGGACGACACGAGATGGGGATAAATCGATGTATCTGTTTTGTGATGTCTTATATGTTTGTGCCATCTCTGATGGAATAAGCTCAATATTCTGAAACTGTAGGTTTATTACCATCGTTTTTATTCCCCTTTTATCCTGTTTCCAAGTAAGTGCGTTTTATTTATTATCAATTTCTCTTTATTCATTGTTGTGTTTTTTTATATAAATATTTTTTGTTGTTTTTTCAGGTCTGTGGCGTAGCTGTACTCGGCAAAGAAAATATCATGAAGCATGCAGTAGAAATGCACGAAGGAAAGGGTGCTTACCAGTGCCAATACTGTAAAAAGGTAATTTCCCATTGACTTTCAGCTGCATGTTTAATATCTTACATTCTTTCTTTCTTCATCTTCTTCTTCTTCTTCTTTTTCAATTCCTCAAAGTGGCATTAAACAGTATTTTAAAGAAATGTTTACAGTTTCAGTATAAAGTATAGTAAGTAATCATATTTACTTTATTTACTTTATTGTTGGGGATTTCAGAAATAACTTCACATTAATTATATTAATATTAAATTTTAATATTTTATTATTATTAATATTTATTCACATAACAGCAGAACTTAACAAGAAAGATGAAATAGTTATCAAGAAATGCTCTAGTATGTTCTAGAATGGTAGAAATTATCTGTTATTCTTCAGAAACAAAAAAAAAAGTTTAATATAAATGTTAATTCATTGAGTCATATACTTTGTTGGTTTCTTGAAATTTTTCTTCTTAATAACAAGAGAATTTCCTCATTGGTTGTTAGATTCTGATCCATTACTTCAACATTTCAAGGAGAAAAACATAGGTTAATAGTGAACTATTTCCTAGAAATCTTTCAAGGTCTTTGCTCTTCTTCCTGTTGATATCTTCATTGTAACAGGTTCTAATTGATCCATGAAGTGTAAGAAGCAGTAGAAGAGGAATTAAAGGGAAGATGGTAGCAAAATTAAAACAGTTCATTGGTTTAATCTCTTGCCATACATTCAGAGATATTAAGTAATGATTTATTTAGTAGTCGACTTAACTTCACATGGCCCGACTTTTTCCATTGGATAATGGTAGGCCTGAGAGACGGATTTTCCTCGTAGTTTAATAATTAGCAGAATTAGAGCCTTGACTTGACTGGGATTTATAAGAGAAGATGCATTTGAGATATCTGAGATATTTGAAAATTAAAAAAAAGAATATCTTTTTTTACTGAAGAAACATCTGTTTTGAGATAAAATTGTTAAAATATATCTTAAGTTTTTATGGTTAAGGGAGTGTGTTATTTCTTAACTAAGGAAATCATATTTGAATGGGGAAAAAAAAAAAACATGTTTCCTTTAATTTATTTCCCTCCAGGGCAACATAAGTGAGGCATAAGGTCAAGGAATGAAAACAATACTAAGGATATTTAGCAAATGCTACATTTGATCAAACAGACAACAGGATTTGATATTTTATATAAAATTTAAATTGAGACTAATTAAAAATGTACATCATTGCAATAGGAATAACAAGTATGTTGTTTAGATTCAAATGCAGTTTTCCCATGAACTGCAGCCCTGTGTCAGGCAAATCAGAGGAAGGCTCACAAGTTTAATTTACTCAATCAAATATATATTCCACTTGCTGCAGACAATATAGTTAGCAGCAGAACTACACATACAATGCTATTGGAGTTGTATGGGATGACTTCTTGAAAAGCATCTAGCAAAACCTATTTATTGTTAATATAGTAATAACACATTCAAACATGCAATAGAATAGATGAGAGAATTCATCACAACACAAGCAAATACTGAAAAAAGTGGATCAGAATCTGGAAATATTCAAGATAGTTTCTCAAAATGTTGTACAGGAGGCAGTAAATGAAATTCACTGTTGAGAAATTCTTATTGTCATTAGCAAATTATATTTTAATAATTTTAGCCAAAAAACTAGAAGAATAGTTTTCTTATAATTAGGAATAACAATTTTTTTTCAACTTGTTGTAGCTGTTTTGTTTTTGTTTTTTTTTCTATTTATTTAACTTTAGGAATTCTTTTATTTAATTGAAGGATTTTTATTTAACCAAGTATTATTTCGTTTATTTCTTTTATGAAGTGAGTTTCCAGGTTTTGCTTTTGTTTTGAAATCCCTTTCACCTTCAGTTGCGCTACAGAAAAGAACAGTTGTTTATATTAAAGGCATTGTTTATATTATTGGGAATCAGGACTGTAACAATGGTTGCACTGTTTGCCTAAGGTAACCTTGTAGAATTAGATGCTTTGATAGACCTTCTTTCCCAAAATCTTTCCTAGGACCTCAGAGGACTAAGGAGTGAATTTAAGGAAGAGGATTTATTTGAATTTTGATAACATTAAGAGAGAAGACATTTTATCCTTGCATTTCACAGCATTCAAATGTATATTATGCTATCTGAAATCTTGGCAAATAAAATCCTGAATGTTTAAGGATCAATTTGTTTCTGTACATTACTTGAATCCTGAATTAATTATTTCAATTAAATCTGTACAGTAAACTTTCTTGTCTTTCCTTACAATACCCACTATCCATGTGTGACAGTGGAGAAGAGTAATTGTGAAAAATGAAGTAATGAGAATATTTTTCATTGAATGCCCATTAACATGTATCTCCATATTCTTAAAATCTTTTGGAGATGGAGGGAAGGATCATCCTTTAGTTGTTGGTCTTCTGTTTGATGCTTAATAGTAACACGTTTTTCTAATCAAAATGAAAAAAAAAAATTAAACTTGATTTTTTCATGATCTCTTATTTGTGTTTTAAATTATCTATTACAGACCTTGTAGGAGATTTTCATTAAAAATTGGAGTCTATGGAGTATTGATTCAAAATCATTATGACAAAGTAAAGCTTTTTTTTTAATTAAATTTCATCATTATTATGAGAGTAGGCTACTTCGAAATTTTACATTTTTTATTTTTTAATGACAATCCAAATACACGAATCAAATACAATTTGTGTCAAAATCATCTGCTCTTTAATGACACAAGCTTAGGTTTATCTAAATATTATTTCTGTGGTCTTAAAACTGATTTGCAGTAATTCTTATTTTTTAAATCAACGATTATAGTTTTGTTTTGTTTTTTAATAAAAAAAAAAAGATAGTAAATTTATTCAAGTAGTTTTAGTAATTTCTGAATACTTAGTTTTGGAAGGATTTTCATATTCTTTTCCATCTTTCAATTAGTAGAAAATAAATCGTGAAAAAAAAATACGAGATTCATATGTCTGGCATTTATACATGTTAATAACATTTTCTACAATTACAAAAATGTTTTGTTTTTTGTTTATTTATGATTAAAGATAGAGCTAAGCTTCCTCAGTGAATAAGTGAATGATTAACTGATATATGATAGCTGTGGTTTGTGGTCGAAGAATATAATTTCTGAGGAAGGAAAAAGTAGAATTTTTAATCATCAATTAAATCTAAGCATCAGTTCTCAGATCTTCTCCCGTTATTTCCAGAACAGATAAATCAGATTTAAACCCTATGAAATGTTTTTATTATTAATAATAACAATTTTTCAGGACTTGTTTTACTTTCAATGTAATACGGAGATCAATTGGAACTAAAAACAATTCCACAATACAAATTGACAATCTTCTATATTGTAAGTCCAGACTGCTTGGACAGGGTGACAAACCGTCCTGATATGGCTGGGATTGTCCCGATTGAGAAGCAAATGTCCTGCATCATTTTAAAATTTATAATTAGCCTCAAATGATTAAAAAAAAGTTAACAATCTTAATAATCAGACAAATTAAGACTGAAATTTTACATTAATATTTATGTATGTTATTTCAAGAGTTAATTTGTTCTTGTAAAATCTCTTTGTAAATTTCTTGTATCTATAAAAGGTAGAGAAGATATTCTTCATGAGAATATACAGTTTTGCTATTAAATGATGAAACAACATTTGTAAAACTGAAATAACAGTGCCAAGGTCTACAACTGTTTATCACTTTTCAAACTTATATCCATTTAATCATCAACAGAGATTAGAACAATGAAGTAAATCCTTGAAGCGCTATTGAAATTGTTCCTAGATAGCATCACTTATTTGCTGTGTCATTCTGTCCTGAATGATCTTATAATATTGTTAAAATTACCTTTTAACAAAGCCTTAATTCTTTGGAACAGAAAAAAATGATCTCTTAGTGTCAAGTCGACTGAGACTTGACTTGGCTGGAAAGGTACTCATTTAGTTGTGATTGCTTTGTAAAAAATTGATTCATGTTCAGGACTTTACTGTACTTTGCTCCATAATCTAGATGTAGTGTACATCAAGTACTATTAAGCCATCTCAATATACCCAATGCCTAAAAGCACATTGTAGTATTGCGAATGGATACTACTGTAACTTTTACAGTGTACACATTAAAAAATATATAGATCTTATTATTTAATAGTTATTTTATGTATTTCCTTTGACTACTGTCCTCTTTCTTATGTTCTAACTTTTTAAAACTTGAGAGAATTTTTACTGAAAAATGAAACTAACTGGAAGAAGAAAAAAATTTAATCAAATCATCTTCATTTTTGAATGCTTTTAAAAGATTTTAATTATAATAAAAATCACTTTTCATCTTTCTTGTTTCAGAATTAAGCATGGGATACATATTTTTTTTTTTGAATTAGTTGATCTAATTTTTTAATTGCAATTTTTATACAAAAAGAAAAAAACTCTCATGTTATGTATAATTAGCACATTTTTATATTAAGCTAATCAATAACAAATTTAATATGATTTAAGTTTTAAAAAAGTGTTTGCAATAAACATTGGCTGATTAATGTTTATTAATGTAAATAAATTTATTTTTAAAGACAAACATGGAAGGTTTTTTCTTTCTTTTCTTTTTTTTTTTCTTTTTATTTCCTATTTTAAGATTTTACTGAAGACAGTTGCCAGATGCATGCATTTGATGAGCCTGTTTCATTTCTATAGACTTTTCACCTTATTAAAATCTTCACTGGGAACATAACTCCCTGTTTTGTGCACTCTTTATTTTTGTTTGTTTTACGCAGGAATCCCCAGTACACTTCTTTTTTTGACAAAAAAAAATGTAACAACCGTAGAAGAAGAAAAAAAAATCTTACGATAAAGTTTGCTTTTGTATTGTACAAGGAAGTGCATCCTTTTCTTCAGCCATTCTACGAAGAACTTTGTTTGTTTTCACAAATCAAAGTCAGACTTTGGCTGGAACCAAAAAAATATGATCCTTTTTTTTTCCAAATTAAATTATAAAATTCTAAATTCCGTTCTTATTTTTGTAGCATTTCATATTCAACTATTTTATTGTATTTCCTATGTTTGTTTTAAAATCCTTCAACTGAATAGAATTTTCAGACTTTTGCACTTTTTTTTTCTTTTATTATTCATTTTTTTTAAAAATATCTTTCTTTTCCAATTTTTAAATTTTATATATTTTAATGTCTTTTTTTCTATTATCAGTGGATTTTAAAATATAATTACCATTCCAATAAAAGCTTTTTTTTTTTTTTTTTTTTTTTCAACCACAGAGGTTCATTAATTTTGGCCTGTCTATCTCGCTTAATTTTAGTTTTTCCTTCGCCTCAATTATCTCGAGATGCACAGAACCTACGGCTGCCGGCTAAACCCGCAGCGGAGTCGGCCACTCTGTGACCTCTGTGGCAAGAAATTCTGCCAGCCGCAGAAATTAAAGGTGCACATCAGGCGCATGCATTCTGGTGAGTCTTCTGGGTCCCGGTTCTATCTGTATTTTTTTTTTTTATTTCACTTTTGAAAACTTTTTATATCTAAATGCATTTGCAGCCACTTTTTAATTGCAGATCCGGCTTATTTTTGGATGATTTCTTTAAATTCATTATAACAGAAATGTTTCAAAATTTAGAAAACAATAAAGTATATTCACATATTTGTATATATTATTTTAAGACCTTTCATCATCTATAGCAGATGTGGTGGTTAATAATAGTCATAGTACATTTGAGAGTCATTAGAATGGTACTGTAATAATCTATTTGAATCATATAAGAAGTCTGTTTAGTTTTTTAATCCTACGAAATCAACAACATGATTTTCATTACTGTTGTACAACTGTATCACTAACTTCTTAGAAGTTCAATCTTTAGTTTTGTTAAGTATTCGATTTAGTTCATTTCTTACTTAGCAGTTATGAAATCTGAAGAAAGAAATTCTTAAAATATTTCAATTTGAAATGTTTATGTGAATTAATATGTATTTTTCCCAAATTTCCAAATAATTCATAACAAAGATTTGTTATTTGATATAGTAAAAAGAATTAATAAAATACATAGGAACTATAATTTGCTAGTTACTGAATAGATAAATAATTATATAGTGAATTTCAGAAAATGTTATTATAATGCTTTCAGTTATATTATCCCCATATCTTTGGAATTATAAATAGCCTTAGTCAAAAAAGACCTCATTTTTGATGTCCCTTTTGCCACAAAAACTTTTTTTATCCCCAGAAACTACCAATTGAAAGGTCTTATTTGATGGAATTTGGATTCAAAACTGTTTACTATCTGATACAAAATTGCAAACTGAAATCATTCAAAATTTGCTGATAATTTTGGAGCAAATAAGAATGCATAATGCTGTAGATAGCTAAGAGAAAAAAAATAATCTAATAATAATAAACATCAATCAGTAAAATCAAATCAAAAAACGTCCTTCTACTCCCCCACCCCCAATTTTTTTTAAAAAATTTAACAAATTTATCTTAAATTTGTTGATAGTTCAATGCAGTGAAGGATTAGTTAGATCCGTAATTTACAGAAAATAATAAAAGTTCCAAATTTTCTGTTATCTTTAACCTTCATGGGATGACTTAGATGCATTTTAACCTTATTTGATTCTTCTCTCATGAGATTTTACTTGAATAGATACCAAATTTTTTAAATCAAACAAAAATCTAGTAGCATTTGATTCCAAGTCTTTCTTTATTTGCTCCAAAATATTCCCATCCTTATTTATATATATATATGTGCAATTTTCCATAATTTGTTTTTAGTTCTTCCTGCGCCTCCATTCACTTGATACACACGTATCGTATAGTTGTAAGCTGAATCCATGGAAGACTCACCCATTGTGTGAGACTTGTGGGAAGAAATTCTGCCAGCCACAACATCTCAGAGCCCACATTAAGCGAATGCATTCAGGTCAGTGTCATGTGTGACACAAAAAAAATAAATAAATAAAAAACATTGACTTCAAATCTGACAACTTTGTATCTTCAAGTTAAGTTAGTTAACTTAAAAGCATACTTAAAATGGGTTTATTTATATTTGGTTTAGTTATTATTAATTGTTAAGAAAGCTTTACTTTTAACATGCACTTGTCAACAAGATATTCCACAATACATTTTAAGTTACTTTATTACATATTGCTGATTACAATAATAATCTATGTAATCTGAATTTACTGCAAAAACAAGAATCCATATAAAATTTTATGTATGGTCCATTGCAATGCAATATTTCAGCAAATTAACATTGTAATATCACTCACAATTGCTTCAGAAAACATGGCAAATATGTCTTTGAATAATTAATCTAAATAATGAAAGATGGTTTTAATATGTTTGTGTTATACAAAGAAATGTATTGCGATCTTAAAATCCTAATTAAGAATGAAAGGGTGTATTCTGATTACAGAACAAAAAAAAATCATATTCTTATGTATTTTTATCATTTGCTAAAATTACAAAATGAGTTGGTTAGTGTTTGAAAAGGAAAAAAAAAAAAGAAAATTATCATTAATCTTTAATAACAAAACACTTTTTTGCTCTAATTTCATTTTAAATCAAATTGCATTGTGGATGTTAATAAAATGACAAGGAAATGATTTAAAAGTTCTTGGGTGTATTTATTTTAACTATAGATCTTGTGCATCTTAACAATAGGAAGTGACATCTTGCAGAATGACAGTATGAAAGCCACTTAAAGTAAAAATACATGAATGAAACCTGCACATTACATAATTGATGTAGTTCATGTTTCTGAATTGCCCTTCATTCTCTAAAGTGATATGGTTTTGTCCCAAAGTGATATGAGATAGAATCTCTCTATGAATAAAAGGAAACCATTCTGATTTTGATCATTTAGAAATGTTGATATGGAAAGCTGCTGGGTTTTTTATTTGTGGAGCAATTTCAGTTTTGGCATAACTTACATAATGATTTGAAATTATTTATTACAGCAAAGCTAACGTTTCAAGAATACATTAATATCAGCAACATGTAATTGATGCACAAATGATAGAATACACATGATTAATTGTTTAAACTACACAAAAATAGCTCTGAGAAGTAGGTCAGAGATTTCCATTGGATTATGATTTACAAAAACTATTAAATGTCTTTTGAATAATGGTGGCCAACCTTTGATATTAAGTTTGTTGATTCATTACTTTCACACTAGTGAATACACTACTGCATATTGTATTTGTTCTTTGAGTCAGAATGTTTAGACTGATGCCATACTTTTCAATGGATTTTAGGGAAAATTCATTGTTGGCTTGAACTGGGTAAAACATGATTTTTGTAGTGGCACAAGCTTAGAGCAAAAAAAGCCAACTTTTCAAGACTTTTGGCATCTTTTAAATCAAATCCTAAATCATCCAAATCCACTTTCGATAATGTTTGCAAAGTTTAATAAAATCCAGTTGGATTTTTTTTTCCCTTGAGAGTTATTATGTCTTCAGAGTACAGATAGACACAATGCCTGATTCATTTGTTTTGTTGTTTTAAGTTCAGACTCCAGATCTCCAACAAAACCAATAAAACTTAAAAAAAAAAAAAAAAAAATAGCAGTACTTCCAGTGCTTAAAATAATAATCATATTTTGCTATTGACAAGACTTTTAATATTGACAAGACCTTTAGATTCTCATGTTAGACCTGAATCGGCAACCTTTTTGCTACAAAGAGCAATTTTTCATAAGTTGAACAAAATCCGAAGTACCAACAGCTGTAAGCCCCATTCGCCAGTCAACCAAAAATAATAAAAAAAAAAAAAAAAAAATATCAGCTCACATCAAGGAATCAGAAAATAAAATGATAATAATGCCAGTATCGCAAAACTTTGGATGTGTGAACCTTAAAGAGCTACACGCTGCACAGGACTAATTTCTATTTGAAATTATATCATGAAACATCTTAAGATTTAAAAAACTTGATAAAAAAAAGGCAATATGTTGAATTTTTATTATGAAGTCTATCTGATCATATCATTTTGAACATAAAGTAGCTGATATTGAGGCAGTTCAGGCTAATGAAATACAACAAACAAAATAGTGTGAGACTGGTCATCGAAAGTCATGAAATTAAACTTAATAGTGATGTTTTGAATACTAGAACCAATATTCTAATATTCAGTGGTGATGAGAGATTGCAATAAACATGCATCTATCAGAATTGTAACTTGGATTACAAAAGTACCATTGCTCAAGACCACAATGTCTTCTAGTCATTATTTAAATGAGTTTCACTATCAAAGATACAGACTTGATTATTGGAGTGTCTTGATTCTTTTGAAGTGCACAATGTAACATCTTGGATAAGGTTTGGAGACGTAACATGAATAACAATAAAATTTAAACAAATTTGAAACAAACTTATGTTAGAATCTGATTTAATTAGAGCTGATGTTAAAATTTATATTCAGAGTGTGGCATCATGAACAGAATTTCATTTGCCATCTTTTTAGGATGGAAGTAATTCTTAAAATTACAACTCAATTATACATGTGATTGGCTATTTATCTTTAATGCCAACTTTCAACTTATACTTTTCCATACGATTTTTAGTAATTATTGGTATGGTTTCTTCAAAGTTGTTTTACATGGCAAATAAAGATGTGAATTATGACATTGCAGTACACTAGTAATTACTTAACACACTGGATAAAACATTGGATTAAATGTTCATTTCTTTTCACGTATCTTTTTAAGAGGAGGAAAAATGTTATATTAAGGACTAAATGTGTAGATCCCACTAGAAGGGTCTGATTGTCCAGGTAGGATGAATAATGGTCGACCAGAAAAATGGATGTTTGGAGAAAAGCTAAATTTCAGAGTAGTTGAGATAATGTATTTAAAATCATTTAAAGGATGGCACAGGAACAATGGAAAGCACCCAGAAAGCACTTAATACTAAGTGATTAAAGATCAGTGCAGGTAACAGCATACATTACACCAAGAGAAAGAAAATTAGAAATGGACTGAAAATAAAATAAAATGATTGAATGTGCAGGGATTAAAGAGAAATTTTGTTTATCTATTCTAGTCATATGTCAGTAAAGGCATAAGTGCACTGGCACAGAACACAACATACCTAGTAAAAGGAAGGTAAAATTAATAAAAAGTACAAAGCATAAGTGATCTTAATAGCAAATTGCTAGCATAGACTGGCATTTAATGGACAGTGCACTATTGAGTAAATGATTTACAGTCGTACCAAGAGTTATTTCTCTTCAAATTATGATGCTTTGGACATAGAGAATTGCCACCATTCCCCAAAATTGAAGAACTTACTTCAGAGTTATGACTCTTTTAGTGTCATGATGCTACCACACTTCCAACTAGTGGTATTGCTGTCATCAGTATGTTTACAAACACAGTTAGCTCTCGTCTTTTTGTATTATTTTGTTATAAATGCATCATTTATGTCAGTTATACATGTATTTGACAATCGCAGTGCAGTAGTACATGCATCAATAGTATAAAAAAATGACAGTTCTTTGACTTGCAGATATTTTCAATTTATGCAGTTTCAAATCTAAGATGACCTAATTCCAGGATATGCCTGATACTCAAAAAATATTTCAGACAATAATAAGTTTTAGCAGTATAGTATTGTTTACCTATTCAGAGATCAAAACAATGAGGAAAATCATTCAAGGATAAAGCAGGAGTGACTGGTTATGAAGTGAGGATGGTGTAAGCTGGCAAAATTACAAAAAATTAAAATTACAATCATACATCAGGAGTAATTAGTTGTTTGTTTCTTTGATCAACACATGTTTGGTTTGCAATATTTTAATTGCACAAGAGGAAGATAAGCTCAGCTATATACGGAACAAGGTATAAAATTGAGAACAAGTCATTGAAAGGAATAGAAATATACACAGAAGCAAGAAAGAAAAACGTCCAACCTATGCCGGAATTTGAATCCAGGTTCAGACATATCAGCCACATGACAAGTAACAGCAACCTGATAAGTAAAGACAGATTAAGGTGAGAAAATTTGCATCTGTGAAAGAAATAAAGAGGCTGGAAAGAATTGAAACTATCCTAATTAGAGAATAGTTAAATAGAATAATTATTTCATTAATTAATGAGTAATATTTTGGTTGTAACAGAAAAAAAGAGGAACAAGAATATTATTGCGCCAAGTTGGAACTTCAATTTCAGATCTTTACATTTATGAAAAATCTGTTAGAAAGTAATGGAAACATTTTAAAGCCCTAGAAAAAAACTTGTACTATTCCATCCTGAATGTGCAATTAATCAGCAGATCTTACAATTAATCTATCTGTCTGTCATCTGTCTGGAAGATTCATTACACACTAAATTTGTCACAAAGTTGGTTTAGATGACATAGCCTAAAATGAGTTTCAGAGAAAGATCGAAAGTGATGTCATTGAACCAAGTTACACAGTATCCGTCAACCCGAAACCTAGTTCCACCTTTCTGTAAATTTGTTCTGCAAGCAAAATGTTTTGTATGATGTGAAATTACTTTAAGTTTGTACTAATATGTAATAAAGTGTTTAAAATTACTTTTTGTAAAAATTTTCAAACTAGTAAAAATGAGTTGTACTATTGGTTATACTCTGGCTGCCTTCACCAGCTCGCTTTTAAAGTTAGTTGTAAAGGTCAGTCTTTGTGTGGTCCTGTAAAACAGATAATTTGACTGGCGAGAATAAAATATGTGTAATTTAAAAAGGATTAATTAAAAAACAAAATAAAAAGTTAGAGAAAGAGTAAGAAAAAAAAAAGAAAGGCATTTAGGAGAATTGATCCAGTGAACCTTAGCATGAAAGACAGATGCTTAGACCGTCTCGCCGCCACGGAATAGAGATTCCTATGCTTGACGTCACTCCTGATCTTTTTCTGAAATGCAGTGTAGAGAGAGATTCAAAATTTATTCTACTGTGACTTAGATCAAGCAATTTTGGATGGACATAGAAGAAAAAGTAATATCCAAGATTTGAATCCAGACCAAGCATACACCAGAATTGAAATATCAACAATTTGACCACTTTGATCTTTTACTCATTGAAAGATTCTTCAGCATTGCCTTGAGCCATCTAAAAAAATCAAAGCTGAGAGAAATAGAATCACAAGGAATATTAACAAAGAAAGTATCCTTTGGTAGAAAAAGTAGCAAAATTAAAATTGAATGTAGAGTAGGATATGAATTAATTCACTATTAGAATTGGTCTTGCAAAAACATGAGCATAAAGTTTGAATGACATTATAACATGCAGTGCAATAAGTTGAGCAAGCAATCTAAAGGACAGTTAATATAAAGCAGAGAGTTATACATTATCTAGCTTCAGGGCATGCTTTTGTCTGAAGCAAATACAGCTGCCCTTCAATAATTGCATTAATATGAAGTTGACTGGAAGTGTGTATTGTACTCTATAGAATATAGAGAGATAATAACTTGTCTTATTTGAACTTTCTAAGTCTTTTAAATCCCTAAAAATGAATCTCAGATTTTGATCTTGTAGAAAAATACATATTTGTCTAATAAAATTACCAACTGCTTATCAAGAGTATTGCATACAATGATATGTCTACCTTTGAAGACTGCAAGATTGAATGAATTGGGTTAAATTTATATTTGGAATATAGAGTACATACATTTGTTAAGGACATCTATACTTGCAAATAGCAAGAATAAAACAAAAATTATGTCTTAACATTTGCTTTTCCAAAAGGGCATCTATAAACAAAGAATAATTGGTTATGGTCTTGTGGCCTCAGTATGATAAAAAAAAAAATCTTTCTGAAAGGTGAAAAGGGTTGCAACATTTATAGAGATTATATTGTAACATTGGAAACATAAGGAAAGATTTGCTGTATCAATCTTCATAAAGAAAACAACGTTACAGAGATCTAATCAGGAATCCAGATGGTGAATTAGAGATAAAGAGAGGTAGAAATATGCACAGTCATTTGAGAAACACAAAGTTATTTGAAGCTCATGAGAAACAACGTTTGCATTGTTCAGGTTTATGTCAGACCTGAATGTTGGTGGTCCACCATTACGTGAAAAATACATCTTCTGCTAAAGATCGGAAAGAATTGTAATGATCTTGGATATCATGAAGAGATTCAATTAATGATGTGTGAGTTCAGCAATTGAATTATCCTTTCTGATGGGTGATAGAGCACATGTGAATTGATACAATAAATTCACATCAAATTTATTGCACCTTTGGAACATCAAAAGGGAGATGAAGTAAGAATGTAGCCATATAAACTGATGTGGATGAGATAACAGTTAATCATAATGAAAAAGAACTCTTCCATCAATGTTCTGAACTAGCCAATTTCACATTAAATATAAATTTCACATTACAACTCTTTAAATATATATATTTTTAAAGAGTTTTAATGGAATCTATCTCCCTTAATTACTCAATTGTGAAGAATTAGGGAAACAACTTTGACTCTATTACCAAATGTTTAAGTGAATAATTTATGAGGGCAGCAATCTTACTATCAGTTACTAGAGCTCTCCCTTAATTAGTCAATGATCTTCTGTGCTTATTTTTAATCATTCTATCTATTGTTTTAGAGCTGCTCTTGGTTGCTCGTGTATTGTTTTTCTCCTTGACATTTGGTGAATGTCAAAAGGTCTTTATACAGTTGTTAAAAATAAGAAAAGGAATTTAATTGTTTTATCCATTTAGATTTTAAAAGAATAAAAAGATAATGTAATGTAAAGTTTTTATAATTTAATTAAGTTTATTGAGTAATTCATTTTTGATATTTTTTCTACATATATTTTGAGTATTGTATTTGTTTGTCATTTACACTTACTTAATTTATGTCTCCCCCTTCACCTTACAGCTCTTAAGAATTAATTATTTTTTATTACGATTTATTCTACTTGAGATATCTCATCTCATAAAGTGAGATGCTAATCTGATTCATTCGATCTTCTTGAATGATAAGCTAATGAAAATTCTTGGGAAACAAGCAGGAAATTCAAGGATAGCTGACTTTTTTATTTTAAGAATCTCTATCAGTTAGAGTTTTGTGATAAATTTGCTGAAGCTTCATTCATGATACCTAAAGCTATAATTACTACTGAAAATTAAGAAGCATTAACTACTATAATATTTTACTTCTATTTTGTGAAGCAAAAATATTAACTACTGCTTCTATTTTGTGTACATCCTGATACTCAATGGCTAATAAAATATACTTATTTTTCTGTTCTAATTTATTTATGTTGTGATGCATTATGTCTCTCGGGTATGCCATTTACCATCTAAGATCAGTCAGCAATATTTCTGGTCTCTTTGCTGAGACAGTTTTATCAACTGGGTTAACATATTATATATGCCGTTTCGGCATGGCCGAGGGGTCTGACTGTGGTCTAGCATGAGGCAGATGTGTTGGAATCTGGGTTCAATCCCGGCGTGGTGCTTGGATGTTTCTTTCTTCTTCAGTATTTGTTTCTCTTCATAGGAGGCAGAAGTCTGACTGTCAGCTTAGGGTGCCTCTGGATAATAAATCCAAATGACAGTAAAGCAACAAAACTTTCCCATCATAGAGTGTCCCTCTATGACCAGTGATCTGAAAATGAATCTGCGGATGCAACAGCAACAACACATTGTATCACAAATGATTTGTTTCCAGAATTGGCTTAGTTTATAACAACAAACTAGTTCTCCTGATGAAATTAACTGATGGGCTACTTATGCTATTAGATTATGTCTACATATTATTTTGTGTTTGCCAAATGTGTACAACCCAATATGATGAGAAGCACTGATCAGATACATCTACGTTTGCAATTACCCACTTGGGATCATTAGTTGCTATGAATCATAACAATTTATATGTAATTGTATAGAATTGTAACAGTTGTAATGTTGATAGAAAGAACCCTTTGTCAATAAAATTAAATTGAAAAACTTTAATTAGCTTACCTTTGAAAGCCTGTTAGCATTATTATTGAGATTATTATTGATAATTAATTAATTATTAAGATTTTAAAAACTACCTTATATCTTTTACGTTAAAGTTTATCCATCAAAAATTGGATCTAACTTTATCTACTCAAATGCATTTTATTCCTTTTCTTATTTTAAAGTTGCTTATTTATAAAACTCTTTCAACATTGAAAACACACTGAACATTAAAACATTTTGTAACTCTGTATGTTTTACCCACATCACTGTTTATTTTCTTTTGATACTTTGGTGTGGATTTATGTAACATTGTGTATATTTGAGCCAGATGTTGTTGTTTACATTTTTGGCAATCAAAATTATTTTAATTTTATTTTTTCCTAAATCTTTCTACATTCATTGGGAAAATGTTATGTTAGGAGGGGCAAGCCTTATTAATAAAATGATACATTTCCAGTTGAAGACTGGAATAGTTATAATGAATAGTAATTTATTACCATTTTCCAATAACTAGTCATTTTAAATTTTCATTACTAATAGTATTTAAGACAAAAAAGTTTAATTAATGAATATTGGAGTATGTTGAAATTAGGTTTTACTATTTCTATTTTTTTTTCAAACAAGGAAATTAAGTGAGATAATATAAACTTGATAAGTTACACCTTTGAAACATAAAGGTGTTAAAGGGTCCCAATAGCTTTTATCCAGAAATATAATTTCATAGTAAAAAATGAATTTTAAAAATTCACTATTTTCAGCGAATTTCAATAAAAAAATTTCACTCATTTTATTCCACTTCTCTGCTTATTAGCATGTTTGTTTGTCAGTAACTTTTTAAAGGTTTCTAGTTACCTGGAGAAGATACTAGAAAACTCTTGCCAGATTCAGCAGTAAAATTCATATTTTTAAATGAATCTCTATTCAGTATTATTTTTTTGATTTAATTTACTAGGATATTCTTAAAATTGAGTTTTATAGATTGAACTACTTCAGACACTTGTCTATATTGAAAACTGCAAGCCTCTAAAACACTTCTATTTTAATTGCAGAAATCACATTAATTTTTTTTTTTTCTTTTTTATACAATTCATTGCATAAATGTTCTGCTAGCCATTATGTCATAAGGTTCTGCTGACCCCAGTTGAAAAGCTGCTGGTAACAGTACAGTAAAAAAATGGCTAAAAAGAATCTTACAATTCAAAGTCAAATCCATTTCATTTATTAGCTGTTGATTGAAACTATTTGCTGATAATAAAAATTCCTTTAGTTAATGCAGGGTTAGTTCTCACTCTGCTAAATTATCTCTCTCAAAAAATTTGTAAAAGAAAAACATCCTAATCCATAATAAGCAAATGAGGTTTTTATGAATTAAATACTGGAACAATGTTGGTTGTATATATAATCTGTATTAATTCATTTCAACTTTATATTGTACATTATTGTGGTGACTTTTGATAATCATTCTGATAAGTTTGTTTCAAATTTGTAATGATAGCATTAGACTTCATTGTGCAAATGTCTTCATCTGATCTTATTATATTAAAGTTAACAACTTAAGAACCCAATTGTGTCAGTTTTGAAGATGCTTTTTCAGAAAGCCATATACTATACATGTGAACTAGTCTTTTAATAATTAGCATATCAGTTTTCTCAAGTGCTGATGCCCAGCATGAAACGTAATGCAATTCTAGACTTTGAAGATATATAATCCTTTTAGCTCACATAATCATCATATGGCAAATATTTTCATTAAGTATCATATTCTTTAAGCTGTCGAACCATCCCCTAATATCATCATGCATGCATCTAGACCAGCAGTGTTCAACCTTTATGATCTCTTATGGAATATAACTTTTTTTGGTTGTTCTCCACAATTTTCATCTTTGTTGATTTCTTTATTTTCTTAATTTTCATCTATCCTACATTATTTCTTAGATATCATCTTAGTATATACTATTTTCCAGTGGGTACCAGGCCAATAATGCCATTTCTTATTCTGGATAAGTATCTCTCAAACACCATCATATTTGGCCTTGTTTGGTCTGATCGTTGATTTTTTTTTGCTTCAATCCTACTTAGAATACCTTATTTCTAGTTTAAAATGTATAATTTCAAGAAAACTTAAAGTTCAAAATTTTTCTTTCCAAAAAAAGTTAAAGCTTGGACAGAGAAACCATGTAGCATGTTACATTTCTGAAAACAATCAGGAGACTTTTCAAGCGAAGGATTAAGTGATAGAAAAACTGACATGCTGAAAAAGCAGCAAATGTGAACAGAATACTGGTGTCAGTATTGAGTTCGTTGAGTTGTTCTCATTCAGTAGGAAGTTACAGCTGCAGATATGTTTCTTTGAAAGATGTTGCAGCAATGCAGGTTTCCAGAATCTACAGCTTGGAGAGCAATCAGAAGGCTAATAGCTGATCTCACACAGAAAATAATGTTAGAAGCAGTTGAATTAGCTCAAATAAAACAATCTGTATTTGAGTTTAGTATCCTATAGGAATCTCCAATGTAATGAATTTAACTGCAGTACTTTACTGCAGTCACAGGATGGTGCGTATTCATATAGACCTAATGAAATCAGTTCTACACAGAAGGACAATTTGGCTTGCGATTGTTATTCTTGACCTGGAAAGACTGCAAGAGCAAATTGGAAACTATTGCAGGTGGGACCATGAAAAAGTAACACTTTTGTCCTCTTCTCTGACAAGCAGTAAAGTCTGGAGCCTAATAATCATTGCATCTTTATCTTGCATGAACGAAAAATACAGACGATTCCAATCTTTATTCAGGAAATAAATAGCTTCAGTTGTGGTGGTCAAGCAAAAGCACTGTTAGTTCTAAGATCTCTGTATCTTCTGAAATGGACTCTTGTTAGGTTATATTATGTATAGTTTTTTCCTTTGTTGATTCATTCCTTTTCTTGGATCCTTGCATCACGCCAAGCAGGTGAACATCAAACACTGAAATGGTCAGCATTTTTTTATGAATTGAATGCTGTTGGGCATGTGAGATGTACTGGCCAGATGTGTTGCAAATCACCCACCTCCTCACATGACGCTTTGGCAATGGGAACATCTCCTTGATAGTACAGCCATTCATTATATCTCTGATTTGCCAGTGACTAACTAACTGCCAATAATCAATCATTCTATTATAAAATAGTGAACACTACTGAACTCCATTTTATTCATATCTAACTTTTCTACAAAGTGTGTTCTTCTTTATTACTGTCAAGTTTTTTTCATTGCATTTCTTTGTTTTTTTTTTTTTTTTCATCTTTCATATTCATGTTTTTCACACGAATCCATCCTGTGAATGCCCAAGCACAATCACATTTATAATATCTAATAAGTTTTTGAAGCAGTGTAAAAAGTATTAAAGATTTACATATAATTAAAGACCCTTTAAATATGCAGTATAAGTTTCTTCTTTAGAATAGCCTGTTACATAATTTTTAAAATCACTGATTCTGTTTACAATTTTTTTTCACATCTAGCAGGAACAGTTCAGTTTAGGAATCCATATAATGAAGAGGATTAAGCTAGTTGTTCTTTCTCCTCCAGACTGAGGATGCATTATGCCTCTTGCATATAGAAGTTATGTGCATGGAATTTCCATATAGAAACTATATTTTGTGTGATAATGATGTGCAGTAAGAGACAGTTGAATCTTGCATCTTAGCACTACTTGGATTACTTAACAAAGATGGAACTTCTTAAGCGATGTTGTTAATTTCTTCATTACACTTGGTAGCTTACAATTGGATAAGAGAAATAATTTATTATGCATCTATTAGAAAATTTTGAATAATCCAGTGTTTAATGTGTACTGATTGTATTGCATATTTATTTGATTGTATTCCATAATTTTTACCATACAAATTTATGTATATATTCATTATTCTGACTGTATACTTTTTTTTAATCCAAACAGACATGTCTGAAGTTTTGAAAGAGTTCCAATGTAAAAACTGTTTGAAACTTCTGGGGTCAAGGGCAGCTTTACAGCGCCACCTGAAGGAGGTTCATAACAAAGATCAAAATATAGCTGCAACTTGTGACCGCTGTGGCAAAACTTTCCAAAACAAATCGAATCTCAAAATACACATGCTTACTCATTCAGGTGTGAAGCCTTTCAGGTGGGTAGTCATTTTATCAATTAAATCTGAATATTTAAAAAATTTTGTATCATCTTCTTTCTCATATTAAACAAAAAAATGTATAATCTTTATCTCCAGTTTTAGTAAATTCAATAAGATAAGTCCTTTTACCTTCCATTGCTTTGTTAATTTGAATAAATGTTCTCTTTTCAAGACATAAATATTCAAAACTGTATAAGCTTTTTTACACAAATTTCTGTAATTAGGCAAATCATGTGATTAAATCGGATATTTTTTTTTTTTAATAATGTTCTTAATCAGATTTGATGGAATTATTAAACATTCCTTCCATGGCCAATAAATAGAATGATTAGAAAGATAATTAAGAGGGGAAAAAGTAAATAAAAGAACAAACAGAAAGTCTATTTATTGTTCCTTTTTTATTTAATTGCTTATATTCTCTTATTTATTTATTTTTCCTTTTTGTTGTTTAGTTGAATAATTGATTTCTATGTAAATTAAATAGTTTTGGTTTTATCTATCTATCTATCTATCTATCTATCTATCTATCTATCTATCTAT
>JAFIDM010004315.1:54470266-54566491 GCA_023159025.1 Thereuonema tuberculata | reverse complement strand
TATCTATCTATCTATCTATCTATCTATCTATCTATCTATCTATCTATATCTATTCATCCATCCATCTATCTATCTATCTATCTATCTATATCTATTCATCCATCCATCTATCTATCTATCTATCTATTTCCATTTCTTGTCTCTGCTACAGTGTTATTAAAATGAAGCTGCTTTAACCTCTCCTCCTGGACAGAAAAACAGTAAAAAGCATCTCACAAGCAAATGAAGATCATTGTATCGGCATCTCTAACTTTTAAAACAAATAAATGATAATAATAATGAAGCACAAATATTGAAGGCTTCGTAAAAGATTTGAAATTAAGTTGTTTCCAAAATAAAGTTAAAAGCAGCGTCTACAAGGTATAAGTCTACGGAGATAGAATTATATTTCTATCCATATTAAAATGAGAAATATTGAATATACAATAAGAAGTATAATTCTTATAGCATTAAGTTCAATAGTTTCTTATTAAATTAGTTTCTTTTAGGGTAATGCTTTTCAGGGTAACAACTTTTCACCCTCTGGAGACTCAAATAGTATATCTGATCTAAAATTTCCTAAAAAGAAATCTTTCAAAGACCCCCTCAAAAAAAAGCAAGTTGGTATATTATAGTTTTATAAAAATGAACGCCAACTTTAATGTTTTGATTTGAATGTGTTACATTAAATGCAGCAAATGAACTTCCTAACTTATAACCAGGAATCAGACGTATACCCAGAATTTTCAATGGAGGGGATATAATGGGTGATTCATAAAGTGCTGGAAAAATAAGCTTATAAAGAACGAACATCGAAATATTTTTCTGTCAAATTTGTTGTAAAAAAAAGTAGGGCTTTGATTTCCAATCGAACATGCGATTCTGAGTCGGATGATGAAGTCCCCATTTTAGCCTTTTTTTCTGCCCCTATGAAAAAAAAATGGTATAGTTAGCACCCTTTACAACCGGGAAGAGCAAGGAAAGGGTACTTCCAGTACTTTATGAATCACCCTGTATAGTGGTCGTTCAGCCAAAAATAAAAAAAAAAAGTTGTGCCATTTTTCCAAAATGGAGTGATTGTTATGAATAAAATGATAGCTTTCCAACCAAAAAAAAAAAAAAAAATAGATCCAGAATGCTAGATTTCTTCCATTTTCAGATGCAGTAGGAAGGGGTTGCCAACTCCAATCCTCTCTTTACGCCAATGGCAGACACCTTAAAATCAACGATGAAGTTGTCAGTACTAATTTTGCACAGTTAAAAACAAAACAAAACATATAACATAATTAGTTGATGATTATAATTTGAGAATCAGAATTCTGAGATGTAAATCACAAGATCTTCACACAAAGGCACTTAGTAGTGAAAGAATATCTCATATAAAATGATTTGTTTTTAATTAGATTTTATTTGTTTATTAATGTGTTCAGGTTATTAAAACTTCCAAGATTCGCAGAAAAGCAGTGTTACAAAAAAAAAAAAAAATGAGGATTATTTAAGGATGACTGAACTGTTTAATGCAAATGGAAAACAAGTGAATAGAGTTTTGTGCTAAAGAATAAATTTAAGGGAGACCCATAATAATAAAAAAATTTAAAAATAATAAGAAGAAAAGAAAGTTCAATGATGTAAGAAAAATTGAAAAAAAGTTAGGGAAATAAGAAAAAAAAAACCCAGTTATTGAGAAAAAAAGATTAAGAGAAGAAAAAAAAGTAGATATACGGATTCGAACTGACAACCTTCAGTGTATGAGTCCGATACCTTAATCATCAAGCTATAGCTGACAACTGAAATGAGATGGTTGAATTTGTAATGCTTCAGCTAATAGTGGAACTCCAATGAAAACAATGCCAAATATCTCGAACATGGGGTGGGGGGGAGTTATCCCTTGAAATACCCCATTCCTACAGTTTTTGAGTCTCTAAACACGATGGTAAAGTCCTTTTGTCGATCCAACCTTTCGTTCGGGAGTTTTTAGGAGGGGTACAATGAAAACAATGCCAATATCTCGAACGAGGGGGGGGGGGGCATTGGCCCCTAAAAATACCCCATTCCAACAGTTTTTCGGCCTCTGAACACAAAGGTGAAATTCATTTGTCGATCCGACCTTCCATTTGAGAGTTGTTAGGGGTGGACAGACACAGACGGGTGGACAGGACAAATGCAATAGCTACTGATTTTGGTCCCTACCACAATAGCTCTCAAATGGGTTGCTAAAAAAATAGTAGCAAAGTAATTACAGATAAACTGTCCTGTTAAATTATTAAATTATTATTATAAATTATTAAAAAGAATCAGTTTCAATAAAAATTTAGTTATTGAAATATTTATCTTTCCATTCATTTTTATTATGGAAATTTTAAGAAACTAAGATTTTAAGGCTTTTAATGTTCTTAGGAGAAAGACAGAACCATTCAGACAGAAGAGCCAACTTTGGTACAAAGCTTGCTCCATAACTATCGAAGTCAGTTTAAAATTATTCTAAAGTAAATAATAACAGAGGTAAAATAGGATTACAACCAAAAGTGTATATAGGATTTTATTTTGAAGGATGGAAAGCTCAGGAGCAGACCTCCAACAATCCAAGCCAAAACAGAAAGACAATAAGGCCTGTTCAGTACTTGTCAAGATTTCTGGGGGGAGGTCCCTCACAAGTTCACCAATGATTAAAACAATTCAGTATTTTTTTTAAATGCTGGAAAGAAGTGTTTTTTTAACATGTTTCAATCAAATATGCTGGATAAGTGTTAGTGTAATTTTCCCTATCATTTGCAAATATGAGCAGCAAATTTGATCAAATTTCATTAAAATCACCAAATTTTAATTAATAAATGATATGTAGCTGAAACAATTGGAGTTATTTTTGAACTTTAACCCATAGATGAAAAGTTTCGGCTACATCTCCTGAAGTTTGCCACTGGATCAAAAACATATTTTAAAAGGGAACAACATTGCTTGAAAACTTGTTTTAATTCTCAAAGCCTTAAAAAAAAGTTTGAATTTATGATAAAATTTGTTTAGTTTTTGTAAAGTTGTTGAAAAAAAACCTAGGCAATTGAATAAATATTACTAAATTCATATTAACATTTTCAAGTTAAAAACTAAAAATAAGTATGAAAGTTTTAATAAGGTTTATTTAGCTTTTTTTTAAATTGATCTAAATTTAATCATCTTTATATCATTCATATGTAAGTGGAGAGATGAAACTTAGTGTCCTAATGATAATTAATTCACTGAATCGCAAATTTTAATCAGTTGAAACTTAATATTAAAAAGAAAAAGTTCTTCAGTTTAATGATGTGGGTTCCACCAATTTCCAACCTTCTTTCAGTCTGTTTCAACATTGATAGTTTTGTTCTAACCAATAAGAATCCCATCAACCAACAAGAAGTTCAAAAGAATTTAAAGCGATTTTTCCTTAAAATATTAGCTAAAAGGATTTAGTATTCACAATGACTGAATAAATCCTTTTAGCTAATATTTAAGGAAAAATCACAATGTAAGACAGTAAGATAGTAACAGAAGTAGGATAGAAGCCCATTGCTTAGATTCCAATGCTTTACTATGGGAATTTTTGTCACGTTTTCTTGCTAATTTCTTGACAAGAACCCACTTGGAAAAGATTTCAAGTACAGTGAAACTTGGATAATTCGAACTTGTTTAATTCGAAATTCTGGATAATTCGAATTTTTTGCTCGGTCCCTAGAATTCTGTATTAAAATAATGTTAAAAAATCGTGGATAATTCGAAATTTATTTTGGATATTTCTAATTTTTCGTACGATTGTACTTAAAATATTACGATAAAAATTGTTCCTGAGACTTTTCTTAGCTAAGATACATTATTTATTTTAACGGACTTTCTAAGGAAAAGCTGACGACGCTTTTTTGAAGGTCAATCTAATGTAGAAGATTCTATTTTTATATCAATTGATAGGTTGGAATCATATGCTATGACTCAAAGATTGCATTCAATGAAGCAATTAAAAAAATCTGCCTTTTTTTTTTTAAAGTGATGAATAATTAAGCTATTAAAAAATGTTTGATTTAATGAAAAAAAAAATGTAGCAGTATTCTTAGATAAAGTTTATATGTATCTTTGATCGTGAAGTTAATCTTTTTTATTTATCTCTTCTGTTTGAGAGAATATATGTAATTCGAATTTTTGGATATTTCGAACTTTTTCTCTGGTCCCTTCAACTTCGAATTATCCACGTTTGTCTGTATAAAAATTAGATAGTCCCTAGTTCTTGAATATGCAGGCCATGTTTCAAGAAGATCCATCCATTGGTTCAAAAGCCATTAGCAGGAAATGCACAGACACGAAACAGACTGACTGATTTGATGAAATTCACTTTTCTGTTGGAAAGTTGGTTTAAAAAAAAAAGTGGATAATATATAAAAAAAAAAAAAAAACTATAATACTATGTGTTTTAAATAAAGACATCCTTCTTCATATAGTACACTAAAATTCTTCCTGAAAAATAATAATTTTAATAAATCCTGAACAATTTCACGTATTCTTTCTATATACATTTCAAAGGATTTAAATTTTGATATCTTGAAGTTGGAAGAAATCAACTTCTCGGGATCTATCAAAGTTACGATGATCAGGAAGGATTTGGATATATAACGAAGAACGTCATTCAGAAACTGTACATTACAGCAAGATTTTTCATTATAGCAAGATTTTTAAATATGAAGTTTGTAAGAAACTTCATATTTAATTTTTAATGATACCATTACAGAATTTTTGATAGTTCTTAAAACGTTCTTCATGTTACTGTTTTGAAATTGGTTAAACTCTCATGGGAAATATTACGAAAATCTTAAGTGAAAGTTATAGAACTTAAAGTTGCCAAATTTCAAACCACTTACGTGTTTTATGATAGAAAGAAGAGAAAGAGCTACAAAAACTTAAAATTTAATAAGTTTTTTTTTTTTTATGCATAAAGCTATTTCAACTAATTTCATTGTGCTTGAAGCCAGTGAAAAATTCCTTCATTGTTTTATTTATTGTTCCATTTTTTGAGTTGTTAAATGTTTAGTTCTTTAAAGATTAATTTACATGTGTATATTGGGTTGGACAAAAAGTTCATTCAGTTTTTAAGTGCAAATAAAATACACATTTTTCATTTTCACCATTCCGCCATCTTTCAGGCAACTTCCTAATTCCATCTTCCCAAAACTTTTTATCTTTTTGAGTAAAAAACTATTCCAGATGCCTTTTGCAGTCTTACTGGAATTGAATTTTTTTTCCATTAATAGAATTTTGTAAAGACCGAAATCAATGGAAACCTGAAGATGCAATATCTGGTGAATACGGCGGATGAATCAGAACTTCCCAGCCAACCTGTAACAGTTTTTGTCTGGTCATCAAAGAAATATGTGACCTTGTGTGCTTATTTTCTTCCATCTTCAATATTAAACTGGCGACACAAAATTCACCAATTGTGATCAGTTTTTGTTTTAAATTCAGCTGATGTCAGCTGTCACGATACAATCTAACAAAATGGTGTCGAATGGCGTTAAAGACACCTAAGCGTCACTAGAGCCAACGTATGTAAAAAAACCAAGAAAGAACATTTTGGCCAACCCAATAGTTTTAGTTTGCTTGAATTTCAGTTGATATTTTGTTTTGTTTCTTTATAAAGGTGCTCAGAAACTGGATGCACAGCCGCATTCACCACCAAACAGTGCCTGCAGTTCCACTATAAGAAAGTTCATGGTTATGGAATGCACAACATGCCCCCTATTGAGAGATGTGTTGCTTACACCTTTGAGAGCTACTCTGGTGGCTTAATAACTTATCTACAAAAGAAGGAACTGCGAACTAAGATGAAACAAGACAACGAACTTTCTTCATCCAAACAGTCTATCATGACAGCAGCGGATCTTGTCCGGGTTAGCTTGAGCGCAATGGAGTCCTCATTATCATCCTCCAATCCAGGTGGTGCTATCAAGCAGGAGGAGCCTTTACCAATGCTTGACTCGCCTTCCGAGAACAGCACAGTGGATTCGCAGCCCCAAGATGACATTATTCGTTCAACAGCTACTCATACACCGGACCATTCCCTGGAACTGGATTCCCCTGCTCAGCAATCCCTAGACGCATCAGTTTCCGAAAACCACCATGATCACATGCTTCAAGATGCTCGACTCTCTGCATGCAGTCCCAAAGAAATGGTTCTTTCTTCCAGTAATACTGTTGGTAGCCATCTTTTCAGCAAGCAAGCGGCCACAATAGAGCGCCAAGCAAGACTCCTCGCACTCGGTCTAACTGCTAGATCCATGCTTGATGGACGAGAGCATAAATCAAAAGATGATAGTAATGGTAATTCTCATGTCTTTATTCCTGATCTTCAACAATTAGAGCAAACACTAGATATGAGCCGACATGGGTCGGATTTATCGAATGAAGCTCAATATACTAGTTTGGCCCTTTGTTTAGCAAGACAGAGAGCAGGCTTGATTTCAGGAATTCCAGATCATGAAAAAAACAGTAATTTAAATCATTCTGACAAAATTATTAGTATTCGTCATCATTCAGACCAAATGATGGAAATGAACCAGCACAGTGACCACAGTATGAATCTCTCTTCCCATAACGAACATGGTCTCCATGATTTAAATCATCATTCGAAACCTGATCAAGATATTGTCTGCAAAACTGAACATGATCTGGATATTTCTCATCATTCCACACCAAATGCTATTGATGTTGGTCATTGTGCAGATCATGGTCTCGAAATGAGTAGACAAAATTCAGATCAACATATACCAATATCATGCCATTCTGATATAAGTATTAATCGTCATTCTGAAAATTCTCTTGGCATTTCACATCATTCTGAGCATGGATTAGACCTTGTTCACCATAGCAGTCATGGCCTGGAACTTAGTCATCATGTGGAGCGAAATCTAGAGCTCAGTCGACACTCAGAACAGTTAGAATTAAGGCGTCACGCTGAACATGAGTTAAACCTAGCTCACCATGCTGAGCATGACCTGGAATTGATCCATCATTCAGGCCGACCCCTGCACATTGACATCAGTCAACATGTAGAACACAATTTGGCCTTGCGTTCTCGTTCTGAACATGAGCTTGAGTCAGTCCACAATATTGACATGGAGCAAAATACCAGTCATCGTTTGGATATCAGTCCACATTCTTCCCAACTTCCAAGCCCATTGCGCCGTGAACATATGCTGGATTTGGCAGCACGCCATTCTACTATGGATCTTGCCCATCCTATGCCTCGCTCTGGACATTTAGTTGACCATCAACGTCATCATTCTGACCAGCATCACAATTTTTCAGTTGGGCAGCATCGCCCAGACCTGGCAAGCCCTTCACCCCATCATCAAGACCAATCCTTGGATATGTCACGTCGTGCCTCAAACCTGAGTAGCCCTGATTTGGGACGACAAGATTTGGGTAGTCCTCTCTCTCATCAGGACAATGCATCTGGGAATCTGGAAATATCACGTCAGACTGATACGCCGATGGAGCTTACTCGACCGCCATCGCACAGTATTGATTTGACCACAGGAAGACCCACTCCATTAGCTCTTGATATCAATCGGCCACCCTCTCACTCTGGGCGACAGATGGCTATGGATTTGGGACATCCTTCTGTGACATCTGCTTCAGAACAGCTCTCCCTTGATCCGAATCGCATGATGTCACCAGGTTACCAGGCATATTCACCTCCCATGTACCAATCAGCCCCACCAGCACATATGCCTCCTCCCTCTCCCACTGTTCACTCCAGTTACCATACTTATCCTGGCTATTATTAAAACCAGGAATAAAAATAATACTTACGAACTTGTCTTCGTCCTAACCTTCAGCCTGTTTTCCTTCCCTTCCTTCAATAAAAATTTCTTAATGTGTTCCCAACTTTCTTTGCTCTTAATTGTACTACTTACTAGCATAAGATTCATCAGTGATACTTTGATAAATATGCTGTGTTTTTTGCTTCCATAAGTATCTTTCATATAGAGATATTCTTATTCTCAAGGACAACTTGTTCTTTAGATATTTATGCATCCTGTTCTTTACTTCAAGGATGCTGAACTTGTTATTTAAATTCAAATTTAATTCAGATGTCTAATTCACTCTTCAGTGGTTTATAAAAATAAGTTCTTTTTTAAAATTAGACTCTCTCTACAAACAACATTGCTCATTTCCAGTTTTTTAACTAATCCTTGTCTTCTTTGTACTAAGTGTTAGGTGATCTCATGTCAGTTCAGATGTGTAGCGTCTGAATGATTTTTAGAAGCAGTCAAGAAGTGGAAGTGGGGCGTCAACTTTTTACCCCAAATGGATCTGTGATGGATTTTTGTTTTTATTGTATTAATATTATTATTATTATTTGTTTTTTGCTGTGACCCAGTTTGAGAAGGATTTCTTCTCTCAATAATTCTCAGCGACGATGGATGAAAGCAAGAAAATGATTTCAGCACCTCGATCTGCACAAATCTCTTCTCCAGTGTGACATTGCAAATCTGGCAATGAAGATGAGATTAAAAGGGGAGACTTAACGTTGAAATAATAATGCAGCTGACTGTTCATTAAATATTGAAATATGACTAAGTGCTGTTTGAATCTTCCAAGGCCAATCAACTATCTTTCCCCTTGTATGCCATAATATTGTTGAAAATAGGGGAAATAGGGTGGGGTTTTTTTCCCCTTTTTTTTTCTCTCTTTTTCTTTGTTAAATTTTTATCAGAGTCATCAGGACACAATAGTTCAAAGTCCATGTTTTAATGATTTTTTTGGATCGTTCTCCTGAAGAATTGGAAAAATATAAATATTTTCAAAATGTTGCTGAAAACGACTGTGATATCTCTTGCAGGTTTTTGTGGCTGTGGTTGTTATTAAAGATAGCAGACACTGGATGGTAGTTTTAATAATGTTGGATGTTTCACAGGGTCAGTAACTGCAGTCTTTGCAATTGCCATTTGACTCATAATGAAATGCTTACAATTAGGTCTAGCATATTTTTCTTCTCCAGGAAAATGTAGCATTAAAAATTGAATTACTAGTACGAAGTCACCTGATGAAATGAATGGATGGATTGCAAAAAAAAGCAGGTGTGCATGTTGTGTGTTTTATTTTTTTAAATATGTATTTGAATATGTATAATTAGTAGAAATAATACCTTAAAAAAAAAGGGAGGTCATATAAAAAAAAAAAAAAAGTGGGGAGTTTTTACCTTTTTTTTTTTCCTTATTTTCTAATTTTTATATGAGACTAATGTATACATGGATATTTTTTATGAATTTTTTTTTTCCTTTTTTTTTTTAATTTATGATTGAAGTTGATGGTTTTACTAAACTTTCGAGTTAAACTCAAAGTTTGAAAACCATTTTATTAGAAGTATTTTGTGTTGAGATTAAAATCTCGGGTGATAAAACACAATGGTGCGTTGAGTAAGGCAAATGTATGCTTTACTTATCTACTCTAATCTAGTCGTCATTGTTGTTTCATCGTTTGAAACTGAAGTGCTTGGCCAGCTTTGCTTTTTTTTTTTTTTCCCAGTATACTCAAAAAGCAAATTTTTACCAATGTGATTTACTTTATTGTATTGCTAGTTATAGAAGAATAGTGCATTTCCTGGATTGTTATCAGATAGATGTGATTATATTGTCAAAGAAAGAGCAAGAAATTCATTGAATATAAAAACCAAAGATTTTTTTAATCCATCAAAAACAATATCTATTTGGTATGTTTTTTTTTATTGGCAATATTCATAGAATTCTTTTCCAGGGTTAGATTTTTAGAGATGTTTGTTTAAAAGAATTGCGATGAATATCATAATGGTACTATATAATTTCCATAAACCTACATAGATCTGTTTGTTTTTTTTCCTTTTTTTTTTTTTTTGGTCTAGAGATGTTGTTGATTGATAATTGTTTATATTGAAATTTATTCTAATTGAAGAAAAATCTCTACATATCAAATAAGGTATTTTTTTATGTTTTTATTTATTTTTATTAAGGAGAAAATATTTTATGTAAAAAAAAAGTAGAAACAAATACGATGAAGTGCGTAGCATTCTTTTTTTTCATCTTTCTTTTCTTTTTATTTTTATTTAAGAAATTGTTTATATCTTAGCATTGTGAAGAAGAGTATTTTATTTTATCATGGGATAAAAGCAAAATATGGTTATTTAATAGCCATAGAAAAGCTGTTATTTAAAAATGCAGCTTCTGCATTTATGATTTTTTCTTCTGTCTGTGATATTGATGCTGAGTATTTGGCTGTGTTAATTGCTTTTTATATTGTATATGTATATGGATTGATTGAATAAGATTTTATGTATTTTATCCTTAAAAAAATCTTGTTTGATGATGATGGATTATCTGAAAGCTAGTGACAAATTAAGATCTACTGAAATCCTGCATTACTTATGTGCAGATTCTTTATTTCTTTCAATTTTTCATTATGTTATCATCAATTCTTTCCCTCTGTTAAGTTTCCGATATCACTTTAAATAGTTTCTTCTGAAATTCTTTTTTGGGGAATAAAACAATTAAAAGACTGGTTCTTCCGGTTACCTTACTTGGAATAGTGAAAGATATCAAGATGGCCACTAGCACAACTTACGCTCAAGTCCTGCAAACAATGTCCAAGCTATAAATGGCAATTTCAAAGTTCCTAAAATTATCTTTGTAAATTTGTAAATATTAGAAAACAATCCTTTTTTGTTTTGATGTTGTGAACTATGAAGTAGGTGTAGAGTGTGATATGTATATAGGTGCCATCTTGCTTTATCCAAGCACTTCCAAGACATGTTTAAAAAAAAAAAAGAATCAACAGTCCTGTTTTGTTGTACCGGGGGAGGGTTTTGATTTTCGGGAAAGGGGATTATTATGAATATATGTTATTTGTAAACTTCCTTTCAAATACTATTTTGTATTGTTCTAGTTACCATTTATTTTTTATGAGTAGAATTTTTATCAGTATCCATCTAATGATTGGCTGTCATAATTATACTGTAAATATATATACATTCAATTATAAATTGAATGAATAATGACTGAAAAAAAAAAAAAAAAATCACACTTGCCAGTCTATGATGTAACATAGCTATGTAAAAAAAAACAAAAAAAAAAACAAAAACAAAAAAAAAATTGAACTATGATTATTCAACATATTTTTATAATTGAACATTTTTTTGGTAAATTATTCCAATGAATTAATTACGTATGTTAATGTAAGTACTTCATTGGAATAAAATTCTTTGAAATACACAGTACCCAATACCCTAGGGCCATTAAGACACCAGTCAGTTTAATTGCGTTTATATTGCTGTTTCAGAATTTGAATTTATGATGTTATGTGTTTGAGAAGCTTAGTTATCAACGAGTTTCAGTAGAAATCACATGTTGATGACAATTTGATATTGTTAATTTTATCACATCATATTAATTGATAAATGATCTTTCTTTTCTGATCTCTAAATGGTTGATTTTTATAAGGTCCATATTGACCTAGCAGAATATATTGCTTGTTCTCTCTCTCTCTCTCTTTCTCTTCTTTTTTCAGTGATTTGCAGCTATTATTGATTTTTCATTAGCTCTGTCTGAAGAATCATTGTTTAATGAACATTGCCTTGATGTGACACTTTTTTACAGGAACAACTTGAGATTATGAGTTCACTTGATTATTAGGAATTATAGGATTTAGTAGATACATCATTAAAAATATCTTTTGGAAATTCCAATAGCTATTTAAATAACAGCTTCTTTATAAATTGAAAATACGAATTATCATCTTAAAATATAATTGTCTTAATATATATCTTTCTGAACTTAAATTATTATAATATCAAAGTGTTGCGTTTTTACTGTTTAAATTTTAATAGGAAACATTTAAAAAAATAATAATAATAATCTAAAGGACATTCTTACAAATTGGCATAGCCATCTTTTTTTTTTATGCTTCTCAAACATCATTGGAGATAAACCATTGTTGGTTATAATCTACATCTTGTTCTCTTAGTTCAGTTCATTTTTGATAATAAATGCAGTGCCATTCATTGGAAGTTTTATGTAGAAAGTTTCCTTGATGTTCAAGTAGAACAGAGTTGGAATATACCAGCGAGAGCAAAATTAAATTGCTAGTCAAATTATCGGTGCTAAAATGAAAGAAAAATTGACTGAAATTGATCTATTGTTAGATTACTTATTTAAGATTTTTTACTTTCAAATTCCATTCCTTGTTATAGTCTGCAAAATATATATATATATATATATATATATATATTTTACTTATTACAATTATTATTTTTCTTTAGTGTCCCTGTTCAATTTTATATCATCCTAAATATTTTGTTAAACTAATTCCAAACATAATGCTGTATTTAAAAAAAAAAAATAATGGTACATTATTTCCCAGATAATTTCAAAATTTCTTATTAAAAATTAAATTTTGTTTTATTTATTTTGGCTTTTTTGTAAATAAGAAATTCATAGCTCTAGAAGTTTTATATAATTATTAAAATGGTTAAAAGAATTTTAATTTATCCTCTCTTAAAATTATTAAGCATATAACACTTGTTCCGAAATATGTGAATATTAAAGATACAAACTTTTGATCTGATGCAGGATTTTTTTTTTCACGATCATTTTAAAGTTATATATTCTGCTAGGTTTACACATAAAATGCCATAAATTTACATTTCATTTATCCATTGTTTAAAATTTTTTTGATAAAAAAAATTATTGTAGAATTTATGGAAGCCAGTGTGATATTCAAATTAGCAATCTTAAAATGTAAAGGAATTAATATCATTACAAAGCATATCTTCATTACTATGTTCTAAAATAGAATTTAGAATTATCCTCAAAATACACATTGAACTTTGAATTTTTTGTGCCATTTGTCAAAAGATTGCCTATCTTCTCTTGTTTTAATATAAGATATTGTTATATATTAACTATTGTAAGAGCAACAAAGGATGTGTCATAATATGGAAAAGGTGAAAGAGACGTAATGAAGTTTGGACTCTTTATTGATGCAAATAACTTCATTTTTATAAAAATATTGATCTGAAAACTTGACGGAGTCTTTTCTTCTGAAGTTTGTTACAAATTCACTCCTAACTTGAATTTTTTTTAATTCTGAATTGCGAATGAATATTGTTACGCAATATCAAAGAATTTGAGAATTTTGCGTATTTTTGTCTTGATAGCAAATATTAAATCTGCATCCTGAAAAAGAATTTCTGCTTTTCACCAACAACTTGTTCCAGATTTGCATTGTTTAGAATAACTAAAGATTTTCCCCTAACTTAAGTAAGTTCTTCAAAAATGAACTCTGGTGATTGGCTAGAAACACGACAAAATTCATATTTTTAAATAATCCCAATTTGTATTTGACATCAAATATTTAGTAACAAAATGTTAACATCCATTACTTCTTTCTAATTAAAAGAAGAGATAGGTAGACTTTCTTTATTGTAAAGCCATTTACAAAAACAAAGAAAAGAAAAACAAATTGGAACCCAAGCAACAGAAAAGACTTACTTGTACAGTGCAGAATCACTGCCATGTTATGTACTACCATCTTGCTCCAGAGTATACAGACTAGACAGGTGTAAACTTTATCATGCCTACATGGACTTTAAACTGAATTTTTATAATTGTCTCTTCAGAAAATCTTATAATTGTACTTTTTGTCTAATTTAAAATTCTATGTCCTATACATATTGTTAGATTTTAAAGCAACACATCAAAGTGTAAATTTATATATCTCTTGTAAATAATGATTCCCTTCCAAGTTTTTTGCATCACTGAATTAACTCAAGGTGATTCTTATCTCAGAATAATAATAGTATTCTTGTTCTTCCTTCCTTCATCCAATGAATCCCAGTAATTCCATATCAATATTCTCTTTAACTTTTGCTTTTTGAATCTATAGTGAAGAATAGTGCTGATTTTACAAGTTTTTAATACAGTACTGTTAGTATATCTTCCTAAGCTACTTGTGATATGTGCAATTATCAATGTTTGCCACGTATTTTCAGCTATGAAAATGTCTAACATAAATTCAAATAATTTTGACAAGTAAAATATGAAAATTCGTTTTAAAATTTCTTTTGAAAACTTTTTACTCTTAGTCAGTAGTCAATTGTTGAAGTTTTTTATTTATTTTTTTATGTACGATGTTTTGGTTTCAAATTAAAACTATTTCAGCTTTTTCCATCCCAGTTCTTTCGAGCCAAGAATTTTTCACATTCAAGTAGTAATTTATAAAAATAAATTAAAAAAAAGAATCTTTCATGCTTCTATTAACTAAAATTATGTAAAAATATGAAGATATCTATACATCTTTTTCTGTATATCTATAAAATAATGCAGGAAAATCTTATTTCTTTATTTACTTTTCTTGGCAGTGCCATTAAGCTTCGGAGCAGCCAGGACCCTGTCTGGATACAGGCTTCCATAAATTTAATCCTTTACACTTACCAAGATTTAATCCTTGTTGATTATTATGTTGCCTTTGGTCCTCTTTTTTATGATATCTTTTTTAATAATAATGTTAATCATCTTATTCTTTGATATTGATCATATAATAATGCCAAAGGGGGTGTTGTTGTTATTGTTATTGTTATAATTATTATTATTATTTTATGCCCTCTCCCTTTTCTTTCTTTTTCTCTAATAGAACTGTTAAAAAAAAATTACAAAATCTGTTAATTTAATTTTTGAAAAACTTTGACGTATAAACTCTCGTTTAGTAAAAGTTTCTTCTTACATTTTCGTTCTTGTAAGACTGATGTCAAATTTATGTTAGACATTTACATATGCTTTCTTTGGAAAAAAAAAATATTTGTTATTTTTATTGTTGTTAATATAAGGACAAAAATTTTATTGCTGCTATGAGGTTATAGATTCCATGCTGGATTATGAAAGAAAGAATTGTACCTGAAAGTGAAGGTTATTTTGTTCTAATTTTTTTCTTTCAATTGTCACTAGCTTAATATGCATTGAATCTTTTATAAATTGATACAATGCAATCTTTGCCAGCTTTGTTTTAAATGAAGTCAGCAAGCTATTTTTACCTGTGCCAAACTGTTTCCAGTCTTTCACTATTGCTATATTTTTTAATTATTTTTTTTGTTGATCATGTATATAAATTTCCTTTTTATATATATATTTCTTTTATCTAAATCTGTTGCTACTTGTTAATTCAGTTGCAAGTTGGAGATATTTCTGTGGTGGGGATATATGTAATGATGTGATATTTCAACAATGGTTTGGAAACAAAAAAAGCCAACTACATTATTCCCTAGTTCAAAACGAGGGAAATAATTAATGCATAACTTTTTTTTTCAGAAGTAACTGCTTTCAAGAGTTGAATGAGTTTGCTGTAAATGCTGGGAAAATATTTTGTGAAGTGCTGTACTTTTTAATCTCATCTTAATGTTTTTCTGATTACCAAATTTCTGATGCAAGGTGATCGTTGTCTTCAGCTAAGAAATGAAAATCAAAGGATGTATACGCTTCTCACAGTTCCTACGAAATTTATTTTACATTGTATATAATCCTAATTTTTTAAATATAATTTCATGATAAATGCTGATCTCTTAACCATCTGCAAACAAATGAAGATTTATGGATTTTCTTTTATTAATTTTTGTAAGCATTAAATCAAACTTTCTTCATTAGGAAGATTAATGTCTTGAGTTATCAGACGGAAAGAAATAAAACAATAAATTCCAGTAGAATTGCTAATTGGAATATGAGAAAAAGGCATGGAAATATGATTTACTTGTACTTTCTATTCATTCATTATAAAACCAAAATGCAGATAAACTTTTAAAGATGTGCCTTTGTGTTATTCACAAATCAAATTATTGAGTGGATTCAAATTTACCAGTGTTGGATAAATATTGAAAGAAATACATTATACGTAAGTTGTTATAGATATGAACTTAGATTGTTTATACCATATCCCCAATTAATTTATTGTTTTTATTATTCTTTCGAAGTGACATCAGCTCACTTACGCTCAAATACTCAAAAAAAAAAAAAAGGATTTTTGCCTTTTCCCATTCTCTGCTTAGTTTAAACCTACTTATCTAAGGAATGCCTCAGCACCAGAAGTTTGGTTTTTGCAGGAAGTTTCATACAGGGTTGGCGTGTTGATTGTTTAAAGCTGGATATTGTTGTGAATCTTTATGTGTATGAAGTGGGACAAAATACGTACAGACTTCATTTAGCTTAGGATATTCTGTTCTTAAAAATAATAGAATCTTGATAGTTAAAAAAAAAAATAATAATAATAAACCTTTTAAACAGATTTTATGACTGATCAATTTATCTCTTTATCAACAAATTTTCTTATTTTTTAACTTTATACTGTAAATAGTGTTCTACGGATTAAAAAAAAAAAAAATGAAATGTTAACTGTTGTGTAAATTCTCTCCTCTCCACAGAAAATGTTCTCTGTGTGGTACAAAATGGCTTGAATGTATTGTTATCTTTATTCTTGCTGTGGAAATTATCCTGACAGCAGTCTCCATTCATAATTGTATTTTCTAATTCATTCTTAAAGATTTAAGCACCATTACTCAAATAATAGTAATCTTTCTGCTTTTTTAATGTTACCATTCTCTTGCAGATTTAAATAGTAGAATTTTTTTCCAAATTTACTTCTTAATTCTAAAAATTAATGTTTTAGCGTGCATTAAGATTTCTACTCCGATGTATGTACTTCAGGTATTTTATTCTTTGGCAGTAATATTTCAAATTCTTCAATGTCACTTATAATGTAAAATATTTTTTTATATATACAAATTTTATAAACAAGATCGTCTTTAACAAATATTAACTGCAAGATGATAGTAAACAATAAATTTAAATTTTATTACTGTGAATCTTAAATATACATTCAATTTTAATATGTTAATTTAAAAGTGTTTTAGATTTTTGAATAGTATCCAATTCAGCTATTACTATTTCATTAAAACTTTACATGTACATAGGATTAAAAAAAAAAAAGAAATTATATTCTAATTGTCACTGGACTTACAAATGCTAATTGCTCCAGAAGGTATTTATCTTATGAGTTAATTTCAGATCTATCTGCTGCAGTATCCACTGCTGTAGATTACGCATAAAATTATGAATACAGAAGAAGAATTTTCAGAACATGTGTACAACATACCAAACATATCATGTGCTACTTGCACTTAACAAATCTGGGACATTAAAAAAGGTGTGTGCATGAATATCAATGGAATAAGAACCCATGCAAAACAGCATGCTTTAGTTCAATTATATTAGAAATGTGTTTAAAAAAAAAGAATGAACTTCATTAACATACGACTGTTTTCTTTTCGATTAAAATTACAATCTGTTCAGTTTGTCCCTTCTCCTCCTTTGCATGATATGAGGTTCTGTTTATGTTCGACATACCTTAACTCCACTGTGATCTTCCCAGAAATTCATAATCTGTTTTGCGTTATTACTAATATGTATGTGTGATGCTGGGCATCAGTCATCTCTGAAGTATACGAATTATAAATATTTAAAATGGTAATAACTGTAAAATTTCCATTAGCATTACGTGAAACCAATTGCAATTAGAATGTATCATATATGCATGTAGATGGTTGATTTCTTTTGTCAATTAAATCTGTTAATAATGCAGGTGTTTTTTCAACTTGCATTACTGAGTTTTTACCTTCTCTTCAGAATTATAACAAATTCTTTACTTAATTGTGAGATTTAAGCTATAAATGGTAACCATTTTTTCCTTTAATGAACTCACATCTTTGTAAAATTCCCCATTTCTCATATCTTACCTTATTCATAGTTTTTGTATGACTTCCAAAGCACATGGTATCCAACAATACCCATATGCAAACAATTAACAGTACCTTAACTACTTTTAATATCCACTTCCATTTTTCTGTACTTAGCTTGTATCCAGACAACATCTTCACTTTTCAAATATAGTGTTTTACTCGACTATCTTTTACAGTGTACAGTGAAATGGCAGCAATTCCGCCAAGTACCTTTTTATCGCCCTTATTGAAATAGATCTATACTTATATATATATACATAAATATTGAATCATTTATTCTGGTTACCTGAATAAATCCTGACCTACAGCTAGATTTAGTTGAATACTTCCCAACTCGAACATTTTACAGTGTATCTATACTGTAATATCGGATTGCATGGCCTGGACTCAGATTTTTCGGTTTTGGCTGACTTGAATTTCCTATAATGTTTTAACAAGTCTGTAATGCGATTTGTCACTTACAGTGGGTAAATGTGCCTGAGAGCAGTATTTCCAAACTTAGCCAAGTTTCAAGTCTGTTATCATATCATTACATAATAACAACAGTGTAACGGTGAATATTTTCACCAATTGTTTGTTGTTATGGACCGGGCAAGCTTTGCTTAAATGGGGGCAAGCACATAGATTTAGAAAAACAAACAAACCAATTGCCATAAAACCCCTCAGTAAATTGCAATAGACTGTCAATAGACAATCGTAATCATTTTCAAATTTACAGGGACTGAAATGAGATTATTTTGATTCACAATTTATCAATTTCAGACATTGTTAGGGCAGACATTTTTTGGCTGTTTACAGATTCAATGTATTGGATTTTGTTTTTTTGTAAATATAAAACCAAAATTCATTGCGTTATTAATCTGGCAAAATTAAATTTGCCATTAATATTTTGGGTTTCTCTGTCTTTTTTAATTTTCTTAATCAAAATTTACAAAAAAAAAAGGAAATTTTTGTCAGTATATGGCTTTATTTTTCAACAGTGCCGTAAAATATTGGTTGAATTATTAGTGATTTCAATCGACTGAAACTAAGAAAACTTTATAATAAAACAGATATAATAATTTTTGTATTTTCTTCAGTTTTAGTACAGACAATTCAAAATCAGATGTACTCGAGCTAAAAATGTCAAACTGACAATATCCATTGCTAAGTAGATTAGAATAATGAATATAAGAACAGATGTTAAATATAGTTGAGTTTTTGTAACTATCCATCAGTAATATTTTCCAGTGATGTAATTTTTTTTTTTGTTTACCATTTGTATGTTCGAAACATTTTGATGTGAGTATTACTATAAACTGGTATACTCTTATGGGTCCAATAATATTTTGATTGTGATATTCATTTTTAAGCATTCTTCAGTTTACACTGATGAGCAAATCATTTAACAATGTGAGTGTAGGAGCAACATTTTCTCCTACTGTAATTTAACATTAGGTAACTGTCGATATGTTTAATTTTAATATGTTTTAGCGATTAGAAGCTACCATAAGTTGTTTAGGGTTTGCCAATAACTTTTTTTTTTCTCTTGCTGAATCCATTAGCAATGTAATAAGCAAAAGTTAACTAATAGCTAATATTTTCAAATTCGACTGAAATACATTCAGAAAGAAAAATAATCTAAGTAAAATGATTGAGACCCTGTAGTTTATTGGTTATGTATAATAAAATGCATAATCAATTGCAAACATTTGGACATAGTAATATACATTTCCACATACAACTAGATGGTAATTAGAAGAAGTAAAGAAAAAAAAAAAGATATTATTGTGGCCATAAACTAGTTTAAATTCTGGATTCAGTCAATGCTAATTTAGTCGTTGGCCTTTTTTTTTTTATCTGTTATTTGTCACTGTTAACTAAATTTTTATAAAATATTTAAAAAAAGTAGATTAGGAGGCTCGGAATGTGTTACTTACCTCCGATATATTATTGCCTTGGCAATTCAAACTAGATTTATTAATAGAGAACTGTAAGAATGGAAATGATTATGCATTGTCTATCTTTTTTCTTGATGTAATCTGAAGCAAAACTGAGCAGCCAGTCCTTTTTGATGTATATTGTTTGATATTCATAGTTGAATGGAAGAATGGAAGTAAATGCCATTTATTTCACAGTACATATTATCATTTATCCATTTGATAGTTGGTAATATGTAAATTACAATACTCAGTTATTACCCATACTGAAGTTTTCAAGCTTCGGCATATATTTTTCTTATTTTTACCAATAATAGATGAACTCAATCAAGTTAAGCTGGTGGGCAGCTTGAATAAGACTGTCCTGAATACAATAGTTTTCCATTTACATTATAATAGTTTAGAACAAGCGGGCTATCACAATACTTGTCATTTTTATAAGTTTTTAATTTTTTTTTTTTTTTGGTAAATAAAAAAAAATAAAGAACAATTAAGACTTCAAAGCACATTTTATTTTTTTCAGAAAAAAAATAAAATAAATCAAAATTTGCAGAATTTTTTTGTTTCTTTATTTTATCAATTCACAATAAATTATTTAATGTTATGAATTGCTTCAACCATTCTGAAGTTACCTATTAACCAATAAAGAATTGCATAATAAAAATAATAGTAATTTGAAATTTTTATTATTATTGGATTTAGTGATTTTGATAGCCCTTGTTGAAATTTAGTTACAACATACCTGCTTTCCATATAATAGCTTCCAGTTTTTCATATTTAGGCCACTCTTCCATTTAACCTTTACTAACACTGTTCCTTTCAGCATTGATTCATATCTAATTACCACTTACTATACTAATAACTGTCCGTTTTTACGCCTTCAGGATACGTATACACACTGCCCATAACTTTAGAATAGGTTTCTCATTTACTGCAGTTTTACATCCATGGTTGGGTAAATATACTTTAATATTAATCACATTTACAATAGATGGATTTCCCCCCTCTCCCCCCCCCCCATTATTTTTCAGTACTTTTTGATCCCAAACAATTAATATTTGGTGCTATCAGTAGCTAGAATTACACAACTTATTTTTAGCTCACAATAATGTATTGTGCACACCAACAATTATGGCTGCTCCAGATCCTGGGATTTGTTTCAGGGTATCTATACCGATTGTTGTAGCAAGTTTGGAGGGGCTCAGGCCATTTTTCACAGCAGCTATACTTTGTTAATGTGTATTAATTCTGTCAAATAAATATTTCTTATTGACATTTCTCAAATTTGTGTAGTGAGCATTTCTTTCGTTGATTTTTATTATTGATTCATTGAAAAAAAATACATTATCATTTTCTCTTTTTCATTATTTTTCATAAGGCCATTTCATTACGAATAAATTTTAAAGTTATATTTATATATTTTTAATATTGAATAATAGCTTCTTTATTTTATATTATCAAAACTTGCTTTATAACTTAAATTTGTCCTAGTACGAGCTTCATAAAATATTCTTGGGAGTTTGTGGGCAGATATTTTTTCTTCCAGTAAATTGTAAATTTCTCTTAAATAATCTCTAAATAAAGGATTTTTAAAATATCTCAGTGTAATTGAATTTATCAAATTCAAAATCACTTCAATCTATTACATTTCCACACAATTACAAGGGACAATCAAAAGTAAGAATACACAGCGAGTCATTGGTAAATTACAAATGGGAAACATCAAAATTTGTAAGTTCTGCCTTTATTTCCATATAATCATCAAAATGATCGCAAGTTTTTGCCACAATGAAATTAATTACTCTAAAGCTATTTACAAGGTCCTCATACAAAATCGTTATCCAATATTATTGCTATCCAATCGTTATGCAATATCCCTAAGGTTACTAAATCCATAGAATGCTATGAAAGAAGTGAAGTATAAGAAAATTTGGCATTTTGAATGCTGTTTTCGAAGTAACAATTGGTTGACAACCATTAAAAACTATTGAATTGAATTTTTGTCCAAATGGAGTAACAATCTTTTATAGTACTGCCTCCAGTCACACATTGGGAGGAGATACATTTTACTTTGAAATTGCATAAGAAATGTAACTTGTTTCATTTTCTCCACATGCCAGAAATGAATCAGAATTAGTTGCTGTAATAAAGAACATAACGAATGGTGATGTAAAAGATGGCATGAAATACTGCTTTCAACATATGGATGGAAATTTATATGCTCAGAACATAAAAAAATTGACAAACAATGGTGATTACAAAGAAATAAAGACAAGACTTTTGCTGATAAATTACAAGCAAGCTCTGATATTTTCTATCTGTAATCCAGACTTATGTTTTGTATTCTTGCTTTCCAAAACTCAATTTTGCATCTATTTAAGAAAAAAGCTAAAGCTAAAAAGTTAACATTAAATTTTTCATAAATGTTTTGAAACAAAATTTTGCATTTTTTTTTTAACTGGTCAAATATTACAACTTAAAATGTAGAAGGTAATAAAAATTTGAAACATATTAACTTCCAAATAAAAATATTCTTCAAATCCTAAGTGAATGTATCATCATATTCGTATTGTGACTAGCTCAAGAAAGACCAATTCAGAGAAGCACATCACTAGTCATTCTAATTGAAAAGAACATTTTCGATAAGTTAATTTGTTATATTACAGAAATACTATAATGTCAATGTACTATCGCAGGGGAGTAATGTTTCTTACAAATCAAAGGCCAATTCAAGAAGATAGGGTAAACCTTAAGCCGATAATTGCTGGAATCACTTTGACTAAAAATATTTCTATAAATTATTTCTGAAGAAGAACTTAGAATATCTGCATTACAATTAATCGAGATCACAATTGAGCTGATCATTTGGAATCTCTCCCCACCCTTTTTTAGTTTATCAAGAGCTTCAAGTATCACAAACAGAAGATATCATTATTGCCTAAAGAATTTTTTGAAAAGCTGCATATGGTGACTAATCAACATCATTTTTCATATTGCTGCTCTAAGCATTTGACCGATCAGTTGTTTGCTTGTGGTTCTGGTTTTACTCAGTAAAATGGCACTTGCAATAAGGATCCAAACTATTTCTTAAATCAGTCTATGATAGTCTGTTTAGCTGAAAGCAGTCGTCCTATTTCTTAAAGGTTTAACAGAATTTTAAGGAAATTCCAAATAAATAATAAACAAATCTCTCTTCGTCTCTTTTCATAGTTTTCAACTAAAGGGATTTCTTCTCAAGAAACATTTTCTGTTTTAAATTTACAATGATACAAGAAGAAATAATTAATAGCGGTTGTAAAAGGAACAAAATTATAATAATAAATACTTGTCTGATATTTTTTTCATCAAAATTGGGAATATTTATTTCCTGATAGCTAAATTCTTTGACAAATATTCTCACTGAACAATCGAAGAACATTTTATTTACTGTATATACTTCATGTTCTTCTGAACCAAGGACCACAAGGTTTTATGCAGCCAATCCTAATCACAAGATATAGGATAACTTTGGCATTAAGGACTGTTGTTTTGGACACTATCTATAAATGCAGATATTTTTTAAAAGCATGTAGAAATGGAGATAATTTGCAGCAACATTACAAGTAGTTTTGTAAAACTCAACTGAAGGAGCTCCAAGTTGACCATGCCAAAATACTAAGAACTATTAACTCTCCTACTAGAGTAGGAGAATAACTAAGCTGCCTCCCATATTTTATATGGGAATTAGCAAGACTACTACACCTTCTAATTTAGCAACTATTTTAGCCAAACACCACAAAGAAAATTTGACAATTATTTCAACAAGGAAATCTTATTTTGAAAGCAATTTTAATTCAAAACAATTTTGACAGATTTTGGCATAATTTTAAATTTTCTATTGAATAAATTTGGCATCAATTATAAATATTATCAGTGCTAAACAATTTATTCATTTGATTGTGGGTGATTATTATTATTAATTTTCTACATATATTAGGCTGACGAAAAGCCAAGTTATTTTAAATTCTGAAGCCTCATTCTGAACAGAATTTTATATATATTGAACATTTTTATTACATCCATTAACAAATTTTGAAGCAGAAGAATAATCAAGAATTTAGTTTGAGGAGCAGGGGGAATCCTCACTATTCAACCAATATAACGATTATATCCTTTCTCCAGTTGTGGCAGAGGATTACAGCTAAACAGCAGCTTTCCAATCAAACCAAAAAAATCCAACATGCTCGATTTCATTCTTTTTTGGCAAGCTTTGGGGGAGAGGAATTACAACCTTCATCGACTCCATCTAATGCTATGAAGAGAAGAGTTCGGGAACGTTTTAATTAGCCAGTTCCATATTGTCTATTAGATCACAAAAACCATGGTTATTTTAATGAGCATATTTCTTAGGATGGCAGTGAGTATATCAATGCCACCTTAGAATGGTCTATGAAAATCTGAAATGCACTGCATTGTTTAATTAATTCCATTTTATTTAATTAAGTATCATACTAATAATACAATGTCACATTTATTTTTATTTGCTCTACAAGATGAACCTTGAAAAAGCTTTAGGAATAAAACGAAATATCGGTATCTACTAAGGTGTTGGAGTTTATTTTAATGTCTTATCACTTGAATTTAAGAAGATAACGATTTTTTGTAGTTTATTACCTATTACTTCCATCTCATAACAGCAATATTTTGCAGGAAGACTTTTCCTGCTTCATCAGGCTTACATTTTTGGAAAAATAAAACAAGCAAATTCAACAAAGAAAACTTAATTCAATTATTTAATCATTAAATAATTGTGAATGAGATCAATGTTTACAATATAGTTTCATTATGTCCAATTATTTGTTATGTTCAATCATTGTTCTTGAATAATTAGGATTGAGATCAAACGTTTATAATAAGCAATGAGTAGTATATTTTATCTTTGTAATATGTTTTCCTTTTGTAATAAGTTAGTGAAATGAGCAATATGTTCCTTTTGTTGTATTTGAATTAAGTTTTCTTTGTTGAATTTGCTTCGTTTATTCTTTTTGGACAATTTCGTCAATGTGATGTAAACATATTTATATCATCATTTTAATACTTAAAACTGACAATGGCAAAATATCCCTGTAAACCTGCAATGGTATTAAGGTGAGAAGGAACAGAAGTTCTTCAGGCTCAGTTATAAATGCAGTTGTAATGTATTATTGTGCAACGAAACAATTAAGCAGTGTTTCATCAGATTTATTATAGAAGTAATCAGAAATAATAGGATTCTGGAAATCCTTTCAATAATAACTTTCAGGACTTTTTTTGGAAGCAATTTTCACACATTCCTGGACCATGTATAGGTTTCATGAAGTGTATATAAAATCCTATAAAATGACTTGATTCTCAAATAGAATCTGTCACTATATTACAATTACTTTCTATTTCTGAAAGCAAAACTAAAATTTATTTCCTATATGCAATGAATATTTTATTTATACTTTAGAAAGTCTGTCTTTCTGCAATTCATTTCAAAAATATAAAAGCCAATATGATGAAACTTTACAGTTAAGAAGATCAACAGTTTAGCAACAACTCATGTTACAACACGATCCATTTTTTGAGACCCATATTTCGTTCTGATCTTAATTAGTGGATAGATAATTTTTGTAAGCACCTGGAGAGATGTAAAAAAAAATATACTTTTACTTTTTGTTGTTGAGCCGGTTCGCACCGAAGTGCGAGCTTCGTAACCGAAGCGTCCGTGTTCCCAAGATGGCGAACCCCTAGCAGACTCCCTAGAATTTGAAGGGAAAGATACTGGGGTGGTTTCCCGTGGCCTTCCCCAGGACGCCATTAAGGAATGATGTCAGACCGAAGAGAAAGTGAAGAAGAGGCTGGACAACACAGGAAAGGAAATTGAAACAGCCATGCCACTGCCGGGATTCGAACCCAGATACTGGCGCACTGGCCGCCACGGCAGACCGCCGCCGAGACCGCACGGCATACTTTTACTACTATCTTCATTAATCTCCAACAATATTTTGTTTCCTTTAGCAGAAACTTCTTCATGCTGAAAACTGAAGACAAGAAAATACTTTTCTTCTTCCTCACAGAATTCCTTAATTATCTATTTCAAAACTAAATCTTTTCACAATCAATGTTTCCGTGCTAATGTAGTAATTTATAAATACTAAATTTGTGCTAGAGTAACTATTTACAAATCTTTATACAATCAATATTTCGAGATATTGTTGAAGATTAAAGAAAATAGTAGTAAAAGTATATGTTTTTTTTTTACATGTTTAAAGAAATAATATAAAAGCCAATGTCAGTGATAAACACTGGAGTACGGGCTAGAAGAGCCAGGTTTAATTCCTAGCATATGTCAAAAAAAAGTTTTCCCCATTATATTTCTCCTCCAGGAGAATCTAAAGCTGGGATGCCGTAGATGCGACTCGGCAGCAACAGTATTGAGGTCGGATGCATTGTCCCAGGCCACGCAACAGGCCAGTACGTCCCTAGACGGAATGGGTGTTGCCCTAGAGACCATTTCAGATGTATCATTCCTCACACAACTCCAAACACTTTGTAAATGGATTCCTTTTCTGTGGCCGTAATGGATCTTTTACGAGAGTAATCAGAAAGGGAAACGTTAATTGCCCTAACATATAATCATCCATAGAGAAGAACTACGCTATATCGTGAATGTGAGCCGAGTCAAAAAAAGATATCAAAGGATTGTATTAATGTGATTAAAAAAAATAAAAATAAATAAACATATACATATTCAACTCTCAGCTGGCTTGAAAAATCTATTGAATCCCTTTCTTTCCATTTCTATATTTTGTTAATACTTAAATTACCAATCATTTACAGATATAATCTTTTAATAACTTAATGGCTGTAATCCATCTGGGCACATCAAAAGGGAAAGGAAAGAAAAGCAGATTTTCTTTGAAATTCAAACATAGTGTGATATCTGGAATATTCCAATTTCAAGATACACCTCAAAAAAGATTTATAGCTATTATGAATACAGCTTTTATTCATTAAAACATTAAAAATATCCATTTCTGAGTCAAATGTCACTATGCTAGTTAAATTGTCTTATAAAACACAATTTTTGATTATACAAAAAAAAGAACCAAAAAAAATACCTTAAAAGTATTTGATGTTAATAATTTTGTATCTTTATGAAAAATGAATTTATCTTTATTAAATTGAATTTTCTTATTTTTATAAATTTCTATAACAAATGCAAACAATTTTGTATCTATTTGTTTCCATAGAGTAATTCAGAACACTATTTATTTCAATATTTTTGCTACGGAAAGCTAGCGAAACTAGTTGGGACGCAACGATGACTGGTCTCCCTTGCGTCCATTGCTTGCCCATCTCTAGAAGCATAGGGCCCCGTATGACTATTCTCACCAAAAGCAGTTGAGATGCATCCATCCCCATTGAAAAACAAGACCGTATGGATCTAGGGAGTGGAGGGGATATTCCTAGATGCAATGTCCTGCATCGCAAGACGCATCTACGGCTCTCAACCTTTAATTTCACCCAGCTCTATGTGAAATGGGTAGTCGGCTTCTTTCAGGCTGACTACACAACATCACCTTAGTCCCATTTCTCATGAAATGCCAGGAGCCCTACCTCTCAAGATCCCAAGGACCACATAGTATAAAAATACATAATGTGTCAGGAATATATGCGATTCGTATTTTCAAATGCTAAGAATGAATGAATGAATAATTCTTCTATTTTTATTTAAATATTTCCTGTAATATTTTTTTTTTCATACAGGCAATTGCTATTCCAAATTCAGAAAATAATTTCATGAAGAATAAATTCATTTTATGATGAAGGACAAATATCTAATTTAAAAAATCATTAATTTTTATCTTGTACTTCAAAATTCACATTAATTTATATCCTTAACTGCGTTTCGACCTTTTCTTTATTCCATTTCTTTTTGTATATCCTAATACTGTACAGTTATAAGACAACTGAGAGGTGTTTAGTGCTTTCATATAGTTGAGTCTAGTGCATCTTAGTCTGAAGGAAACTTAGTCTAAAATTCAGTAAATTTCTGCCATATGATGTTGCTTTTGGTTTTTGGTCAAATTTTAGAGTGTATTCTAGCTGTACTATTAACGAGAACATGAATATTTCAACTAGAATAAAGGATATTAAATGTTTAAGTCACAAAATGAAAGAAGAGTTGCAAGTTTGAGACCACTGGTCTAGGGGTAAGATGCCTCTCGTTGGAAGCATTGGAATATCGAGGGGGGAGGGCAGTTGGTAGGAGTTGGAACCATCCTCATTGCTTCAGAAAAATGGAAAAAAAATCTAGGATTTTCAAAACTGTTGTTTTAGTTGGAAAGTTCAGCAGATGTTTGTAACCCTCTTCGTGCGAAAAATGACATGATGTTTTTATTTTTGTTAAATGACCAGTATAACCCTATCATTCCAAAATCTTTGTTATACTTATGATTGGAGAAGCTAGTTTCAATCCTTGGCAGAGAATAGCAATTTTTTTTCCTGTTATTTCTCCTAAAAAAAATATCTCAGGGTTTACCCAGCATTCTGTCAAATAGATAGTGGGTTTCTTACTAGAATTAAAGATAGGAGAACTCCGGAATAGTCTTTTGGCTTCAACTTCATCCTATAGGTCTACATTGATATTTTTCTATGCAGGAATTTTTCTAAACTGAAACTAGACCATAACTTGGATCTCAATCAAATGAAAGATGCACTTTTATTATAATGTCAACCATTGGGGAACCAAGGGGGGGGGGGGTGATAGGGATTGTATTCCCTCCCCCGTTGCATTTGAACATGGAATATTTTTGACCCATTGGAAAGCCAGTGTTTCATTTGTAAACTCCTCCTATATGGATAGGTCACAACTTTTTTTAGGGTTAAATAAAATGTATCTTTGAATGGTAAATAAACAAACCTTCTAAAATAACTATTAGATATTCTCAACTATCTTATTGTGATTGATGTCGATATAAAAATGATGATAATCTAAAAAATTTCTATCAAACCAAATTTTATACTACAGTAGAGTCCCAATTATCCGAGTTAATGTGGACCAAGACTAACTCGGATAACCGAAATACTCAATTAAACCGAAAATTGTAAATAAAATAAATCGTTTAGGTTTAAATGTATATTTTAACAAATACAAAAGTTATACAGATTCACCACATGCAATTCATATTGAAAGAGTTCTTTTACTTAAAAAAGTCCTTAATTGTTTTTTGTTTTACATTACTTTGGCATTTTCCTGCAGCAATGTTTCGGCATTTTTTTAAGGATAACCCAGGATTGTTGGTGTCGAAACCATTCCCCGATTCCAGGTAGGGGGTTGTTGTTGGTTGGGGTTTAATGGCACAAAAGCAGCTGTGGGTAAGCTGCGCCCAGGTAGGGGGTCATATGACTAGACAAATGAAGATTAATTTGCGAAAAAAAAAATCCTAGAAATATTTGATAGCTCCGTTAAAGCGGAAACTCGGATAATCGGGGTTTTACTATATATGGGTAAAAATTAGATAAGTGGCTAAAATGAAACAGAAAAATATTGGAAAAAAATTTAAGAAATATGCATTTATTAGTTTTTAATTCACTTACTGTTAACTTATTATTGACAACAAAATCACTTTTCATACACTTAAGTGATATTATAGCTTTAATATAGAATTTTTAAAAGTGGTGTGCCAAGAAAATGAACAGTCTGACAGGAAAATGACTTCCCCTGACAACCGAATGACAAGATACAGGATAATGATCACTCCCATTCTTATTAATTGGAAAATGAAGTTCAATCAACTACTAACATAATTAAACTGTAATGTCTTACTGTAAAAGAACAATATGAAGGAAAATCAACATAACAAAGCCTCTGATAAATCATAATCTTTAAAGAAATGGAACAATGAATATGATTTTAATTTGGAGCAGGAAAATGACGAGTAGTATAGTTGCCGCTACAAAACCTCTGAAATATTAGCAAATTACATATTAGCTTACATTTTAGTCTTCATGTTATGTTCTATAACATATAATAATTATTTTAAACCCAGATTTCATATTTGGAAATAACAATATTTTAAATTATAGTGAACTGAAGGTGCGAACATGGAATTTTCGCCCGGCAGGAAATATGACTTTTCATATTCTGCCTTGAAATTTTAATGCCTAATTTTAATTTTTTTTTTTATCTTAAACATATTTGATATGAGTAATAAGGAGATATTATAAATGTTTTAAACATTTAATTTCAAAAATACACAATTTTTCCGGGTTATAAATGTCAGGAATTAGATTTAGCCACTTAACTAATTTTTACCCATATACAGTAAAACCCCGTTATTACGCTCCCGCTTATAGCACTATCCCGTTCTTTACGCTCCATTCATACGGTCCCTGGAATTTTCTATGTAACTCTGTATACTTTTACCCTCTTATAACGCTTCAAATCCCGCTTATAGCGCTTTTTTTAAATCGGAAATTTTGTATCGAAAAGAAATGTAACACTGTAAAGATTCTTTTCTTTCCCTGGTAGGAGAGAATCTTTGAACTCTTTGAAGCGCGGGTCTGTGATACAGTAAGTTAGTGCAAAATGTCGAAGCGGAAATCCCTTTCTATAAGTGAAAAATTGCAAATTCTCCGTAAGTACGACGAGAATCTACACTAAGTCAGAAGGATTTCGCAGAATCTCTAGGAATTCCCTCATCCAGTCTGAGATGAGAGAACAATAATAAAAAATAAGAATGGAATTACCAATGCAGTGAAGGCTGGTTGCAAACGTATAAAAGTAAAGTGTGGAAAATATGAAGATGCCGAGGAAATTCTAATTGAATGGATTCATCAGTCCAGTGATGCATCAGTGCCTTTAAGTGGCCTAATCTTTCAAGAAAAGGCGCGTGAAATAGCGGGCAGAGCACTAAATCTGCTCCGAAAATATATTAGTGTTGCTCCTAGTGGTTTATCAATTGATTTTAATAGTTACTTGAACCACATTGAAAATGTCATAATTCATAACAGTATAACACACACACGGCAAACCACAATCAAAGATTTTTTTAATAGAAAATAAGCTCACATTTGCACTAAATCTATTGCAGAATCAAGTATCTTTCCTGTAAAATGGTGTCTAAATGTTTCCCCATCTCATAAATCATTTCCCGTCTATAGCGCTATCCCGCTTATTACGCTTATAGTTCGTGGTCCCTTGACGAGCGTAATAACGGGATTTTACTGTATATATATTCAAGACATGCTTAAAATGGTTATAAATAATTTTTCTGTTAAAAGGTAATTTTTTTCTTAATATAGGAAATTTCCATAAAGAAATATTACGAATAGAAATATATTCCCAATTATAGGAAGTCTGCACTTTTATAAAGAAGTGTTTTTATTTTCCAAACAAATCCAGAAAACACCGATTTTGCTAATTTCATTTCTGATTAACCCCTGCAAGACAAGATTGTTATTTTCAGGTAAAAATTTGTTATAAATCAAACTTAATGGAGCCCAGTTAAAAATTATTATCACTTTGTCGCTTTAACTTTTTCGGGTCTGTCAGCTATCAAAGCATTCCAAATCTTACTCTTTTTTTTCAAGTTCCATGACAAAATTCATGGTTTATCTGCTCATTTTTCTAGGATCAGTTTCATTACTAGTTGGATTCGAATCTTCACAAAGTTGGAGAATTACAGGTGTTTCTGACTAAACAACGGACATTTCAAGTCAAATTTATTGTTATACTATTTGCTTGCTTTTAGGGCAGAGAAACAACAAGTTGTGTGGGTTTTTTTTTAATTTCGATTTCTTAAGACACAGCTACTTTTATGATAGGAAAAAATATAAAAATTCCGTCAGATTCAACACTTCTCCTTTGCCTGTAGATTTTTCCATGCTGATAAAGTCTTGAATGTTATTTGTCGACTCTGAAGTGCTAATACAAGGATAATGAGGGGGAGGTTGCATCCATCGGCCATCACTCTGCTTCATGTGGGATCTATCCGAAGCAAAGTTCTGGAGATACACTGGCGCTGGTATAACTCTGAATTTGCGATGGTAGCCAGGGGAAATCCGTTTCTCACTTCTGATGGCATGAGCCACATAGACAAGGAAGTCCGTGGGAAAAGAAAGAGTCGAATCTAAATCAAATACCAGAGTTTGCACACCGGCCTTGTGATATATGAGAATAACATGGTAATCCCAGACAACCCAGCGTTCTCTTCCAGTGCCAGCTGTCTGCTCCCACAGGGGAACGGCTTTCCTGTCATTGGAAATAAACACTGCATAAAAATAATCCAATTCGTCCACTTGGTTGTTCCTCACGTGATCACAAAGCATCCACACGTTCTCCTCGCAATAGCACGACGTATAAAGGCAGTTCTCCAAAGAAGGGATTTTTAACGGTAAAGGTTGGGTGTACTTTTCACATGTTTTCTTCAGTATTTCAGGATCAATCTCGAATTCCAGTGCAAATAAATAGAGAGAATCTGCAGACAAAGCACGGGTCGGATGCTCCCCTGCCATCACTTGGTGTTTAATAGCAGTGCTTTGATGTTATTTTTTTCCTATTTATCAACACGACGAAACTTTTACATCTTTTCACTCATTATTGACAGCAATCACATATTGTTAACTAGTCTTTTTATAAAGGTTTCCAAATAATTGGGAGTACATTCAATTCACAAACTACCACAGCTGACATGGCAAATATCAAAAGCGCTTCAATTTAGTAAATAACTTAAAATGGTGACGTTACAACGAAAACCAGACACGAAGATAAAGTAAACGAAATAAAATTAAAAATGCTATAAAACTTCATTTTATTAAAATATTAATTTATCGTATAAAGTAAAATAAAAAGAAACTTTTGTTAAAATCAATTATTGTATGCCTGTAGTCCATGAAATTTATAGTCTTGTTTAAAATATACAAAATAACAGAAATCGTGTTTTAGTAAATACGAAGTTTGTGTCAAAGGGCGTTTTCAAGATCACAAAACTCAAAATCTCATGTATTTAGTAAGAAACAATCAATAACATATAGTGTTACTGAGTTAATTCAGTAGTAATATGAATTTTTATTTATGCAATGAATTTGAAATAACGTTACTGAAGATTCACTTGCGCATGAGCAATAGCTATTTCCGGTCTATGTGTCAGCCAAGATCGTCTGCTAGTTATAAAGAGTTGAAAATAAGACAGTGCAGGAAATGAACGAATACACATTCTTTCATTTCCACTTTTCATAAAGAGTTGAAATTTATATGTCCTTAAAATATTATTTCAAGTATTTATATGTTTTTAAAGTATTATGAACGAGCAATTCCTTTGAAATTATCAAGTAATGATTAAACTATTTATTTTAAATTAATTAAAAATTTTGGACTCAAAAGCAGGTAATGAATTCGTTAAACAAAACAAGTCAAGAAAACAACAGTTTACCAACTTTCTATTTTTCTGAAAATGAAATGCTGAAAAATAGAAGAAAGTGTGAAATTGTCGTTTCCATTTCCTCTTCGCCTGCATCCAATTTTCATGAAAGTTCATGAGTGTGAACTTAGATATTTCAGGTTGTTTTCTCTGTTAAACTATTTCAAATCCTCTGTTATTTACAGTGCAAATGTTTGGATTCCTCATTTTGTACTTAACTGCACAGCAAAAGCAGTCAGAAACTGTATATCAAGCACTACTTTTTTGTCTCTCAAAAGTTCTGGGACAAACCCAATGTTCACCACTTATTTGCCAATTAGCAGAACATTTGTCATAAATGGCGAGATAAAAACCGGGTATTGATGTCACGAATTTTATAGCTAAAGATTATACTTACTTAAGCTCTTGACGAATTACACTGTTCGTACCTATTCATATTGACTATAAAGATTATTAGGATACAAAATCTTCCTAAACTCTTTTAACTTTAAGAGGTAGGCAAGAAGCGAAGACGACAAAGCATACAGTAATCTTCTTCTTCATTCCTGTGTGGAACATAAGACTTCAATAAACTTCCGTCATCTGAATCGGTTGCCAGTCAGCGCTTTAACTTACCTCCGGTTCTTCCCTTCCTTCTTTAGTTCTTCAATCACTGAGCTTCCCCTTCTTTTTTCTCCCCTTCAAGTGCTTTTTTTCCTATTGCACCATCAGGTTTTTGAAATGTAGGTCCATTCCATTGCCACCATCTTCATAGATTTGTTGTGCAATTGGTTTTTCATTTATTAACTGCCATTGTTGCTCATTGATAATCATATCTATCCACCTGATGTTTAGAATTCAATGTAATCATTTATTGATAAATGTCTGTAGCTGGTGATTGTAATATAATGTAAAAGATGGGTGGTAAATATATATGCCTATCATCGTGACCTAAGGTCTATTATACTTCCACAACCTTAATTCCCCAAAAGTTCTGTAACTATGGCAAACGCCAATAAATTACTTATAGGGACCATAAAAATATCCTTTGGTTCTAAGAAAAAAGAACCTAGGAATCTATGTTGAAGGGCTATAAAAACTTTGCAGTCACACAGGATGTGTGAGGATGTTTCTTCCTCAGAATGACAGTTCCTACAACTAGGATTGTCTTTAAGATTCATCAATCATTGATGCTTATTAAGTTGACAGTGACCTATAAGTAGACCACTAAAAATACCAGAATTTTTTTTCCATAGTGTTAAAAGTTCGGATATACGTTTATCACTTGGTCCCCTGATAAGCATCTTAGTTTGTCTACAGCTGGTGATTAATACTTGTTGTTGTTTTCCATGTTTTGCAAGCATAGAGAAAACCGATTTACCACTGTATTAAAAATCAGTGATTTTGTTTTCTTGATATTACCGAACTTTTCCAGAAGGGGTAAAGTTGTATAAAAGGCTCCATTTGCCTTTTTTATCCTGTAAACAGTAATCTGGAACCAATTACTTTCCTCATGTTTGCTAAGTAGTCATATTCCCAATGTGTATTTCTAATTAGATACATGAATTATAGGCTGTTGACGTTAGTGGTTACACAATATGACTTTTTAAATTAACAAATGGGTAGAGTTACATTCCTATGACAAAAGGATTGATGAACTTGGGAAATAATGCAACTTAATCAACTGAAAAAAAAAAAAAAGAAGACAAAATTACTAGAACAGTGGTGGACAACATAAATGGATTTTCAGCCAACAATCATGTTTAAGAAGTAATATATGGACTGTGGCATGTAAGGTCTTGAACCATCTTTGATCTGAGTAGCTCTTTAAAGATAGTGGTATTTAAGCTTTGCACAACACTATCATTATCTGAAAAAACAATGCCATCTGCTTGTAAGGATTATTCAAGACAAAATTCACACTGCTTGAAGTAGACTGTCTTTGTTCATTGTCGAACCAAATCAAGTGTTAGAATGTATGCGAGTTAGCTGAGCTAGCTCTCATCTCACTTTATTTCAGTGGCACCTTCACTAGGTTTGCTGACTGGCCCGCCTTAATTTGGTTCACCTTAATGCCAATGGAAGGTGGTCCATAGCAGTGTGAAGGCCTGCTGTTGGTATGACTAGAGAGCCGAGACTCTCCTGCATGTTCTATACAGCTGCCTTTCAAAGACAACATAATGACCTTGTAGATTGAATTTGTAAAGCATCCTCTCTGCATTTTCGTGTTGTTGATGACAATGAAGCCATTATTGAAGGTTAATGGCTTCGACCTGACCTGCTACTGGTACTTGAGCAGTACGCCCTGACTGTTGATGTAATATCTTCTGATAATTGACTAGAGGCAATCACACAGGCTTATGATGCCAGACATATGAAATATGAACCTCTAGTTGCCTCCCTGAAGAAGAATTATACTAAGATGAAAATCAACGATCAGTGCTGGGCAGGTTTTCTCGGGGTTCTCCCGTTTCCCCTGCACTTCTCCCACCATACTTTCTCAGTCTTTCTGTCCATCTGTCATTATTTCCGTGGGATAGTACAATAGACCTTCGGTCGCAGTGCTTGGCTTCTATGCCACCCACATTCACTACATAACATAAGATGAAAATCATAATCTTTTATTGTGGGTTCCTTGGATCCAGGGACCTGAGCAATGATTCCTTCCTGCAGTAGCTGTGTTCTTTGTTTTTTTTAAGAATTGTGTATCTGACGTCATCTAGTGGTCAGATGATATATACATACAACATTTAACTGACCAGAACAGTATGAGTAACTCTCTTCATGCCGTTTCATTGCCCTTGACGTGAAGGTTGCTTTCGTCTCCCCCCTTTTAAAAAATATGATGATTATATCTTATGTATTTTCAACTTGCATGGAAATATTTATAGCCAAAACACAGAGTCCTATTTTTCATCATAGTTCTGATCACTGACTCTATCATTGAAGCTCTATGGTCCTATGATTTGCACCATATCGTTAGGAAATGGCTTTAGAACTTGCTCTAAAATTTAGGGAATTTCAATCACTGGTGATTAATGAGCACTAATTAGGATCGGTGAAGCTGTGTGCCATACCACTAAAGAAAGGAGACCCATACATTCATCCCACCATCAAGCTAGTCGACACCATTTTGGCCACTGCTTCACCAAGTCATTTCATATGAATCCAAGCCATTTCATATTCTACAGAAAGTGTTGACTTTAATTCCTAGCAAAAAATTAAAGTTTGAAAGTTCCAGTTCTCGTCACTGATTGGTTCAGGATTCTAAAAGGCTTTAGAAAGGAGCACCAATAACTTGAAACACTGCTTCATATTCCCATGACTAATTTAGAGAATAAGAGCAAACAATAGAAACTTATCACCGAAAACAATGATAATTTCAGTGAAGTAAAGCAATGATGAAAACCAGGGCCATGAGATTTGGCTATTATGATATAATTCTGTTTTTTTTTGTTTTTATTTACCATTAAGTTTAATAGAAAAACCAAGACAGAAAAGGCCAGACACACAAATACTAATGCATTTAAATTAATTTAAAAGAAAAAAATGCATTACCATTACTTACAACCCAGTGGTTGCTTTTACTAATTGTGAAGACCTGGATTTCCAGGACGATTTCTTTTTCCTGATAAAATAGCGTCATACAAACCCAATTAGAAATAACAATGTTGTTTATTTAATATTGTGATGAGTTTTTATAACTATATTTATAATTATTTTGCTTATTCTATTTTATCTTATTTACTTTTATATGTATTTTACTGTCCAATCAATTATAATCTAATCACTTGTAAATTTCAAATTATGGCCGTTAACGATCTTTTATGTTTGTTTACTTTTGAATTTCAACGGCTGAGGGTCCCCATAATTCCCTGTAATTTTAAATCTTCAGTTAATTTCAGTTATTAATCACATGTTATTTTAAATCCCCCAATGAACTGTTAAAGCCCTCAGCCAATGACCGATCATTGTAAATACCCTATAAAAGCCCTTGCTCTCCCTGAATAAACAGAACACAAGTTAGATCCAACTTCAGTCTAATCTAATTCTTTTCATGAGCCAGAGACACCAACACAAATCACCACAATATCTCATCCTTTTGCTTTAAAAAAAATTCTCAACACTTCCAACCCATTCAATATAAAGTATGGTTTGAATTAACTCAAGGAATTAGAGATTTTTTACAACTGAATAGAAGAATTATGGTTTCAAGTAGGAAACCATAGATTATTATGAATTATTAACTTACACATCCTTAGTTATTTGTAATAAGTGGACAATGGCAAGTATAAAATATCATCACTAAATAAATTAAAATTATCCAAATGAAGTAACTTTCTGTATTTGGATTATCAACTAAATAAAGCGCCATCACACAGACAAATACATAAATGTACAACATTAAACTGTTGGATTTGGTTGCCAGTTTCATCAACCGAACATAAGTTAGACCCTTCATGAGAAGCAGTTTGCCAAATAAATCTACCTATATATCTCGTTTCCTTCTGAGAAAGAAATGCCTTCTTGGAATTTAAAGATACTTCAATAATATATACTTTGCAAGCATGTTTCTTCATTTCTTAGGTAGAAAATTACTATAAGATAATTCTTAATTCTTAGGTATGTTTAGCATAATTCACAATATGCTACAAACTTGAAATTTGGCATGTGGGTAGTTCCATAGTGTCGACAATGTAAAAAGTATTAAAATAAACTTTCTTTGGGGGTGGGATAGGAGGAATGACCATGAAGTGTGTGGCTGCCATCTGCAATGCTTTCCATGCCATTTCTAAGTGATCTTACAATTTCAATTTCTTTCTCATCCAAATCATTGTAACCCGTACGAAGAATGGGGATTTTGCTAGTAATAAATAAAGGGAGTTTTTGGAAATGGAAGTGACGAGATATGGGTTCCAAAGATCATTTAGAGTCAAAAATTTTCTATGACGTTTTGTTGCATGGGCGTTGGGAATAGTCTCCAATCAAAGAAAGCTCAGTTCTGGCCATTTTCAGCATTTTCTTTAATTATCATACCAGTTTTCAGTCATGACATTTGTTATCCAGATTGCTTTTTGTAATAAACCTTTACCTTATTTATTGACACTTCCTAATGTGAACTGAGCTTTCTTTTATTAGGGACCATTCCCAAAGCATTCATTTCCTAACTCAAAACTATGGGCCCGTATAACAGAATGTCAGAGAACATTTTCAACTCAAAATGACCTTTAGAATCCATATCTCTTCGCTTTGTCTACCGTTTCTGAAACATCTGTATATTAAAACTACTGCATGTAATTATGCCATTAAAGAAGCAAAGAATCCCCTCCGATGTCCAATCTTCAATTTGGACGCCACTAGTAGGGAGCTTTTTAATTAAGATTTTTTCATTTTTTAATCAAGTGGCTGATGTAATTTTTATCTAAAAGCAGAGGATAAGTTAAAGGATAAAAAATATGAAAACACTGCAAAGCAACGTCTGCTTAATCTCATGAAAAACTGCAGTGGTGCATTTCTGTACGTCTATAGGCCATGGTTATCTGGCTAAATATTTATTTACATTTCACTTTAATATCTTTAATACATCTAATTGGGAGCAATACTTTTCTGAATTTATCATCTTGTTGTTTGGTAAAAACTCATACTGCACTTATTAAATTAATAAGTGTTTTCTATGTAAAGGTAGGCAAGCGAGCATTGGGCTCACCAGCCGACCTCATCTCAGTCCCGGGTCACTGAAACGTTGGAGCCTTACCTCCAGTGTCCCAATGGACCACAGTGGGATACCTAACCTAATGTAAAGGTGATGATATTTTTAATGACAAACATTTGTTGGAGTTTAAAGATCTTGACCATGTTAAGCAAATTGATCATGATATATGGTCTATATTGGGATACTAAAAATGAAATGATGCGAATCAATTATTTACTCCATTAGATAACAATCTTAAATTTTAAAACTTTTACATTTACAAAAGATCTTGTACTTTTAAAATTACAAATTTTCTGTGAATATCAAAAGAATTACTCAACACGAAACTGAAATAAAAGAAAATCATTTATTAAGAAAAATAACCATTCAAGTATTACCAATAAAAGCAAATTATACATTTGAATTTTAATATAAATGAAGAAAAATACAGCTTATGACATTTTAAATCAATGCATAATTTTTTTAATAAAATAACAAAAACTTTTTTTTTTCAAAGTTATATAATTTTTTTTTACAAAAATTTTGTATTTCATAATTTGAAATTAACTTATTGTTCAGAATGTCCTTCTGAAAAACCACAATAACTGCCTAGCAACATCAGCCAGTGAGAAAAACTTCATATGTCATCAATGTATGTAAAAACAAGTAATGTATCTTAATATTAATGAAATCAAATCTAGAATGATTACCTGTTTATATATCTTATAATAATTATTTTTATCAATAACTAGGCCATCTCCCGTGCACAGATTGTTCGTTATAGATATTTGAAGAAGAGATTTATTTAGATGGACATTGGTCGATATAGATGTTAAATGAAGATCATAGGTTATATACAATACTCCTGGCGACGAATTGATTGTGACTATTCTTTCGAGTGAAGATAACCAAATTCTGATGACTTGTAAATCTAGACAAATTTTCCTCTTTGGCGGAGATTTCAGACAAATTTTACCTGTAGTCAAGAATGGCCGAGATTACGACATTATTAACAGTTCTTTGAAAAGATCTCATCCTTTCTCTCGTTGTCCATTTCGATACTAATTGATTGTCGATGATAAAACGATGGTTTATATGAGATAATCCAAGAATAATCAATTCCAATGAAAGGGGTTAAAGCAACATTTTGAAGTTTTGAAGACTCTTTTCAAGCCATCTCTTTTTCAAGCATAATAAAATTGGAATAAGTACAACAAAACAAAATAGTTGGAATCTTAAACAAATTTCAAAAACACGTGAATCAATAAGTTTAGTTGTTTTTACAAAAATATATTAAAAAGGTACAGTTTAATTATTAAAAGTAATAAGAAGAAAATAAAATTTAAGATAATCTAACAAAACTCGATTCCAAAGAAAGCAGTTAACGCATTATTTTGAAGTTCAATAATGCTCATTTTGAATTTGTCGACTTCCTCGTGACAATAAAAAATGAAAAACCGTTTTCCATTGTTGCGCCCATGGACATGCTATATAAAAAGATTTTTCTCTCATCGGGAAAAGCGTCTATAAACGCAGATCCTACTTTTCTATGCTCTGCATGCGTTTGTCATCTAGTTTTTTTTTTTTTTTAAATGAGAAAGATCTTTTTATATAGCGTGTTCCCAGGCATGCTCCCCATTTCACGGACGTCCTTGAACGCATCTAGAAACGCGCTCCCCAGTAAAGGGGTTAATTCCAGATTACCACTACTAAGCTAATAGTGTATTCTGTTTTTTACCTAGCCAGGCTACTTTATATAGGGGGGAATATGAGATTCACTAATAATGGTGGAATACATTAGAAAGCTGAGAGGAAGCCGTCTCTAGCATACTTCATCCATCACAATATTTAAGTCGTCCTGAGTTTTAAACAATAGTTAACTGATGAGGTTATGTATTGAGGCAAATCAAAATATCATCCTCTATTTCTCAATATATGATCCAGTGGTACCAAGGTATTTTTACTTAAAGCTATGTCAAAAACTGTTAATTTTAAACGCTGCTGCAGATGGAATGAGTTGCTTTCCAGCAAGATTTGTTTTTTATTCTACAGCCGGAAAAGTTCTCGAGATGAATAGTGGACTTCATATTGAAACTTTATATTGTAGATGAATTTGCTGTCTTTTCAGAATGAACATGTTCAAACAAAACAAAAAAACAGGAAGCTCAATCAGAAGGAAAGGAGCTGCTAATAAATGAACTATCATTGCCATCATAGCTCCATGGAACAAACATCATCGAGAAGTCATCCTTATCCACATCTTTATCTATTAATTCTACATTTTCAAGTTTCTCTATGTAGCATGCATTTGTACCTGTACCTGTAATAACACCAAGTACACAATTATTTTGATATGCACATGACACCAATGTTCCCGTTGTGTCATTTACTACAGCACAAACATCAATGTCCAAATTCTGTTTCTTGGCTATAGCTTTTCTTAATTCAGCAACATCTTTACCCTCCACACCTGAACATCTAAATCCTTTGGTCCATTTGACCAAAAGGGCACTTCCAAGCCCCTTTTGTACACAGGAGAATGAAAAAGTAAAGCCAAGAGGAAACCTCTCATTGATATTACAAAGAGATCTAAGCAAGTAGCAGTATGATCAAATAACTGTTCACCCGATCCCAGCATGATTTGTTGTGGTATGGCAAAGATTTTACTTTCACTTTCATAGGACTTTCCTTTGAGGGTAATTAATAAAACTCGGAAATTTGTACCTCCCAGATCAAGGGCTAAAAATTTACCATGTTCTTTTCCAGTTATGTTTATCGAGAAGTTCAGATTTCAAAAACATTCCTGGAGATACAGATATCAACTATCACAACTTTTGACAAATTGTAGAGATATATGGATGCAAACACAATGAATAGATGTTTTCTTACACGTACGTTTGAAATTGAAAGCAAATATAAATGTACGTTTTATGTTTGCAAGTAAATAGAGGATTTATATTATGTAATGGCCAAGTCAATTTTCTAATGTTGGTTTAAAAAAAAAAAAAATGTTTATTATTATGATTTTCTTTACTTGTGGAAGATAACTCCTTTCATTTATCAGAAGCTAATTTTCTTCCGCTTAAGCTTCCAGTTTGTTTTTTGAACACAAGACATTTTGAAATGATGGCAAATTCATCCACAGTATAAATTTTGAAAATGAAAGGCCACTATGAATAATCATATTCTTTTTTTCCTCTATATTTACAAAATCACTGTAATTTCTGCTTTCAATAATGTTATAATGCTCACTACCATCAGGTGGCACCACCAGTCTCTTCCAATTTAGTTACTAAAAATTGCATCATCTGTTCTGCAAGCATTTTGAAGAAAATTGCACCAATTTTCATGAGCTACCATAAATTCGGATTTACTTTATACCCACATACTGCTTACTTTTTTTATATACAGTGAAACCTCCACTAACGGACAATTTTGCAATCCCCAGTCCCTTAATATAGACATTTCCATGTATTGACCTCCGATTAGCGGACACTCCCAATAACGGACAACATTCTACAGAAAATGAACGATCTTGTGTTGTTTTTCAAAAGCAATAGAATCAGGCTACAGTAATATGTAGCGTCCTGAGGAAATTTTGAAATTATGGATCACGAACTCCAAACACATCAAAGTTCGAAAACTGAGACAAGTGCGATCGACTCTGTTGTCTTCGATTGGTTTTGTGCTGCACGAGCAAAAAACATTCCCTTTAGTGGAACATTATTGCAAGAAAAGGCATTGGAAGCAAAGGGACGCTGAAGGCCTTGCAAAGTTAAACGATTTAAATATTCATATTGAGAAACATGTTTTCAATGCAAAAAAGAAATGTCACTGATTACTTTATCTAATAAAATTAATTTTCTAATACGTTTGTCTTACTTAAAATAATGACAAAATTAATACTGTAATTAATTTTGTCATTATTTTAAATAAGACTAATGGATTAGCATTCATTTAAAAAGGAAAATAGTAAACAGTTTGCAATTGTTCATATTTTCTCATAGGGCAATGTTAATTGTAGAAATTTAAGATTGTACGTAATTTTTCATTAAATGACATGCTATAAGCTAAAAAAATGATAGTCCTCCCCAATATCGGACGAAACTTCCGGTCCCGTGACTGTCCGCTATTCGGAGGTTTCACTGTATTACATATATATTAAAAAAAGAATTAAATAGTATGGGTAAATTATCTACCTATATATAATTCCTTGAAACTACCATTTCAAGCTTCAAAATTTATCCAAGACCATATACTAAATTTGGTACCGAGATATTTTCTTTACTTTTGAAATTATCAATAATTACACAAAATTCAACTGAAAGAATTAAAATTTTAGAGAATGAAATAGTTGTAAGACTTAGGCATTGTGGGAGAACATCCCTATAGAAAGAAGTTTCAATTACAAATGGTATGTTCAATGTCAGGAGGAGGAACATCCAATTTTTTTCGAACTGGAAGCTTCTCATTACAGCACAGTGGCTTCAGCTAAAAAATACTAACTGAAGTAGGTTTATCCCACGTTTGATAAATGAGATTCTTGAGGAAGTGTTTCACTATTTGGGACGCTTTACTTTCTTTTTCTTTAAAATAATACATTTTAAATAAAATAATTTCATTATTTTAAAATGTGCTTGTGCTAGTTAAATAAATAAAAAAAAAAAGGTATACAAAATACATACATATGAATTTTTCTCACTATCTGTTGCTGTTTCTTAGCAGTTAATTTTAATAGTTGTAAGTATAAAAACTGTACTTACATTAAGAATATTTTTTCAATTTCAAGTATATTTTACATTTTTTTTTTTTGTTTTCTTTTCAAAAGATTTTGAATTTTGCAGGAATGAATCTACTATTAAACTTATTTTTTCATAGTATTCAACTGCTGTACATCATCATAGTATTATTTATACATAGACTTCTGAAGTGGACTTCCCTTAGATACAAAATTATTTCGTTGCTTATTAACCATTTATACCACATAACTGCTTTATTAAAAGCAATATAATTAATTTCTTTTGAAACTTCAGATACATTCAAACCTTAATTTCAAAAACCCTGAGACAAACTTGACATTGAATATGCCCAGGATTTCCATTGAATTATAAAGATAAGCCAAAGCTTCAATTATAAAACACGATTGGTATTGAAGTCGGCCGCATGTAAATTTCACCTGAAAACTGGTGCTGTATGTTTACAATGCATTCATTTAAGAAAGCTTTAACTGGCAGTTATTTTGTAGATTACAACTTGTAATTTTAATTTTTCCTATTTTAAAATCCAGTTTTCTTTGTGTTTAAACTGCAGTTAGGATTATGTTTCAGTTAAGTTTACTGGCACTGGATACCTAGCTGGGACTTGTTCTATAACAAGTCCTGTACTCATCGAAAGCTTTTTGAGATGTAGTTTGACGTGGGCATTCAGATTCTCCTTCCTGTTGAACGCTCTGAGACAGAAGTGGCATACATATGGCTTTTCACCAGTATGGAGACGCAAATGGTTTTTCAGTTTGTTTGAGGTATTGAATGCCTTTTTGCAGACATCGCATTCAAATGGCCTCTCGCCAGTGTGAATGCGCATGTGATCGATCAAGTTACTAGTGTAGGCAAATGCTTTGTTGCAAACTTTGCACACAAACGGTTTTTCTCCCGTATGAGTGCGTAAATGGTTGATCAAAGTGCGCTTCACTGCAAATGATCTTGAGCAGATACGGCACACAAACGACTTTTCTCCCGTGTGTGTTTTCATATGAGCACTTAAATTCTTTGACTGTGTGAATACTTTAGGACAGGCAGTGCAACTAAAACACTTGACATTGCTGTGAATTTGCATGTGGATCTGCAGCTGCGAGGAATATCGGAATGGCTTGGAGCACTGAGTACAGACATGGGGCTTCTGCCTCTGGTGCGATTTCAGATGTCTGCTTAGACTGCCTGCTTGATTGAAGGTTCGAGAACATTGTTGACACTGATATGGTTTGGCCTCAGCGTGGCTTCGAAGGTGGATCTCCAATTTGCATTTTAGGAAAAAAGAAGTGGAGCACTCTTCGCATTTATAGCGTTTCTCTTCAACGTGATTTTTTAGATGCAAAGCAAACTGCTCTACATTCTCAAATGTTCCTGAGCAATATTCACAACACAAGTTTTCTATCTCTGTGTGGGTTCTAAGGTGCCGTCGAAGCTTGTCGCCACAACTAAAGGCCTGGAAACACAGTTCACATTCAAATGGCTTTTCGCCAGTATGGATTCTGATATGTCGTTTTAGCTTATAGGAACGAGCAAAGCCTTTTCCGCAGACATCGCAAACAAAAGGTCGCTCTCCAGTATGTTGGCGAATGTGCGCAGTTAACTGGAATTGCTGTTCGAAGGCTTTATCACAATGTAGGCACACGTGGGATTTTTCTTTTTCGTGCACCACTTGGTGATCCTCCAGGTTTTGAGGATCACTGAAAGTCTTGGTGCATTTTTTGCAGGCAAGATCTGAGCTGTGTTGCTGAAGATGTTTCTTGTATTTATCACTACGGTTAAAACGTTGACCGCACTCTTCACACTGGTAGGGCTTCTCCCCAGTGTGAATACGAACGTGGCGTGTTAGCTTACTAAGGCACCCAAAAGATTTGGGACACATTTCACAATGAAATGACTTCTTTCCTTTATTAACCTTCACACTATTCTCTAATTCTCCTTTCTGCTCCGATTTTTCAATGCCATTATTTTCGTGGCTCTTTAAGTGAGAAGTATAGGCCTCATTATCAGTGAATATCTCTGAACATTGTTCACAAAAGTAATTATCAGTGGCATGTGTTCGCATATGCCTCCTCAACTTATCTGGACTACTGAAGGCCCATGGACAATATTTACACTTATGAGGCCTTTCGCCAGTGTGGATTTTCATATGTCTTGTCAGTTTACTGGAGCGGATGAACCTCTTTGAGCATATCGTGCAAGGGAAAGGCCTCTCGCCAGAATGGATTCGAAGGTGGATGGTTAAATGATTTTTTCGACTGAAGGCCTTGGAGCAGTGAGGACATATATGTTGCCTTTCGCTTTTCTCCAGGGAAGTGGGGAGAATAATTTCATCTGCTTCTTTAAGTTTTATGTCTAAGCATGATTGAATAATATTATAAGCATCAGCTGATAGATCATCGGGGGATGGACACGGTTGTTCAAAATCATCCGAGCAATCAGGTTCTTGTTTGATATTAATTTCATCCAAAATATTGATGGGTTCAGCACAATCACTTTCATTTTTAATCTGCTGTGAAATGAAAGTCTGCAAAAAGGTTTCTTTATTAAAAGCATTTGGTATTATTTCCAGTCCATTACATAATAAATGTGGTGGTATTACACCTTCTCTTGACGTTGGAAAACTTTCCTGTAAGTGCTCTTTAGAATCTTTATCTTCGTCATCAAATGTAGTCGCAGACGCTGGAATCACATTTAAGTCGGAGCTTTCTACTTTTATACAATCCATAGTTAATGATGAGTAAGTATTCCCCTCTGACAATTTTAGAGCTGTCACTCTTTCATTTATCTGTAAGACGTGATTATTTAACGGCAACACTCCTTGTTATTGTGTAATTGCAGAACACATCCTTCTTTATTATGAACATTCGGTATTATTTCCAGGCTCTCTCTCTCTCTCTTTCAAATGTTAAAATCTAAAGAAAAACAAAATAAATATTAGTCTGAAGTCAAAGAATCATAAGTTTACTTTAATACAATAAATATTCAAAATCTAAAAATTACTTTATGAAAGCTAAATGAAGGGGAACGTGGTTTTTCACATAAAATATTTCCTTTATCAAATCAAATCATTCACACCAGCAACACTGTAAGCCATGAAAATCAAATTTTACAAGTGATAAAAAATTATTGTTTATTTAATCATAATTTGAAAGTAAATACTTTACATATCTACCAGATCACTTCACGAAATTAAACACCATTTAAACTTTGACAAAAACGTTTGTTACAACTTTGTTCGACTGAACAAGTCAATTAACAAACCACCTTTTCGGTTGGAATTAAAGTATTTGATATCATACAAACCAGTCATATTTTTGTGACCATAATTCAAAAATCAACGGAAATCATTTGCCTACAAAATTGTGACGGCCATTTTAGCAACCCAAACTGCATTCTTACCCTTCTTGCCACTGTAATCAGCAGTATCGATAAACTGGAACAAATTTGAAATAAGCTTAAGAAACAAAAATAATAAAGCAGCGTAAAAAGGCATTGGTTTTTTTCTTTTTCAAGCGGTCAGCTATAAAAGAATTGTTTCGAGATATTCAGCAGCTGAAGTTATCAAAACACCAATAGCCTCCCAACACCTATTAAATATTTTTATTTTTAAAAAATGAGCAAACAGAAAGCATCTTCGAAATTTTATAAGCAGGGATCTGAAGAACAAAGCCGCGTAACCCTCAAAATAAAATACGCCCACATACAGCACGTGGACAATTAGATATCGGCTTTCTTTTTAAATTTTAAACATCGGCTATCAATTCGCTACTGTTTATTTTAATAAAATAAGTTCCATTCTATTGAGCTCAGGGCAATCAGATCAGCTTAAAATAATTAAAATTCATACGTATAACTGAACTACTTTCTTTCGTAACTTAAAAAAAAAGTGAGCTTTTTTTTTTTTTTTCTTAAGGACTTAAAAAACTATGGAAACTAGGAAGATAAAAATATATTAACCATACCTGAATCTAATTATTTTAACTGGTGCAGAACTTGTTAGGCAACTTTCGTAAACATAAAACTTGGAAAACAAGCATTGACAACTGACAGGGCTCATTTATATTAAGAGTTTATTGTAAATAGGCTTAATTGTGTAAGATAATATTAAATATTCTCTGGCTAAGTGCGCGTTGTTTAGGAACTGTAACGCTTACGAAAGTCATTCAGATCTCTAAGGTGTCGGTAAACATAAATTGGTAGCAATTAATGCACGTTGCAACACATTTAACAATTCTCTTAAACTTTGAAATGGGTCATCTACAGACTTCACCTTTTTCACAACAAAATAGGAGGTCGTGTGACGTCAGAAAAAAAGCCAGAGGCGCATGCGCAGTGGAGCAAAACAAAGTGCGCAGACTCCGAACAGGCAACTGGGATACTTTGTACGTGTAGTGGAACTAACCTTCCAAATATGTGATCGTTGGATGGATCTATTATACCTTCCCTTCAGTGATGTAGTTCGATCGAACGGTTCTTGAACAACCCCCGAAGCCCCCAGAAGGCTTGGCTTTCCATTTCGAACACTAATATGTGTTCTATCGCCAGGAATTCGTCCGCCTCGTACAGGTCGCCCGGATCTTCGGCCGCTGTTCTCCCTTCTCGTCCACGAACCAGTCCCACCAAATCCTATGACTATTTACTCAAGTTTCTTCTCGTTGGCGACAGCGATGTGGGGAAACAAGAAATCCTGAGTGGTTTGGAAGACGGGGCCTCCGAATCCCCCTTCTGCAGCACAAGTGGTGAGTGAGATCCTAAGTTTTGTCCGTCTTTTTCAGAAGAACAATAACAGCCCAGTAGGTCAACCTTAAGCCTAACGTCTTGCTTGAAAAAACTTGGAACGAATTAAGAACTTAAGTAAAAACGTTCAGTTTTTCAGTTATTTCTCCCCCATCAGCGTGGTTGATTCCATTATTCATAACTTCTAAACAATGTAGAAATCTTTAATATCAATGACAGTTTTCTGAATAGGCCTAAATCTTATTTTGTTTCTTGCCCAGTTATGGGGATTTCATGTTTTTTTAAAACCCCTTATAATTTTGAAGATAGTATGTTTGCTTTTTTTTCGTCACCAAAGCTGTGGAGATTAATAAAACAAATTGGGTAGAGTTGTCAACAATTTCTTTTTCGACTATGTCATGTTCTTTTCACAATTCCAGAATCTGCTTTTCGTTTACAATATCTTGTTAACATCATGTCTCAACTTGTATTTTAACCTTTTTCTCAAAACCTCACTGATTTAATTGCATTATTCGATTAATACCTCAAACATAGTAATAGTTGCAATTCCACGCTTTTAAAAATTAAATCCATAATCACAGGTGGTCATTAGTTTGTTTTTCAAAAATACATCAATACACAGATCTTAATATATTTAATTCATATAGGGCATTAAATAAAAAGATGGCCACATATGCCTTTGAAGGACTAATATCAAAATGAAGGTTTTTTTTTTTTTTTTTTTTTTTTTTTATGATAATCCAGAGTCGTCTATAATTCAAAAGAATAATACTAAAATCACTATTGGGTACAGTTTCAAATCTTTGGCCAAGTTTTTCATCTTTCCAAGAAAGAATATAATGTGTTTTTAAAGAAGAAAAAAAAATGGAGCAGTTGGAAAGTAAATAATGAGTCATTTTTCTGAGGACAGTGGAACAGTTGTTTTCATGACATTAGCACTTTCGCAGTTCAAATTGATTTCAGAATTTTTGTTTCTTTTCGTGTGATGCAACTAGGTTGACCACTTGTTCATTTTTTTTTTATAATCTCAGTGTAAAATCTGAGCTGTAGAAGTTTGCTCTTTAGCTATATTATAATCTTATTAAAAGTAACAAAATACAAAAACTATTTAATATTTATTTTTATTTATTCTGCTCCTTATATAATTACTTTCAGTGTTACAAATAGATCAGGTGATTCTGAATTGTAAGGCAAGACGTTGAGAGCACTTCAGATTAAGAAATAATTATTTTAATGTTTTAAAAACTATAAAAAAAAGCATAAATTAAAAGATTTATTATTAAAAACTAAATGTTAAGAAAGATTATGCACTTCAATAACAAGCATTTATAAAAAAGAAACGATTAATTTCAGAACTATTGAAATGTAATATTAATTTTAGTTTGTCATTTAAATTGGGACATAAAAAAACAAAAAATGTTAAAATTTGAAGCTGAATGTATAAACCATTACATTTTATCCTCGTAATTAGTATTAAGAAGAATCTCTCTTTTTTTTTTTTTAATGTTGTTCTAGTCTTATTTATGATTGATATACTTTTCATAACTATTCTCTTAAAAGAAAACATTTCAACCAGGAGTTTAAAGGTCTAGCAAGCAGTTCTTCCGTATGTACTCTTATCTCAGGTGGCATGTAGATATCAGTACATTGATACCTACAAGTTTGTCTATCAGCCTCAAGGAATCATTTGCCAAAGTTTTTACCCCACTTCTAAGTCTCCAGTCACATTTGACTTGATAAAGAATGCATTTTTGAAGGAACATCTAAATTATCGTGATGTTCCCCAAAGAAATATGATATATCTCACTCCTAAAAGAGCACATGCAATGAAATACAAGAAAATTACATCCAACTTAGCCACTAGTTATTGGTTTTAAGGTTTTGTTTACTTATGAGATTATCAGTGCTTCTTATCTTGATTAATATCAGGAAGACCATTTATCAAACATGATAATCTACATATTTTTTTTTTGATGCGCAAGATTAAATAATCTCAAAATAGAACTACACCAAAAAAACAAAACAAAAAAAAAAACACCTAGTTTTTTTTTGTTTAATTGCGATTATTATTAAATAATCATATGTATATGATATATGTATATAAATAATCATTAAATTTATTAAATAATCCATATTTATTAGTGAACATCTTTAGAATATAAACTTTCTAGTAGTAATAATTTTTCATACTAAAAATACATTTCCTATCAATGTAGAATTTGTTTCCCATTTTTTTTTCTTAATTTTTTGGTGGTAAAAATAGAAAAAGATAAAAAGAATGTTTTTTTTTAAAGATGTAACTTACATGATTTAACTCCGCAATTTCTATTGTGAAAGTTAAGAAAAAATATTCTTTAACTATATTTTTTGTAATTTTAATGTGTTCAGTGCCTTTTTGAAAATTTTTGTATTATTAATAGTTTATTATTATTATTTTCATTAAAATTTATTCGGGAAATGCAGTTTGGAAGAATATAATAAACAGTGAACCATTTCTAAAGAAGAAGAAAAAAGCCAATTCAATTTTTCTTTTATAGTTGAACGTTTTGAAATCCCCATTATATTATGAAGCATCAAATCTGTTACTGTTTTACAACCTCATTAAAAAATAGCTTTGGAATAACAGTAATCAAACAATTTGTTTCTTGTAGAGATTGTTTCATGATGACTTTTGTAAATCTCAAGCAATGTAATTATTTAATTAACTGCTTGCAAAATTTTTATTTCTCCCAACTTCCTTCATCTGAAGGTCAAATATGAATTTAGGCATTTTTTCTAGTAAAAACATAAATAGTTTTTATGATTTAGCTCCCCAATTTCTAGTGCTTGAGAAAGTCATGTATGAAAGTTAAATATTGCAAAATTTTACAGTATTACATTTGGCAAAAATCTGTGAAGCTCTGTGACTAAATTTATCTTCAAGGTCTAGTATATTTTTTTTAACGGGACAGTGGAATCACTTTGTTTTCTTTTTGAATTGTCTACATTATTTTTTTCCTAATGGTTACAAAGAAAAAAAGTTTTTCATATGTTTTTAAATTTAAAAAAAAAAAAAATTTAATAATTTCATTTCAGATTTCAGAACTACAAATCCCATGCCTCTTTAGCTATTAACTAACTTTTGATTGTCAACTATTGTTAATTCCTAACATTACAGGAACTGTACATTATTTTTGGAAAGATTGTTTTGGATTTTCTCATTTATGTTGTTGGGAGTTCAGTCCAATAGTTAGATATGTATCAGTGAACCAAATGATAGGTGCAGTCATGGTCTTCTCCCTCCGTCCCCACCTCTCCCAGTGAAGAAAACTAGGTCACAGTCGTAGATGTATCTTTTGAAGCTTTACCTGGATCTTAACATGATTTAATGTAGAATAAATAATATCACCTATCAAACTTGTTTGTTGGTAACCACTTAACCCCTCCCTTGGGGGTTCTTTCTCGGTTGATATAAAAAAATAGACGAATCTAAGCCATCCTGAATATTAATTTTGATTTATCTCTGCCAATGGATTCTACACTAGATATTATTAAAATATATGTATGCTATTTGAACTTTGGCTAGGAAAAGATAATTAAAAAAAAAAAATCAGTTTTCATAATGGCTTTATGCCCCCCTGCATTTATGTAGTAAAATGTGGATATTGGTATTCTCTTTATTAGGACACGGAAAATGTTCTTAATGTTTAAAAACAGTAACTTGTGAGCAGAGCGAAGGAAATCCATGCAGGTGACCTTGAAAAGTGGCCTTCCCAGGTCTGGGTCCTACAGAAATAGATGACAGATTGTATTTCATATTTTTTAGTAAAACATTTGATGCTATTTATACAATTTTTATCTGTTTTAAGAGTTATTAATAATGTTGTGCTGGGAAACATTTCCCAGATTATATCAAACTGGCTAATACATTCTGAATTCTAATGAAAAATTATTAATAAATCTTGTTTTTGAGATTTGTATGTTGTTTTTTTTTTAATGCGGTTTTTTTTTTTAGGAATTGATTATAAAACTACGACAATTTTATTGGATGGAAAGCGAGTCAAGCTACAGCTCTGGTGAGTGTTTTTTTTTATTATTAAAATATGTACACAAATCAACAATGGCATGTTTTAATTGTTTTTAAAGTTAAGCAATTACTTTTTTTTTTTGTTTTAGTTTTTAATATAGATCAAAGTATTTCTGTAGAGTGGCAGATAGTTATAGAATATTTAGAACTTATATTTGTATTTTTTTATTATTTAAAATATATATTTTGAAAGATTATTCTAAAAGGTTCATTATTAAATAAATCAAAATAATTCCCCTCCCTCCAGCATCTGAAGATTTATATAGATTCGAATTACATTTTTCCCCCCACCCTTGGTCATGGGAAATGTTATTTTTACGCTTTCAGTGCCTCTTTGGGACAGACTAAATACTCCTTCCTGTTAGTGAGGCTATTTTAGTATCTTTTTTTCTTTTCTTTTCTTTCTTTTTTTGATACTAACTTGCATTGTTGCCTATTTTGATACGGTTTATGGTGTCGTACATTATTTGAAATTAATCGATTGTATTGAAATTTGCATTTTCCTTAACAAATAAAAGTAATAGTTTAATCTGTATTAAATCTCTGTATTCACTCGCCTGTTATGAAAGGTTTAATAAATATATGATTCAACGTTTAAATACATCTTGATTTCTGAATCTTTTCAGGGATACTTCAGGCCAAGGAAGATTCTGTACTATCATCAGATCTTATTCAAGAGGAGCACAAGTAAGTTATTTTTATGTTGTTAAATTACAATAATACATGGGTAGGTGAAATAAAACTGTTTTTAGACTACTTTCCACAATGAGCCTCAGGAAATGAGTAATGGGTGGATCTTCATGAAACTTGGTATGCCTATTTTGAGGGCTAGGGATGATTTAACTTCTATATTTGAACCTTTTCCAAGTGGACTCTTGTTGAGAAATTTCCAGAAGACGACAAAGCTCTCATAGAAAAGTATTGAATCTAAACAGTATCTGTCCTATTTGTTAAAATCTCATTGTCTTAATCAATATTGAATGGTTAATCCATTGTGTTTGGGCTCGATATCATTAAAATTAATCTGAGGCAGTTTAAATAACTGATTAATAATGGATTAACTCTCTTTATTTATTTTTTTTATTTTTTTTGAGAAAATGGAATTTATCATGTTTGTATTCAATAAAATATGACAACTGGAATAGAATGTAGCGTTTCAGTTTTGTTTATTTTCATGATTTTTAAAAGAAAGAAAAGAACAAAAATAATAAGAAATTTCGCTTTAAGGAAAGTAGGTGTTAAGTTCTTAGAGACTTCTTGTTTTTATTTATTTTTTTGAAAGCATTTGATATTATTCTTACATGTGTCGTTGCTGAGTATTGAAAACCACTTGTCAAATGCTTTTGGATTCTCTGTAAATAACTATTGCCTCTACTGTAATTATTTAGATTAAAAAATTTATTGAACTCATTTTTTATCTTTTAGTCACTTTTTGAGAAGCCTTTTTAGTTTCTATGAATTGCCTATCTTACAGCATTCATTACTATTATTGCAGTAGACTATGGGATTAGTGGTTTTCATTAGTAGTTAATAGGAAAACTACTATTTTTTATATTTTTTTTAACAGAAAATTGACATAAAGGTTTTTAGTATTCAATGTATTAAATAGTTGAGTTTGCTTAAAAAAAATAAATCATATTTTGTGATCTTTAATAGTTACATGTAAATGACGTTATGTACACAGATCTTAGCCACTGTGCATTCCCCTTAATTTTATACGAGTTCTACCCTGTAGTTTGAATTTTCATTTTCTTTTTCTTTTTTTCTTATTACCCAGCCTAGAATAATGTTTTTTATTATTCTATTCATTGTTTGTTGAGATGCTTCAAAAGAATGCTTTTGAATCCCAAGAATGGATCTAAAGTAAAGCGCAGTACATATTATTTTGCAATTGAAATGCAGTGAAAACTGATATTTGTTACTTTGTTTTATATGAATTACTTGTTGCTGTAGTGCTGTGATTGCTGTTTGGCAGAATTCTAACTTAAAAATTAAACACGATAAATTACTTATTAATCAATAATAATGATTGGTACATGGTTTCTAAAAAAACAGAAGAAATTCATAACATTTGTTATTCATGTTATTTACTACATTTATGTACTAGTTCTTAGTCTTGCTCCATTTGTTGTAGAGGGCACTCCTGTTACTGACTTGCTGCCACAATGATTAAAGATCTATGCAAGAGTGTTAATACTAAAAATGAGAAATAGGCAATATAATGTAAATAATATCCAGTTTCTAAAAATATTTATAAAATAGTTTCTACACAAAAGAATGAACTCCTGAACTTAAAAAAAAACTGTTAAAAAATGAATACAATTGGACAAACTTATTCCTTCCAACCATGGCTTATAAGATAATATGTTCGTCAGTTCTTGGGTGTTTTCTCATGGGATTCGTATTAATTCAGATATCAACTATTAAAAGATTCTGAGAAATGGGATAAATGTTTTAATAAAAGTTGCAACAACCAAATAATTCCCAGAAAATGTTTACCAATCTTGGGGGGCGGGGGGATACTTACATGAATAGCGTAAGTAAGAAATATTATATATGACATTTTTACCATCAAAAATATTAAAGTGAAAGATGAAATTATATAGAAACTTAAAAAAATGACACCACAAGTTAAATGTGTCAAAGAAATAAAAATAAATGTTATATATATACACACTTAAATTTTGCGATTAAAAAAGATTGGGGAGCTAAATAAGGTTTTGAAAATCATGTCTTATACAGTTGAGATTGAAAAGATGATTGACTTTAATTGTTATTTGTCATTTTTTTTTCTTTCTTTCTTTTATCATAAATTCTGAAAAGACCACAACAAAACAGTTTTTGTAATGTATCATTGGTTTGGCTTAAGATTATTTTGTGTGAATTATTAAAGAAATACAACATCTAATTTTCTATTATTTTTTTCCTTTTCTTTTTTTGTAGGGGATCCTTTTAGTGTACGATATCACTAATAAATGGTCATTTGATGGAATAGACAGGTGGTTAAGAGAAGTAGAAGAGGTAGGTTCTGTTTTATTTTTTTATTATATAAGTTAGGTTGACTTTCTTAATTAAGCAGATGACAAATTAGAAAATGTTATATTGACAGATTAAGGTGCAAGTGAAAATTTAAAAGTGAGATTAGGTTGACATTGCACGGGATTACACAAATCAGCATAAATATTGCAATTTGCCTTAGTTTCAGTACACCAATGAGTATCAGCCTCAAGAGGGTGGGTAACGAAGTGAGGGCTGGGAGGGGACTTTCAGAACGAGAAAGGGAAACTGACTTACCCCTACCCTGTAAGCGTAATACACTGTGGAGTATTGAAACTGTAAGGCAAATTTCTGTATTTCCCCTGATTTGGATAGCCTGGTGCAGTCTCAACAAACTAGAAAATTTGAATTCACTGTAGTGCACTGGTTTCAAACTCACAGGCATTAAAATTGTTTTTGTGTGGCAAACACTTCTTCATTTAACAAGTTTTGCAGTCCTTTACTTGCCACAGGTTTTTAGAGTTGGAATTCTTTCGGGATTCAGCCCAGAAAAGGGTTGTAGAATTAAAAATAGGAGTAAAAGAAAAAAGTTCAGCTCTGAATTTACCAGTTCTGCATGTATTTTTTTACTGAACTTTTAAGTATTATTTAAAAATAAACGAGTTTAATGTGGTTTGCTATTTTTGCTGTCTAGTTGCAGCCTACAGTAAGACTAAAATATCTGTTGTGGCTCTGGGCTGGAGAAACCGGGGTCAATTCCCTGTTGAGGTCGGGTATTTTTCCCTTGGTGTTTCTCTGCCATATGGTTCTAGGATTCACGAAGCCTCTGGAAAATGGGAATGGTTTCTTTTCTGGGAGTTGAAGGCAGGCAGGCATCAGGCTAACTACCCAACTTCAACTTAGTCGAGTTGGTAATGAAACGCTTGAGAGCCTTAATTTCGCCATACCAAGAACCACATAGGCTTGTAGTGGTACACTTTAACTTATATGTATTCCAACAAAGCATAATTTCATGATAACAAGTATCACTATGGTAGATAAGATCTTAAATTTACTTTTTATTGAATTTGAATTCTTTATGACTTGTTATAAATGCTGTTAAGATCTGTTGCTACCAGAATTTGTTACATTTAGAACCACAATTGATAAACAAATATTTCCTTTGTCCGAGTCCATTTAATATAGTTTTCACGAAGTATACCTTTGTCATAAAATTTTGCTAAGAATCTCTCATTATTACACAAGTAATTCATGTGAAATACTTTCCCCTTCACATTTAAAGAATGGTAGTGTAGATAATCAGGCTGTTGTCAAAAACACACCAAAAACTCATCAATATGTAGAGTGTGGCAGTGTCATTGATGGGAATTGTGCATAAAGTTTCTGACGATGTTCACTTTCTCCATGGTAAACAGTACTAAAGTGAACATCAACTAAGAAAAAAAAAACCTTTTTAGAGAATCCTCTTAATGGTAGTGTGTTTTAGCAGATTCTGATGATATCCAATCCGATGTAATCTTATGCTGAAGGCAGCAACTAAGATATGTCTAGATTCAATGTCAGGAACTTGTCTTGGATGATTGTATTCTATCCTTCTTTGTATTCCATCTTTTTTAGTAAATATAATATGGATTGCCTCCTAATAATATACTCTGGGCAACGATTATTCAATAAAATAATCCGCTTAATTTTCCCCTTGCTGAGTTTCAAGTCTAAATTGCTAAGATCCTGGAGAATTTTGGTATTGATCGAGTTCACGAGAATCTTAGTTTCGTGTAGACTTGGAATGAGACTTCAAACCCTCGCATTTTCCTTTCTGTTAGTTATTCGACAACTTCACTATGGATAGGGAAGTTGTCAGAATGCAGTATATTACTTCAAGAGTATTAAAAGAAAAAAAAAATCAAAAAGTTTGATCGCTGTTATGGAGGTTATTTGAATAATATTTTTAAAAATACAAAGTAATGTATGCAATTCTGATCATGTTTCAGAATCATTTTATGAAAGCAATAAAGCAAATCTGCTCAATTATTACGATTATCAAGTTTGCTTCACATATCACTTGCCGTGTTTTATGCCCAAGGCTCTCGTTTAATAATATAAAAATTTTAAATGAAGGATACAGGTTCATAGGTTTGATGAAAGAATTTGTTTTTAAACTTCTCTTTGTGAAATTAACATATCCAATTTATCTTTACAAAGAAAAATAACAATAAAACGCACAAAACTAAGAGTTCACTGATCTGTTTTTGGAAATTGTGATACTGGAAACCCAAGATGGACCATTTCTGGTTTCCTGACCTTCGTCAGTTGGGTCTGTCCAGTATCTTAACATCTCAGTGAATTCAAGAATCATATAAATAGAACAAAAGTAAACATCAAAACAGCCCTCCAATTAAAAAATCATCAAAACTTAAATAAAGAATAAAAAGGGCCAATGAATTAATCTCCGCTTAGCATAAAAGAGATTAATTATAAAACAAGAAATATATAAAACATAAAATTAACGTGCCTACAACATCGTAACAAAGAAAAATAACAAAACGCACAAAACTTAAGAGTTCACTGATCTGTTTTTGGAAATTGTGATACCGGAAACCCAAGATGAACTGACGAAGGTCAGGAAACCAGAAATGGTCCATCTTGGGTTTCTGGTATCACAATTTCCAAAAACAGATCAGTAAACTCTTAGTTTTGTGCGTTTTATTGTTATTTTTCTTTGTCATGATGTTGTACGCACGTTAATTTTTATGTACCAATTTATCTTCCTCACGATATTTCGCTGGTGAAGATAAACACCGAGTTTATCGAAATATCGTGAGGAAGATGAATTGGATAAATAAAGAAACTTATGTATTGCTTTTTATAGGCAAGAAATTGTTTTTAGTGCTTGAAAATTCCTAATATTTTTTCCTCTCTTTAACTTTAGCATGCACCTGGAGTTCCCAAAGTTCTCATTGGGAATCGGCTTCATTTAGCCTTCAAGAGACAGGTCTCTGAAGTTGTAGCTGAATCCTATGCAACTAAAAATGAAATGGCCTTTTTTGAAGTTAGCCCTCTGTGTGACTACAATATTATTGAATCTTTCACTGAACTTTCTCGAATGGCCCTGCGTCGAAATGGCATGGAAAGATTGTGGAGATCCAATAAAGGTAAGAAATGGTTTATCTTTACAATTGAAATTTTTAACGAAATCTGTATGTTACCTCCGATTATTCAGTTACCAGCATTTATCTTCAACATGCATGATATGAATATATACCGGGCGATTTATAAAGTACTGGAAAGTACTGGTGGTTTTCACCACCCCATATCTTTTAAACTAACTACTGCTCATATAAAATCATCAAACATGTAAGAGTTATATTTTCATGTTATTATTTATTCATTATTATTTAAATTCATTTTATTTGCATTCAAACATCCCCAGTACATCGAAATTATTAACCAAAAAAATTATTCGACTGTCTCTCAAAAAAGTCATTTGTAAGATTGCATTTTCAAAAAAATAGTTTTTTTTTTTTTTTTTTTTTTTTAAATTAAACAAAGGGATTAATGACAAAAGTGTTTAGATTAAATTTTCCTAATTAGGTTTCTGTATCATTTGAATATTGGATCCAGAGCTTAAACAACATCACAACAGTTATTTAAATATACGATATATTGAGGGTGTTTGAACGCAAATAAAATGAATTTCAGTAATAATGAATAAATAATAACATGAAAATATAACTCATATATGTTTGACGATTTTATATAAAAAGTTTCAGATTTTTATGAGCAGTAGTTTAAAAGATATGGGGCTGTGAAAACCACCAGAACTTTCCAGTACTTTATGAATCACCTGGTATATATATATATATATATAACACCTTTGCGTTGTAATTAAAATAACATGTCGATAAAATATTTTCCTTAATGGGAGATTGCATTGAAATAGTCTTTTACAGTCAGTAATTCTTTTTTCACTTTTAATCTGAAGTGATCATCTCTTGACTTGATTTCATAATAAAAGGGCCACACAATAAATTTGGATATACTTTGGAATAATATCATTGGTGTATATTAAATACCGTCAGTGTTTGTTACATGAAAAATAGAATAATTATAGATTAATAGTAACAACATGGGATAAAAATGATAAGTATTATGTAATCAGCAAAATAAGACTTACAAAGGGGTTTTTGTAGTTCTCAGAATTTGGAAATAATGAAAAATAATTCAAGACTGAATTTTATGTAATAAGATTCAGTGACCATGTGGAAGATATTCCAGTTACGTGTACATTTCTCCAACGCAGAGTTTATCTGGAAAAATGTGTGGTCTCCTGGTGGTGGACATGCAAACAGATGAACAAAAAATAAGGATTGTGATTATTTTTAACAAACATTTTTATTGAAATTATTTGTATCTGTAAGTGTAGCTTGTAGATTTGACAAAAACCCATAAAGCCTTTTGGTAATTAATTTTGAATTTCTTTTCCTTTTGCAGTTTTGAGTTTACAAGAGCTCTGTTGCCGGACAATTGTATCAAAGACAACCGTGTATGGAATTGATCAGCTCCCTCTCCCTGCCTCCCTGAAATCTCACCTTAAATCCTATTCTATGACCAGTTACAAAACGCGCTTACGACAAGGCCTTCCCCAGCACGACAAAAACATCAAGAAAACCAAAATCATCCATCCCTGTGATTCACCTACCATGAACTGCCGAAAGAGCTGTATCATTTCGTGATCTGTCCGAGTTTCAGGAAAAAAAAAAAAAAAGACTACTTTTTTGAGCCTTGTGTACAAATACTTTCAATACATATCTTTGCCTCATAAGCATCTCTCGTTTGGTTTGGTTGTTCATGAAGTTATCCAAAGAATGTTTGTATAGAAAATTGAGTATCCCGTTCTGATTATGTTTTCAGTGCATATACTAGTGCTGTCAGCTGGATCAATCCAGTGATATAAATTTGTTTATGGAACTACGAAACAACCAAAATGATAAACCCAACTATCTAATCCCTCCTTGCATTGTTTTTTGTTTTGTTTTTTTCATTTGAGGAAGTTGGTCATTGCAGCACATAAACGTCCGTGACTCAAACATAAGGTTGTGTAAAACTATCATAGCAAATAATACTTCAGTAAGTGAATGTTTTCATATTTTTTCTTTTAATTAAAAAAAAAAAAATTCATTGTATAGATAGAACAATTTTATAGAGATCCTGTTATATGGGTCCGTTTTACTTTCTTATAAAAGAAAATACTATGGTACAAAATATTTAACTGAATATCAGAATGTACTTGGTAATAACATGCTGGTTTTGAAAAGCTACATTTTTCTCACATAAAATTAATAATCTCCTGATATAAGAGAGGACATGATTTTTAAAATATCAATCTATTTATTGATGGGGGTTTCGATAATTCTTCCATGGAATTATTTTACTTTGTCCATAATTTTAAAAGAGTGAGGTATAGATTAGTTTTTTTCATGCCAAAGAATTTGTAAAATATTTAATAAGTCTGATTTTTTTTTTCTTAATTGAGAAAGTATAAAGTCTCATAATTTTTCCTTGAAAGCCTGGGCCACTGCTGTCTTTAAAAATGCACTAATTGGGCTCCAAAACTTCGAAGACAGCATTTTTGTTTGAAATTTACAAAATTCGGAGAAAACAGAACAGACTTTTGCAGCCCATCTTATTTCCTGTGATATTCAGTAGAATTTTATAATTTAAAATATTAATTAAAACAATTTTTTTAACTGATTTTCTACAGGACTTTGTTTGAAAATTTAAATATCATCCGTGCATTATTGACATTCATTACAATGAGGTGTTTTGATATATTGTTACATTAAACTTTTTTACTATTTTTGTTTTTTCTTTCTGAGAAACAGAAGTAGCTTTATAGAATAAATTGATTTTTTAAAAATTCACTGATATTCATAAAACTTTGATTTTTATCATTAAAAAAAAAAAATCATGTCTCAAAACTTAAGTTTTTAATATATCATATTTTAATTTCTGCATTTTGTTAACAAAGCAATAACTGAAACCGAAGCATGCATGTAAATTATATGCATAATACTATTTATTCCACAACTCAACATACAAAGGTTGATTGTAGTTAATTTTCTTATTAACCTTGCTTTCGATATCTCTGATCTCATTGCCCACTTTTAATGCGAGGTTTTCTTTTCTTCTTCTACGGCAGAGGTGCTACGCTGCTTTGAAAAGGGTCTGTTGGAGAAACAATAAAGAGCTTTCTTGTGTTTGGGAAATATTAAATTATACTGTAGCCCATTAAAAAAGTGTAAAATCTTCCATCCCAAAGTTTTGTAAATTACGTCTATTTTTGTTATTTTTTTGTTACTTACTATTTTAAAGGAATTTACTGATGCAAGAATTTCAAATCGGTCTTAACTGTGGAAAAAAACGATTTGTTTGATAACTACTTTGTCTTACAAAATGTATAGTAGTTAACAGATTGGACTAATATTTTGAAATCATTACGTTCATTTTTTATTACATATACCCATTTATTATAAATTGCGTGATTTCTACTAAGAGATAAGCGACTTATTTACTCTAGCTCCTTCTAATTACAAACGTAATAACTAAAATCAAAATCCCATCAGAAGGAAGCTATCTTCATTTATCTTTGTATTCACGGCAAAACAGTTTTGTTACAATTACAAAAACTGAATTTTCCCAGGTACAGTTTTTTTTTTTTATTTCATAGGTTATGAAAATTTGGATGTTTTAGGTTAAAAAAAAAAATCCGTAAAATGTTTTAAGTAAATGTTATTGAACAGAGATAATGTGAAATAATTTTAAGATGTGCATTTAAATTTGGCAGGACAAATAAGTAAATTTTTTACATTGTGTTAATTCTGACATCATGCAATTATTTTGATGGGTTCACTTAAATTTCTGGAAAATGTGATCAAGTTCCGTTTTTATTTTTTATTTTTTATATCTTGGGTGAGCAGGTGAAATACAGATAATTCATTTTTTTATTATTCAGAACTGTTATTTTTTTCACTTAGTTATTGTATTGTTCTAAGATACATACCTGCATCAGAACAGTGTATTAAAATTTCCCATTAGTTATGCATAATTAAGAAATTAGCACAAATGTTGGACAAGATCAAGGTGTAACTGCAGTGCAATTAAAAAAATTGAATGACACTACTCTTGATAAAGAATATTGATTTTTTTATTTTTGTTTATGTATGAATCTGCATCGACTGAATAGAAAAAAAAACGAGGAATCTTTTTTTGTAAAATATTGGGCATTTCTTGCTATTATCTATGCACCTCTGTTTGCCATAGAAATCTGATATTACATCCATTTTTTTTTTAACCAATTTAATTTGCCGATTTATTTATTTTTTTTATTTTTTTAATTTATTTCCTTTCAGCTGCATATATCTTTAACTATGGTTGTAAAATGGAATTTTATTCTTTATTGTAAAATAAGCAATAGTTTTGTTGTATTGATGTATAAAAATTAGCCTGTTTTTATTTTCTGGAGAAATACGGAAGATTTAATCTCTAGTCTTTGCTGGCAGTATTTTGATGCTTCATTTTGGGTTTGAAAATAACAAGCTCTTTAAAAAAAAAAAAATCCTTTTTATTTTAAAAAAAGTAAATAAAAAAAAAAGATGTATATTGTATTATTCTTTTGTTCTGAAATGTAGACAAAAGTGATTTGTACATTTTATCATAACTTTTGAGGAATGTAATTTTTGTACATTTTGTAATTTAATATAACTGTACGTATGTGAGAATGAATATACTCCATTGAGTGAATGAGTCTCAAGATTTTTAAATAAATGGCATCATAATAAAAGAAAACATGTTTCGAATTGTTATTTTTAGTACAATACAAATTAGCATTTATAGTACACTAGAGCCCCGATTATCCGTGAGTGCCGCGAAAATTTTTTTAAATTACGAACCTCAAAAAAAAAAACAATTTTAATCCAAGCCAACAACAGGGAAAATACAATAGGCCCTTCAGTGCGAAGGTCGAAAATTACTGACAGGTTTATTGTGCATCATGATCCTACAGGCCTTCTCGGAATTTGTAGATGCAAACGTAGAGGAAAGGTTTCTTGCTTTACTGTACATATTTTAAAAGTTTTACGTATTATGTTTTTTGTACAATAAAACGTAGTTTTTAATGGTGAAATATTTTTTTTCGTGTTTACACCTCATTTTTAATCGTTTTTCGGGTTATCCACAATTTTCGTTATCCGAGAAGCCCTTGCCACCCAACTCCATGGATAATCGGGGCTCTACTATACTAATCTGTCAAACATTTGATTTTATATACAATAGTTTTATTAATAGGGGTTTTTATGTAAGATTGAAAGAAATATCTAATCTGTTTTCATGGAATGTTTCAGTTTTGTTTTTCAATACTATAGTGCAAAACTATGAAAGTCTCAAGTAGACATTTATATAGTGTTAGCATCATCAATTTGATGAGTCTTTTTTAGCTTGAACTATTGTGTTCAAGATCTTATGATCTGATATCAGTGATGATTGAAAGGAAGAAGTTTAGTTTTATCTGTACACCATGTCATGAACTTCTTACATCTAGACATCTTTCCTTTGCTGTGTTTGAAGCCAAATTCCGTGATACAAATTAGCATCATTGGGAATAATGAAATCGAGTTTGAGGCTGTGAAATACTTTGTTTGGCAATTTTATTTTTTTGCTGTGGCAATACCATATTATATTTCCAAGAAATATATTTATGCAGCATATATAAATCAAATTCATGAATTTTCGTTACCTTATTTAGACTTCGTTTTCATTTAGCTAGAGTTACCTACTGCTTAAGAGTTTTGATGTATCTTCAAACAAGCATGATACAGAAATTAGAATATATATAATAATTCTATGAATCTGGTAAATAAATCAGATTGATTGAACGTAAAAGAAATACTGACTTTAAATGAAAAAAGTTTGAAATTCTTAAATATGTAGACAAATACCGTGTGGTTATAATTAAACTGATAGAATGATGTAGAGAAAGATCTATGCAAAGGATCGTAACGAAAATTGGTCCATATCTTAAGAATATGGGGAAGAGAATTTGTGAATAACAAAAAATAGTTATTTTGAGTGCAACCAGGTGGCATTAGTGCAACAGAACATGTTAAAACATGCTGACTTCTTTGATATGGCAGCCAATCACAGGTAATGTCTTCCTGTAATCAGAAGTAACCATGGATATCTGCAAGAAGGACCGAGCTTTGCTAATAAAACTTTTACCAAAAACAGCAGTAATGCTGCCTCTGCATTACACTAATATCTGAAAAAAATAAGGAAAGGATCACTGTCTCTAAATGGACTTAAGAATATGATAGTTTTTGCATTCCATACAGGATGATTAAGAATGTTTTGAATGATTTCAAAACTTTCTGTACAATCTCTGTCGCAGTTAGGATGCGATGAATAGTACAGTTGGATAGAGCACATGTTCTAGTTTGTTTTGTATGCATTGCTTATAAATGTTCGATATGGCCACCATTGTTAACACTACACATGTCCAAACGGTACTGAAAGTCTTCCCAAACACGACATAGCATTGATCCGTCTATTGTTGAAATTGCAGTGGACATGTGTCGTGTTAACAATGGTGACCATATCAAACATTTTCATGTCGTTGAGATCCCGTGGTAAGGGCGGTACAAACACCTTGTCCTTAATGTACTCCCCATTAGAATAATTACAGGGAGTAAGATTGGAGAACGGGGAAGCTACATCAACAGCTGTTGATCATTTGCACTTGCAAGGCCAATCCACCGTGGTGGCAACAGTTCGTTCAGATGGTCGCGTACGGCTGAGTGGAAATGGGGTGGTGCTCCATCTTGCTGCAGAATGAAGTCATCCGTTTCGTTTTCCAACTGTGGTAACAACCATTCCGTTAACATGTCAAGATATTTGGCGCCTGTCACAGTGTTCTCTGTGAAGAAGAATGGGCCGTACACTGTGTTCACTGACGTGGCACAGAAAACATTCACTTTCGGGGAATCCCACACGTGCTCCATGTAAGCGTGGGGGTTTTCCGTTCCCAAAATTTGGACATTGTGTTGATTCACTCTTCCGCTGATATGAAAGGTGGCCTCGTCACTGAAAATGATGGTGGTCGCAAAGGCCTCAACTTCACATCGCCTGACAGAATGCCTTGAAAAGACGGTAATCATTCGGTGTCAAATGCTGTAGGCGTTTCCGCAGCATGTGCCACACAGTCGGCTGTTGGATGCCCAATTCTGCACTTCCACTGCGCTTTGACTTGTTAGGGTACGACGGTATGTCCCGTGAATGCGGCGCACATTCTCCTCAGGAACTGTCAGTCGTCCACTCGACTTACCCTTAAATTGCTCGAACCAATTACGAATGGAATTCTTGTCAGGTAGGTCATTCTGAAATTTGGTGGGAAAACCACGCTGCACCACCATCACCGACCTGGTTGTGTGATATTCGAGACCACAGTATGCCTTTTCCACATCTGTGAACACCATTTGTCAATAACACCATCTGGCGAGCGTCAGAGGCAATCGTTTGTTATATGGCACAACAGCCAATGACCCACTGCTGACGCGTTAGCCAGGACTGTGTAATTCGGGTTTCCAGTTGCCGTTTGCCTAATGTAGGTCATATTTTACAGTTCTGAGATATACAAAACAAATTTGAACATGTGCTCTATCCAACTACCATTCGTTGCATCATATCTGCAATAGCGATTTTACAGGAAATTTTCTACAGTCCTGGACAGGCCTTTGGGACGCGGGAGGTCAGGCTCCCAGCATATCGTGAAGAAGTTGAGGTCGGGTGGTCGGCCCGACGCCCGCCCGCCTTTAACTCCCGGAAAAGAAACCCAGTACCCATTCCACAGAGGGCTGGGTAGACCCTAGGACCTGTTTGGAGGTGAAAGGAGCGTGGAAAAATTTCCGCCCTCCGCCGAGGCCAGGAATTGAACCCGCCTCCTCCAACCTGCAGCCAGGGCCGAATTTTTTTTTTCCTTTTTTTTTGGTTGTTGAATTGGAGATTCCATTTTTTTTTTTTTGGTTGTTGATTTTACGGATGAGGGGGCGACAAATATCAAGTGCCTAGGGGTATTGGGTGTTTAAGTCCGGCGCTGCCCGCAGCCAAGCATCCTGATCATTCAGCTACTGGGCCCACCTGTATTTGGTGTGGGCAGTCTCATTTCTCGAATGTTTTCCAATCCTTGGCCACCACGATCCCTACCTCAATCCAATCAATTTTTGGTTATGGGTGGTTATTTGAAAAACCAAGTTTGCCAAGGCAATGTTGAATTGGTTGCTGAGCTAAAGGCAAGAATAACAATATCTTGCAGACATTCCCGATACATTTTTTGAGCATCTTGATTTCATCATGGGTAATGTTTATTCAACTTATTTTCATTTTTTGCATACCAACGCCACCTGGTGGCACTCATAAAAACTTCTGTTTTTCATTCGCAAATTCTCTTCCCGTAATCTTATTAAGGTTAAAAAGTTAAAGGTTAAAGGTGCGATCAGGCCCAGAGGACCGCGCAATGCAACTGGAGGGTAGGCTCCAGTGTTCAGAACCTACGGGACAAAGTTGAGGAGGGGGGGTCGGCCCGTCACTCGCCCGCCTTTAACTCCCGGGAAAGAAACCCGGTACCCATTCTATAGAGGGCTGGGTAGACCGTAGGGCCCGTTTGGAGGAGAAAGAAGCGTGGAAAAATTCCCGTCCTCCGCCGAGGCCGGGAAGCGAACCCGCCACCTCCAACCCGCAGCCAAGCGCCCTTACCCACTCGGCTACCGAGCCCACATTCTTATTAAGGTATCCACCAATTTTCATTGTGATCCATCTCTACATCGATCTGGGTATTGTCAGTTTAATAACCACTTTCAATTTTAGCTTGTAAGGCTGTTTTCTCCTTTTCCCCTAATTATATTCAATTAGCCTTTTTCTCATTTACAACTATATTAAATGTTGCTTTACATTTTTCACTCTTTTCTTAAAATGCATGTTATGTCTCTTCTCATTTTAGATTTATCGTTGATAATATCTTTAAGATCCCTCCCTTTAACTTAGTATAGAGGATGCACAGAAAAGTCTTAAGTCACCCAAATCGCTTACGAACGAAAATAGCTAGAGTTAGGTATTGGTATAGGCAGAGGCGTCACTAGGGTTGGTGTCACCCAGTGTGGCAGCTCATGGTGTCACCCCCTCCCCCCCCAAAAAAAAACCCTTCTAAAACTATCTTTTTAACCAAAAAAAAAGGAAAACCTTGTAAAAGCATTTTGGTGTTACCCCGTGCGGTCCGCACCCCCCTAGTGACGCCACTGGGTATAGGAAAGCCACCATTTGCTATCAGATACAGTGGCTTGAGAGTACTACCACTGTACTAGGTGATGAACGGCAGCGCACCCTAGTGGCAAAATGTGGAAGTTAGTAATCCTATCTCGGAAACTATGAGAGATACGGAAAATAAGAAAGTTGTAGAGCATCACCGAATTAGTAGGAAATGACATTTTACAGAAAAGAATCATTCAAATAAAAGACAGTAGATGTCGCGAGCATACACTATTGTGTGCTGTATGCAAATGATGGCTGTGACGTAACGCCACTCCTGCTCATACTTTGCAGTCTACAAAATATCGAATATTCCGTAAATGACTACGTAATATTTTGTAAACAAAAGATCATGGCAGGTTATTCGAATAAAGAGTATTGTGAGATGGAGTATTGTACTGCTATGCTACGAAGTTGGCCTGAACTCCAGTGAAGCTGCTTGACAATATGCCTTACAATTTCTAATGCTCCACATCCAACTGCATCGACCATCAGTCGTGCTGTTCTAAGACTCAGAGAGACTGGCAGTACTGCAGCTTGTCCTCGATGAGGCCGACGCAGCGAAATACGTATGCATGTGCAACCAGGTGATGGCCAACCTATACAGTATAAGCAAAGTTAGTTTGGCATGTGATCTGTCAGCAGCCTGGGTGTGGAAAATTTTACAGCAGCATGGTGCTCACCCTTACCGTCCATTAAAGCACTGCTGCACCGATATGACTATCAACGCTTTTCTTAGTGCAGTTTTGCAACAAGCACCCTAGATGGAAATCTGGTCTTTTCATCAGACATTATTTGGATTGACGAGATGCAATTCAATCATGATGGAGTGCTTAACAAACAAAATACATATTGTTGGGTACTTACAAATCCTTTATTTACATGGGAACTGAAGCATCAATCCCACTGGAAGATCAACGTTTGGTGTGGTATTTGGAAGGACTGACTTGTGGGACTCAGTTTTACAAAGGAAGATTAACTGGACCAAGATACTTGGAGCTGTTATAGGGTACATTAACTGACTAGTTCGATGATATTTCTCTGAAGACCTATGATCCTTGTGGTTCCAACATGACGGTTCTCCGCCACATAAGCCAGCAGCGGTGTTGACACTTCTTGTCAGTGGGGTAGCAACGCCTTGGGGGGCCCGGGGCGGTAGTTCCATTATTAAGCAACAACCAAAAAAAAAAAGGAAATTTTCCTTAGGTGGGGCCCCTAGGCTGGCTGCAAAAAAACAACAACAAAAAAGGAAATAAGCTGGCTATTGGGGCCCCTCCCTGGCGGGGGCCCGGGGCGGACCGCCCCCCCCCCCTTGCTACGCCACTGCTTCTTGTCCGACACCTTCGGAGAAAAGGTAATCGGTTAGTGGTCAGGTAGAGTGGCCTCCATGATCCCTCGATCTGACTTCAGTAGATTTCTTTCTCTGACGTTATCTGAAAGAGAAAGTGTGACAGTATTTGAAAGTGAAAGAGAAATTGAGACAGAGGAAGCAACGACTCATCAAGATCTGCGACGTAGAATAAGTTACTGCCAGTGAGAGCTTGACACCCACAATCCTGGTGAATGTGCAATAGAAAGTTCTTTCCCGCATACAAATATGAATTGCAGTAGACAGTGTGTATATTGAGCATTCTCTACATTAAACTGTATCGCTTTTGCATTAAATGACAGTCCAAAAATTTACTGTCTCCTGCCTTCTATTTGCACAATTCTTTTCTGTAAAATGTCATTTCATACTAATTCGGTGATGTTCTACAATTTTCTCATTTATTTTTTTTTCCGAGATAGTCTCCGAGATAGGGTTACTAACTTCTACATTATGCCAAGCCTACCCGACTGGGAAATTGTTTAAACGATTTTCAGTCACGAAAGCTTTGCCGAGGCGAGTGACGTCATCATGAGCCCAGAAACAGCAATAAGCTACGGCGGGAATATTTGAAAAGTGTTTTTGACAGATTGTTGCCAAACTTCAAGAAATATTTTTATTCAGATAAGAAATAAAATCGGAAATCAACTTATATAATTTGCTAATTCGTCTGTCTGTAACTCGATGTAATTAAGCTATTAAGATAGATCCAAGGTTTTCAATGATACCATGGAATCAAGGGTACTCATATTGGATGAAATATGAGTTCATTTTGTCATTCCATGTTGTTTCCATGAAATTTTAACTAAAATTCTAACAAAACATACGTTCAAAACCAAATAATTTTGATACCACTGCACCCATTTTAATGAAATTTGGCATACTTACTCAGTTGGTTACGCCGATTTCGAAACTCAAAACCATTTTTGCCGTAGAAGCTTCGTTCACAAGTTAGCACAGTATTTAGATTACATTTACTTTATATTTGATAGTTGATAATAAAATGATTTTTCAGATTTTTTTTTGCCTGTCGTCCGACAGGCTTTGCTGCTAGTACGTTCTAATCGTAAAATGCAATACACAAAACATGGAGTTTCAATACAGGATTAGTGTTTACAGAACCTTATTTATCACAAATTTTAGACAGTTATCTTACAATTAAGTAGTTATCTTTTTGCAATTTCTTAGCTTTTTTGCGCGCTTCATCAACCATAGAAAGTTTAAATAGTCCATTCGTATTAAAGTACGAATTTTTACAAATGTTTTAATTATGTGTATAGGATGCGGGTATTTTTTCCAGTATTTTACAAGATAAATTTGAAACCACCCCCTTATCCTTTCTCAAAGCATTTCTTGGGTGGTAATTATTAAATTTCATTTCAAAGTGTTTGACATGATTGGCAAGTGATATTGATGGAGTTACATATCGCCCTAAAGAAAGGCGTTTGGTCCAAGAAGGAAAGGCATAGTCATGGTCATGTCCGTTGAAGATTCGTTTCAAACTAAATCCAAATCTGGTAGAGTTCCAAGTTTTTCATTGCAACCCATCCTGCCAAGAATTCGAGGGCTCCTTCAGCACACTCGTCAAACTCGTACTCATCACCCTCCACAATGACGGTATTTAAAGCATTCCCAATATTATTTTCTTTTTCAGAAACTCCCGCATTTACTTTGTTGACCTCACTAAGTGTCTTATTTAAAATATCAATCTTCTCTTCGAAAACTTGCCTCGACTTTTCAATAAATATATTGTCATCTACCATTTCTGAAGCCACACAAGTCATATCGTCACTGAATAAAAACTGGCGGTCATTTACAGGCGCACTAGCTATTGTGGACATATCAATACAATTTACAACTCTTGTGACCAAATAATCCTCATTGCTGGGATCTTGAGTGTTCGAGGTGCTGGACATATTCGTAATACCAGGATTTTTCCCTAAAATTATCATACGAATACGGTATAAAGCATTGAATGGGGTGGGGTGATCATCTAAACCCCCTCTGATGAGAAGCTGTGAGAAAAAATTCTCCAGACAATCTTGGTTTAGCGGTGGGTTAATAGATAATCAATATTATGACTAGATCTGAGATCGGAAAAAAACCACTTTAGGGATTGAATGGAAATAATAATGCCTTTCTGAAATAATTGTAGGCACTTTTTTTTGACAGATAACATGTTTTGCACAGTGTTTTGCATTTTATCAAGAGCGGCATTCTGTTCACATAAATGAACACATAAATATTATTCTAACAATTTTATTTAGGTGTTTTGATTGACTATTATTATTACAAACAATATTATATTCTTTTAGTTTTATTTTCATTTCCAATAATAACGAACGCAGAATTCCACCTTTGCCGATTGCGCAGCCATGTTAACATTGGCAAAAATGGGCTTTTGCTGACGTCACATCAGGGAGCCAATGAACAATCAAGACTTTTGTCTCGCCATTTCCATTGAGTTACACAACCTTATAATATGCTTTGCTTTGGTCTACCAACCTTGATATTTTGCCGCTAGGGGTGCTACCGTAAGTCTCATCTGATAGGGCATGGTGGCTTTCTTTACCAATATCTAACTTCCCTAACTAGCTATCTTCGTTAAAAAGTTATTTGGGTGGTTTAAGACTTTCCCCTGCACCTATATACTTTTTTTTTTTTTTTTTTTGAATTTATTTTGTCCTGAACTTATTAGCAGTAAGACTACTTTAATAGAATAATCAGTACCATTAGTAGAAATACAGTAAAACCTCGTTAAGTCGTCACTCAAAGGACCAAACATTTTTGACAACTTAGGCGGAGTGGGAATTTTTGAAAAAAAAAAAAAAAATACTGAAATACAGTATTTTCATGAATTGCTGTAGGATTCGGTGAGAAAAACAAGATTTTCAGAAATCAATACATGCAAATGAATGAAACAAAAAAAACCAACACTTTCTATAGTTACCACATTTTAATCGTTTTAAAAGAAAGGCAATGTCTGTCTTTGAAACGTTCCAGCCAACCATTGCTGCTGCCGAAATCTTCAATGTTCAACTATAATACTTAGCAATTTCCATGGCTTTTTCTTTGAGAATCACGGCAGAAATCGGCACATTTTGCGATCTGGCATGTTTTAGCCATCGAACTAAAACCTCCTCGATCTCATCAAACTTCGATTTCCTCCTTCTCTTTCTTTTGTCTTTGCAGTCAGCTTCTTCAATTACTTGTTTCGATGAAAGAATATTGTTCAATGTCGTCCTGGGAATATGGGGTTCTTCGGCAAAAGCTGTTTCGAAACATTTGATTTTTCAAAAAGTGCAATTAAGTCTTTTTTTTTTTCTTTCAAAGATAACGAGGTTTCGTTTTCCTGGCATGTAAAAAACGTAATCGAACCACGAAATTACAGCTCTTATGAAATGAAGTCACACTCAGGAGCGGTCAAGAAAAACATCTACACTCGACAGTCGTAGCGAGAAGTGTGCTTTGAATGATAGCAGCAAGATTCCAAGAACCCAAATCCCCCGAAGGGGTAGGAAAGGAATGAAGTGACAGGCATAGTCGAAAATTCCCCGTAAAGGCTTGGTTTTCTTAAAGTGAAGGGGGGGGGGGGGCTGAAAAGACAACACGATGGCATGCAAAATGGAGAAGAAAGATCTTTGGCCATTTTGAGGGGGATGAGTTACCCGGAGTAGAATTAAATTTGGTGACGGTTAAAGGAGGGTTATTTTACATTATTGTGTATGAGATCTTGTCGGGACCAAAGGAAAACGACGAATTAAACGGAGTAACGACTTATCCCTTGTGACGACTTGACGAGATTTTACTATATAGCCAGATTTTTTTTCTCACATACCCTCTTTATCTTTTTATTAGTTAAAAATTATAATTAATCATTTTCCATGTAGAAGTTGTAGGCGAAATCGTCTTCGTTGTCCTTTTCAGTGATCTGTTTAGGAAGAAAGAAATAAAAAAATAAATTATTAACAATCATTATTGCACAATATAAATGTTAAAAAGATTTTAAATTATAAAACATTTAAAAAATTTATAGTAGACGTTTCGAAGCTCATAATCTTATCGAGACTTCATTTTCAATAAAACAAAGGAGCATCAGTCATTCAAACGACAAAGTAATTGGTTATCAAGTTGTATCGTCATGTTTGTTGAACAATTGAAGTTAAAACTTTTTTTTGCATATCTTAGAAAATTTTATAAATCCGTAGCTATAAAAAAATTTAAAAAATTATAAACAAGACATTTCTATCGGCAATGCAGTGTAATATTATATTTTTTGACACTTGTGACTATATTTCATTATTAATGATGCTCGTTTATTTAACGCCGTTTATTAAAAAAAAAAACAAGATTGGGATAGCGATTAGTAAACCAATCACAATGCTTCACAACGGCTCCTGATACGTAATTTATGTTGAATTATTGCTTTAATTTCCTTATTATTATAAATGTGATTGTTGCGAATGCAAAAGGCGCAATTGTTGCGAAACCGGGATTAGTAGGCTTCCTATCAGAAGCCTAAAAAGCTTCAATTGTTCAACAAACATAGTCTACTGTCTAAATGTCTACTGTAAGTTTTTTAAATGTTTTATAATTTAAAATCTTTTTAAAATTGATATTGTGCAATGATGATTGTTAATAATTTATGCATGCTACTCAGATATATTTTTGTAAACTCAGATATAAAAATCCTATAAATTTTATTAATAATTGCATACCAATTTTCATCAAAGTTTCAAATTTTGTCGTCGTTTGTTTTTTTATGCAACATATATCGAATAAGAAAAAGTTTTAAGATAAATAGGGATTAGATGTATGTCATTACAACATTTAATTTAACTCAATGAGAATGTGACTTTTTATCTTCTTTTTCGTTTTCTCACGTCAGTCACTCTGAAATTTTTTACATAACTAAATAGTCGTTTTGAAGGGTGTAGTAAAGTTGACCGGAAGTGACGAACGATGAATGTAGTCATGTGACTGTTCTTAGCCAATGAGAATGCTTAGTTTCGACCAATCAGAGAAAATACATAGCAGAAGTCGTTTTGGGTGTTTTTGACTTCTGTTATGTACATAGCAGAAGCCCCGGTCTTGTTGTAAATAAATACCAAAAAACAAAACAAAACAAAAAAACATTAAAAGAAAAAGGAGTAGAAGTAGAAAAGGAGGCTGCCCTCTTACATTTATATAAACCTTAGAAATATACATTTTTAAAATTTTTATAATTTGAAAACAGCTATTCGAAAAGTTTAAACCTGCAATAAATAAAGGCAATGAATGAAATATAATTTCGATATAATTCATCCGTCATTCTTGGCTCAACTTCAAACTAAAATATTAAAAATTTACATTGAAACTAAATATAGTTTCAAAATTATTTTCGTAAAAATCAACATCGCATTTCACGTCTTTCTGTTTCCCTTTCACTAACTGTCTTTTAGTGTTACCCAATCAGCTTTTACTTCTTATTAACGTTCGGTCGCTTGATGGTCTATTCAGCCAATCACCGATGGCGTAACAAGACACGTTTGTTTGGGTAGTTTGCAGCCATTTACAGTTCTACTGATAATGGCGAATAGACGAGTAGATATGTCATTAGACGATATAATCCGACAAAGCAAAAAGTCTCGTGGGAGTTTTTTTAAGCAAAGGTAAAAATTGAGTTTGTAAAGCCTAAAATATTTTTTGTTTACTGCGTCTCTTGAATACGGTTCTAATTTGTGCAAATTGTTTTTGGCTGTAACCCTAAATTCCCTTAGTTTCAATATGAGTAAACAATATTTATTAAGTTTCAAATTTTGTCGTCGTCTGTTTTTTTTATGCAACATATATCGAATAAGGAAAAGTCTTAAGATAAAATAGGGATTAGATGTATGTCATTTAATTCATTCCATAAGTTAGCATCATCTGTTCTTTCGATACTAAAATCAATTCGTTTGACTTACGGGAAGGAACATAAATGAAATGTGTATATTTCTTGTTTTCAAGATGTAATAACGTATCTGGTTATGTAATAATTCCCCTCAAATGTGCAAAAAAAGAATTAAGACGTACTAAATAATGTAAACACATGATCTAAAATATGCATGGCGACGGTGTTTATAAAGTTTTCCATGTGAAATGTTTAGTGTCACATCTGAAAATTTTTAAAGAAAACTACGGAAAAATATAGTTGTCAGTTTAAAGACGGTTATCTTTAATAATATTGCATTTCAAATCAGAATTAATGATGATTATATGAATGTCGTGTTAAATATGTAGTTAAACTTAGTAATAATAAAAAATAAATTTAGTTATTGATTTTTTTTTTTTTTTTTTTTAACGTCCGAGATAAAATACTTAAACATCATCAGTACAACCCATTAATTCCTGGCCATCTTAAATGTCTCTGGCGTACAGTTTGTAGGGATGAAAACACCTCTTTTTAATATATATCCACATTTTTTGAAGTTTGTTTCCACTTATAACGTAAATCTTGGTGCAACTAAAAACATATAAGGGTGAAAGCAGGTATTACACCACAACAGTGTAGATAATCTCAATATAATAGACAAACATCTATAAGATTTCTGGAATTAAATAATTATTTGAAACAGTAATGGACTGTCTTAAGTGTGTCGTCACAATCTACGTCACAGTTCAAAGGGTCCGTTGCTAGGATCAGTTGTTTGCAACTGGTGTTTATCTTAGTTTTTCTTTAAGAAAAAAACCCAAAATATAATAAAAAATTATCATAATGCATTTTTAAGATTTCAAGAAAGCCCATCTTAGGGATTTTTTTCCCCTTATTATTGAGAATTTTGACAACTAAAGTTGTACTTTTACATATTTTTGGACTGCCATAGGCCAAATTGCATCTGATATTGAGAGCTTGTGAGTGGTGCACTCAAAAGGATCGATCTAACATACTAAAATCATTTCAGAAGTAGGATTATAGAAAAGTAAATTAATATTATTCGCGATTGATAATAAAATTATTTATTCTTCTACAATCCTATTTCTGAAATGAGTTTCAGTATGTCAGATCGGTACTTTGCTATTGAAGAGTAGCTTTTGAGTAACCAATCAGAAGCTCACGACATCGGTCGCAATGTGACCTATGGTAGTCCAAACCTCAAAAATACAACTTTTTTTTGTCTTAATGTTTCTCCTAAAATTCTCAAAAGTAAGGGGAAAAGACCTAAGATGGGTTTTCTTGAAGTCTTAAAAATGTGTTCTGATAATTTTTTTATTATTTTTGGATATTTTTCTTAAAGGAAAAAAAAACCATGATAAACATCAGCTTAACTGTAACTATTTGCAATGCTGAAACCCTAGCAACGGGCTCTTTGAACTGTGACGTAGGTTGTGATGCAAACTTTGCTATCCATGTCATCTTGTTGAATAGTTTTAAATTTTTAACTTTTGAAGAAATATTTTGTTTGGAATTTTGTCCCGTGCATCCATGAAAAAAAGAAAGCATATTAAAATACTGTAAAAGCACTTATTTTCGCGAAAATGAAGATATCGGTGATTTCACGAGCTGTATGAACAGAACCGAATTCAACCGAAAAAAAGTAATTCGCGAGGCTTAAATTTTCACGATTACCATGGGTTCACGAAATTCGCGAAAATAAGTGCTTTTACAGTAACCAGCTTTGAAAACTTCATAAGATATATGCAGTCGTTTGCTGTGTGGCTTTTCTAAGATTAATAATTCACATTTTTAAAGCTTTAATTTCCTAATGTTATATAGTGTACACAAAAGAGTTTTAAGTGGTTTGTATCCTACATGTGATTAAGAGCAGTTGTAGAAAAGTTAGAATTCTTCATTCAAAGTTGTTTCCTGCTCTTGCCACTGTTAAAAATGGCGACTCCCGAGAATTAAGCTTTGTGTGTTCTGCAGCTTGCGAAATGCAATTAGGTAGTGACAATTTGGATTGGATCCCTTATCTGACGACAACCGATTACACCACCACTGAAAATCAGTTGCAGTTGACTGTATGCCTCAGTCAAGGGAAGAGTATGGGACTACCATGTGTGTTGGATGAGAAAGTCGAATGCGTAGGAGTGTCTTCGCGCTCAGTATGTTAAATCTGAACGACAGGCCAGTTGTGAACTAGCACTGCTTCACATGACAGCGTGGAAGGTGTTACGAAAGCAACTGCACATGCAACCATTCGTCATGCAGCTGGTTCAGGCCCTAAACCCTGCAGACCACTGACTTCACCATCGCGATGCAGGAGCAAGTAATGGCTAAAGAAGATTTCTGTAGTCATGTTATTTTCAGTGATGAATCTTAATGGAAAAGTGAACACTCATAACGGGGGGATGGAGAATCCACACGCAACACTGGAATACGAAAGGGACTCCTCAAAAGTTAATGTTTTCTGCACAGGGGTCGTTCTTCTTCTTCAAAAACACTGTTATAGAAATTAACATATCTTGATATACTCCAGGAATGGTTGAATGAAGTTGTTCCCCATCACTGGATCAGTGATTATGGTCAGAACGATATGGATTTCCTCCGGTGGCTTCTAAGGTCTCCAACCTCGCCCTGTGTGATTTTTTTTTTTCTTTTGGGGTAGGTTAAAGATCAGATGTATGTGCCAAGCCAACCTATCTGACTTGCGACGCATGATTGTTGTGGCTGTTGCATCCATTCCACCCGCCATGCTGACAGGAGTGTTGGCAGAACTAGGGTACAGGTTGGATAATTGCTGTATAATTAGGGGTAATTGAGAACTTGTAGTGTGTGTTGTAACAACTTTCAGACTTACTCTTTCATCCCATGTATGGTTCATTATATTACACCGCAGATGAAAGAAATTACACTCCTTTAAAACTCCGATATTCTTTTGTGTACACCCTGTATAAAGAAAAGTGGTGTTCTTTTCTGGATTTGGAAGGAAGGGGGTTATAAACAAAGTGATGATCTTTCTAATCAAAAAAACCCAAATCCCATAATTTCCTCTTATTTCAGATGTAGTGAGAGGTTACAACCTCTATCAATCCCCTGCTTGTTTGAATCCTGAAATGTATCCTTTGTACATTTTTTTTCATTAGCCAAATGCAGACAGAGGGATTACCTATTTACATTGTTCATAAAAAATAAGAATTTTCGGGCTTTCAATTCTTCTCTTGGATTAGATTAGATTGTGGTGAATTTGAGTGGCAAGGAAGCCGAACACTGCAACTTTAATTCTATTGTACTAAACCCATGAAAAGAACGACTGATGAAGGGAATGATGGTGAAAATTTTGTGATAGTAGAGTAGGGGAAAAGGAAAACCCTGAGAAAACTGCCCAACATGAATCGTCCATCACCACATGAGAATTGAACCTTGGTACTCAGAGGCGAGAGGCCAAATATCTTAGCGCAAATGCCAAATGCATGGCCCATCTTTTGTTTTAGTGGCATATTATTGTCCTCAACTATGCTTTTTTTTTACCATGCACAAAATGAACAAATTAATATAATGGAAAATGTGTGTTTGATGCATCTTTGGCCACCTAACCACATTATCAAAAATTGTAATGAATATAATTTTAGTCGAAATGTGAAAATAATAAATCTGTAATTACACATCCACACAATTATCATCAATAAAATTACATGGGTATTTACAGTTTCTGTTCTAAAATATTTGTTTCACATCTGATATTCTATGTGCATTCTTGTGGTTTTATTACTATGAAATTTATTTAATGTGAATTTTACATCAGTTCAAAAACTTACAGGTATAGTGTTAACTGAGCATGGAACTCATACCATTCAATCTGAATTTTTTTTTCTCTTTCATTTGTCTGTTTGTACATGTACTGTATTAAAACAGTTGGACCAGTTCCCTTTAAATTTTGATACTTTGTTTATTTACGGTCCAACTTAAAATACTAATACAATAATTTTGGTCTCCACTTCCTTCTCTAGTCCTCAAAACTATTACGGAAATCTTTAGGTGGATTAAAGTTAAAGTTTTGATTTTTTTTTCCCCCTTCGTTTTGTAGGGGTGGCTTACAAAGAAGGACCACAGGAAGTACAGTTACCATTTCTGGACTACGTCATTCTCAGTTCCTCAATCGAGATGTTGCGTATAAGATTCCCAACCGACGTATAGTGGATGCACGAATGCAGATCATTGTCCAACAAAGAGCCAAGTTACAAGATGCCAGAGACCGGTTAAACCTCCTGGCAAAGAAATCAGATGCAAGAGAGAAAATAAAGAAATTAAAAGAACAGAGACAGTTTAACAAAAGCAGTCGGACATTTAATAAACAAGGAATGTCAATAACAAGGAGGGTAAGTAAATGTTTTCATGTGTTTTTGAATGCGTTTTGTATGAAATTAACATTCTATTGGTATGGAAGTATTGTTATTCAAGAAGTAATGCATTGATCTTATAGATTGACAAAATTGTTGATTTTCTACAACATTTGATGATCCTTAGATTTTATATAGAATTAGTCGACTCCTTTACTCCAGGTTTGTGCTAGTCCTTTGAAAACCTTAAAATCATTTTTTTTGTGCTTGAATGTTGTTTGATTTTTGGGAAATTTGTCTTGGGTTTTGAAAATAGATTAACAATTGAATAAATGTTCTAAAGTTATTAAAATTTTTCACAAAAACAAGCTGAACGTTAATGAGATGTATTTAGCTATTTTAAAAGCATCTATCCATACCTTTAGCTTAATTGTAAATACCCGTTGTTCACTTAATTTTATGATTCATGTTCAGAACAGAATGCTTTGTCTTGGCAATGGTAGACTTAAAAGAGTCGAATTAAATGAAGTTTTGTATGAACTTCAGTCTTTGTATTTTGTGATGTTCAATGCCGTGAAATCATCGAAAATAGCGAAATGCCATTTAGTGCTTGAAAAAATATTGTGTTTTGTGATTAAAAGCAAATGTATTGCTAAGACATCTTTTGTGTTATTTATTTCGATTATAGTAACAGAGCATAAAGTGAGTTTGATAAATTCATGGAGATAAAGAGCTTGAAAGTGTTTTGTAGTTCCTTTCATATATGTATCTGACTCGCAAGTAAAGAGACAACTAAAACGGTTAGAAGAAGAAAGAGATTGGAGCCTCATCCAATAAAGCTGAGTAGAGGGAATGGGAAAGAATAGCAAATAAATATGAGGCTGTTTATGTGAAGGGTTACTAAAAATTTACAATGAAAAAAAAAAATAGTAATGAAAGAAAGAAAGGTGAGCAGATCTAAATCTTAAAATAATAATAATAATAATAATCTGATATTGGATATTTTCTAATTTTGAGGAAAGAAAATTTAAAAATAACATATTTAAATGGAACTTTTGAATTACTAAGAAAGGTTAAACAAAAATATAAAATTAAAAGTTGACAGTCTCTCCTACACAGGCCATTGAAGGGCCCGGTGGAGGTTTAGCCACACATCACATGTTTGTGGCTACACATCACTACACATTGTTTGACATCATCAAATTATTTTTTTAGTTTGAAGAAATTCTGTGTAATTTTTCACTTGTTGCAAGCTTAATATTTTGGTTAACTACTATTAGTGGGGCAGCACATCACAAAAATCCTGCTATTCCGGCTACCAGGACGAAACTTGGTATATTTGTTAACAATGATATCCTGAATGAAAAACCGTGGGGACAGGAACTGCTGGTTTACCCTAGAAGCTGTAATTCAAGATGGCATCGAAGATAGTGACCAAAATTTAAAATGTTCCTTTTTTGTCGTTATTGGGTCAATTTTTATGTTTTTGGGCATGTTGATTTTGAATAAAGCATTATATTAGAGCTATACTGAAAAAAAAAGTAAATAGTGACTTATTAGGTATAAAAAGATACACTTAGATAAAAGATAGAATTCTTCAGCTTAATGGAAATCTAAAAAAAAAAAAATAATAATAAAATATTGCACTTAACAATGTTTTATTACAATTTACAATTAGAAGTATAAAGTAACAGTTTATAATTAATATGATGTTTAAATTATTCCATACACTGACCATCGCATGTACATAGTTGTGCAATCTTAAGTTCAGGCAGATATATTTGAATTTCTTAAGCACATTGTCTTGCATCGGCAACTGACCAACTCGGAGCAATCTGCTGAGACTTCGGGTAGTCTGCCCAATATGGTTCCACTGATGACTCAGAAGCTCGTTTCCATTCCATCTCCAATTATTAATATCAAGAATTGGGATCCACTTCTCTAGGCACTTTTTCCAAATATTTGCCTGCAGTACTGATTGCTTTATGTGCTGGCGTAAGGCTTCCAATGTTTGTGGTATGTTTTCCATAGCGCGATTTTTTTTTGGTGTAAAGTGATTCTCCTGCACTCATTAACGGATGTTCTAGTGTTTGTTAAACACACCCGTTATGCTCACCGTTGCTGCCCTTCGTATATTGAGGAGTGAAGCTTATAGTGAAACAGAATCGGATTTGGTATTTAATCAGTGTTGTGAAAACCTAAAATATGAATCAGTCGAGTTTTTGTACTGATCTATCACAATGGAATTTGAGATCCCATTCCTTTCTTATGTTCAAAGAGTGTGTGAAAGAAATTTTGCAAATTTTGAAAACATTATTCCACAGATATGGCCGTGAATGTTTGCTCTAGAGCACGAGTTATGCACGATGGTTGCCAGTTTTTGTCCAGACTTAGCAAGAACTCGAAACTCGTCCAGATATTCGTGAAGAATTTATAAAAGGAAAGTTCGTCTATGGCTGACGATCAATTGCATAAATAAAACAATTTAAAGGAATCATTGAAACAATTGGTTTGTTAGATAATCCTTCGCTCTTTTCAAGTGGCTGAACCAGCTATTATAGAAATTATCTCTGATTTTGAGAGCTCATGGGTTTTATCTACAGAAGTGGATGACGACGAAAAATTTGAGTACCGAGAAGATACACAAGCATTTCACAAAATGTTTTTATGAAAGATGTTGTGGCTGCTGTTTAGAGGCATGGAAATCCATTTGACAGGGATATACAGTTGTCTTCATAAAAGAAGCTACATTTAATGCTAATTATCGCTTGTTCTCTTCAGGTGTGAGGTTCGCCTTGTAGCAACTTGCCTGTTCCGACAGATCAACTGCACGGCAGCCCTGCGGTAAGACCATTGTCACGACTAATCCATTGATTAAGCCATTGTCATGACTGGCGATGTTTATTCCAGACAAGATCAATCGCTACTTAATGACCATATATGGCAAACCCCCTTTTTTTTTTTTTTGAACAATACTATAGTTTCAACAGCTATTAGCAAAATTAGAGCATCAAAAGAAGGTGAAGTTTCTGTGAGAGAGGCCTGGCATATAGGGAGATCATTGTAAGAGAATTATTAGAACTTCTAATTAGAGGGAAAATTTCTGTCCATGCTGTTATCAAAGAGAAGTATCGTATATGCTCCAATAGACGCCGAGGCTCTTATTGTCGCCGGTCTCTAATAAGCGCAGAGGGGACAAGGCCAAATAGTAGCTGGTCTCGAACAGTAGCCGGGTCTTTGATATTTGCCTACCGGTACTAGTGTAAGCGTCCATATCTTATAGTCTGCGTAATATCTTACGGTACATTTTGCCTTACAAAATGCCGCCGAAACGATCATTTGACATTGCCATTCTCGTGGTGGAATACGCGAAAGAAACTTCCGGTGAGACGGCCGCCCATCATTGCGGATTCAGACGACGAATAGTAGGGAAAGGTACAGAAAGACATAGATAAATGGCAATGTCTTTCTGTACCTTTGACAGTCTTATGTAGCATGTGAAATTCAAATAAAGTAGCTGTTTGTAATATTAGCCGGTATTTAGATGTAAAAATATTGCGTCTGAAGGTTTTTGTTAATAATGGCCGGTCTCTATTAAGCGCCGGGAGCCGAGACTAGTTTTGCAAATAAACGCCGGGGGCGTCTATTGGAGCATATAAGGTAATTTGTTTAAGGAATAAATGAACCCAGTAAAAACCAAAGTGCAAATGCGAATGAAGGATCTGAGAAAGGACCCAAATATCTTTTGTAAGCTTTATGTTACTAGTCAGATACAAGATTTGGATGTAATGGCATTCTCGCCCATGAAAAAAAAATCGACAATATTCTCATTCAGTAAGCGAATTTGGAAAACTATGAAAGCCACATAAGAAATCTTTATATCATAGGTTATTTAGCATATGATAATAACTTTCAATATGACAAGAGGAACATTTCAGGCTGCTCAGCTCTTATAATAGACGGAGCTGCTCTGGTCCATTCTTTACCACTTCTTTTCGCTGAATATTCAGAAACAACTTTCAAGACATTGGAGAAAGATGCCCTGGATGTGTGAAGTTTTCTTGAGGCGTTCAAGAGATTTCCATGTTTCCTACAGTGACTTCGAAGAGATTGAACAATTCACATTCCTAATGTATGATTCAGCAGCACTACAAAACCCGTTAATGAGTGCAGGAGAATTCTTTTAATTCTTTGCTGCATTTTTGAATATGGAACAGAAAAGACCTATACAGGTATAGGCTCCAAACGATGGGTGATTAGAAGATCGAGATCAGATGGTCAGACATGTACTTGGCCACATCTATCTCTGGGAAAGAACATTGTTTGCAAAGACAGACAGATGGAAGAAGAAATAGTTTCGGAAAAATCTGGATCAACAGGAAAAAGCCAACATCATTAGTACATTCTAGAATGTAGTGTGAAATCTTCAGCCACCCACAAAGACAACTAGAATAAAATGCCTCATTCCCTTTACAGATAACCTCTTCAGAAGTATTACTTAAATCCTGAAGAAATATGGTATCAAGAAGCCACCCATAAAAATTAAAGGACTTCTTTAGAAGATCAAGGATAACATCAGTCTCAAAATTTTGCAATGTATCATATTATCTGCAGCTGCAAGACACTGGCAAAACAATTAAGCTGTGCTGCAGAGAGGGTAACATGACAACACTCACCTGATACACTCTGAAAAATCAGGTCTGGTTTCAGATCAGACTTCATTTCCACTACTACCACCATTTCCAATCACACCATCTACTGTAGGGGTCTGCAACCTATAACCCCCAAATTAGATGCAGTCCACTGGCCGAAATTATCCAGTCTGCAGTTCCCAAAATGAAAATGAAAAAAAAAGAAAGAAAATGAAAGATCATATCACTTGGCCTTAAATCCCCATGTGCAATATTATATCCCTCTGCCCGTGGTGTTCCTAAAAAGTAATAGCCATTTTTCTTATGAATGAAATCTTAAGAAGAACAAGTTAAGAATCCAGCTTACCTATTGCACATTTAAATGACATTCTGTATCCAGCTGGTCACCTAATCTTGTGATACTATGACACAACAAACAGCATCAAACCTTCCACAACTTTTGTTTTTTGCTTGAAATCCCACTTCCATTACAATCGTAATGGAAATCGTAGCCCCTTCCATTACAGAATCCTTGGTACAGCTGTGCTGACATAAAATAAACATCATTGATAGTTCATTATGTTTTATTTTTGCTATCTTAATTTATTAACTTTAGATAAATGCCTTCCACTGATATGGTTTCTGGAGGAAGGCAGTCGATCTTTGGTCTATCGGGACCATTTAATTAGGAAATCAGTTGCCATAATTATAATCAAGGTAAGTAATTAACAGGAATAGCAGCGTGAAGTTGAGGAATTCATTGATTTCTACCTTCACCTTACGGAACCGCACCAGATCAACATCTGAACTGGAGAAATTGAACCAAAGAAAAAAAAAAAAAGTGCCACACAGGATCTGTACTTTTCACCAATCAGAACATCCTTTAGCTGCGATCTTCTTGAATCTATATGACTTCGGTTCTCTGCATTGTAAACTTTGATAAGTATGGTACTAGCCCTCAATAGCTTAGTTTTTTTCGGAACGCTTACCTGGTTGGTAGTCCAAGGTAAGATGAAAGTTTCAACAGTATATTGTAAGACAGTATTTTGAATTAATGTTGAAAATGTGCCATTCTTATTCACTTTCCAAACATAATTCCATTTTATGAAATATAGATCAATTTTCATGTGCGTATGCATCTCCTTTTTTATGGGTAGCAGTAGCATCATGAGAATGACAGAGTTCTTAGTGTTCAAGTAGATCTGGCTTCTTGATGGGGGGGGGGGGGAAATGTGCAGAAACTCCTTCCCTACAATTCTACACCCTTTGATAAAGACTGCAGTGCAGAAAAGATTGTCATTCATCTGCATTGAACCACAAAGGAAATCCTTTTATTTCTATATTAATTGTGAAAAATTTCTCTGATTAAATCACCCCAGATTAGGAAACTTGCGATCACAAACATTTGTTAAAATGGAATGCATATAGTATTAGAAATGCCAACCAGACATAAGCTGCGGTCTTAGTTGCAAAAATTTCAAATTTTCAAATTGTGGTCTTTTGATCTCCAGAAATATAGATCGAGTAATTCCTATATAAAATTGCTTGCGCCCTCATTGTTCTGTGATGAACATGATAAAGACCAATTTATAAATGAAGGCATTTATCAAGAACATTGTCTTTACCTAACATTAACTTGTCAAAAATGACCAGATAAAAATTCAAAAAGTTTTATATCCAATTATGCCTCAACACAATTAATTTTACACCAAATGGATTGCACCATTTGGCTGCAAGTTAATTACAATTGACAGTTTTCCTGATTTTATATGTTCATTTCCTCTGAGTTAAACAACACTTTTAGCAGTAACTTTGAATTACTATAGATCATTGTTAGATGGCTAACGGCGACATTTCTTTCTTTTTATTTAGATCACCATAATAATGATTACTTATGAGTGTTGTAATAGAAAAAAAAACAAAAAAACAAGCCTGCATCTGCTCCATTGTCAGCCTTTTACAATGGGCTGCAGAAATTAGGAAGGTAGTGTAATTCAAAGAAATCCTGTAGTTGATAAAGTGAATTTAATGAGGGAGTCCATTGCTTGGTAATGAACAATGATTCAGTTATTACAATGGGCAAATCTACAAAATTCAGTCGTCTACATTTCAGCTTTCAGTGCATTGCTAAATTGTAATTGCTGGAAGGTAAAGCTTTGATCAGTTCCTTTGCAAAAACCTTGTAAGTATAGGTTACTTCACAACAATTCCTTAGTTACTCTTATTTAAACATCAATGGGTGAGATTAAAAGAGTTTACTAAGTGACATCCTAAAAAAGCTGATTTAATGCTCATTGGTGATCATCAGCTAGGAATAGTTGCCAGTAAACAGCAAGGTCTCTTACAAAGATTAAAGGGAAGTCATGGAAATCAATATTGTACTACCAACAACTAGAAAAAAAAGCAATAGTAAATTTACAATGAAAAGGTAGGCTTCAAAAATCCATGTACCAGCCTTTGCTGGTCTCAAACGAATGTTACCACATTAAAACGATAAAAATCTTAATTTATACACTTTTTATGTGCTTTTTATCCTTTTAATGTGCTAAGAAAATTAATTTGAGGCCAGCAAAGGCAGACGCATGAATTTTGGGAATTTGTGTTTTTATGGTGAATTTGTTATTGTTTTTTTTTTTTTTTTTGTTGGAGGTACCATATTGATTTCCATGTTCACTGTTACTTGAACGGGTTTTTTTTTTTCTCCTTAAATCCTGATTAATTACAATAAGCATGCAAAGGTTATAGATTAAAAAAATGTTTTTCTTTATGGTTTTTGCTCTGGTAAAAGTGTGTAGAAGAGTATATTACTAGGATCTCTAGAAAATAGTGGATGAAGGAGAAAACAACTCTAAATGAATTAATATTTATATACATTGTTGAATTTGTAAATCCATATTAGTATCCAAACTTTTGAAGCGAATAGCTTACAAATACAATAGAGCATCAATTATCCAAAGCAATGCTGCACGAGGGATGTTCAAATAACTGATATTTCGGATAGCCGATCATTTACGAAAAAATTATACCAGTGTCGTAGGAGCAATATGAAACCCAGAAACGGTGATACGTATTAAACACAAAATCTTATTTTGTATTTTAAACATTGCTAATTATGGTCCAAGTCACATTTTAGATAATAAATTGCCTTATTTTAAATCCATCCTGTGACTTCATTGCGTTGTTTTTGTCGTTAGCGTTTCGGGAACTATGTCCCATCATCAGACCTATCACTCGGAAAGAAATTTTTAATTTTAATTCGCAAATTAATTTTTTAAATTTTTGGTCTACTGAATCGCCTTCAGTTAGCCTTCGGTTAACCGATGTTTCGGTTGATTGATAATCGGATAATCGATGCTCTATTGTATTTGATGAAATTAGGACATATCAATTCGGGTACTAATAATGAAAATAATTCACATATACTGATAAAATTGCTGTTTTGTGTCATTTAAAATTTCTAAATTTTAATTTTGTATTCTGGTTACATTGTTGTTCATTGTAGCGTAAATTAGAGAATTGTTTCAAAATTGAAGAATGTGCTCCATTAATGTTTTTAAAACTATTCAATTTTGCAGTTATTTGCAAGAGTTTTCAATAACATTTTAAGCATACAAAATTTGAATTATATTATTAAGGTAATTTGCTTGATAGAAAAATATAACTGAAATTTGTATTGCTGCAAAACTGAGTCCATATGTAGTAATGTGCAGCATGAAAGTGTAAGTATCAAGTAATTTAACTCTTAAGTCTTTTATTACAGATAGACAATTCAGATGATATTGGGCAGGGATATTCAAGTCCTTTTGTAAGTAACTTTTTATTTTATTATTTTTTTTTGTTTTTTGTTTTATTTCACTTGGATATATTGGATGTTATTTGATTTTATTAAAATATGATAAGTAAAGAATTGTTATTAATATCTGAATGGTAAAAAAATAATTAGTGAAGTTAATTATTGCTAAATGCAATAATTATTAGAATTCTTTTAGAATTGTATGGTATTTTAAATTTGTTTTTATATGATGAAAATTTGATAATACCTCTTATGTTAGAAGTTAGCCCCAAAACTGGGCTGTGGCTTAAGAGTGTTTTTTTTTCCGAATGGAAAGAATAGCTTTGTACTTTGTCACTAAAAAAAGAAATAAAAAAAGGAACTGATTTTGAGGCTGAGATAATGTTACAAGTGAATTGAAACATGATAAAAAGAGAAACACACATTTTCAACCATACTGTTGAGTTGCCACCGAAGGGAGTTGAAGACGACTGTTTCATGCTTGTTAGGACTTCAGCCAAATTTACCCATTTGATAAAAAACACTGAAGGCGTGAATGTCTATGGAATTTGCTCACAAATGGGAATCCTAGGAAATGTCCGAAATGAACATGTTATGTGTGCTACTTCTTTTTTTTATTTATCTTTTATATAAATTGTGAAGCAAAAATGCATATTCCTCGTATTAACTAATATACAAAATGTGCAGAGTGATTGAGTTGCATTCCCTTAGGGTCATTCCATGTCAACTGATCAGATGTTTGGCAGATGACTATTAATGATTTAATTGATTTTTTTCTTTTCTTTTTTTTTTTTGCAGACACCTTGATACTTCAAAGGAACACATACGAAATTTTAAGACTTAGATGCTTATAGTTTACGAGTAAAAAAATTGTTGTTCAGCACTGTGTTGCAAGCTTTTTGCGTTAACAAAACTGTATTGGGGAACAAAGTGGTCATTTTGAAATTCAATAAGTTTCTGAGAAATGAGCTATAAGGTTTAAATTTGTTTTCCTGACAAATTTGCGCATGCTCTTTCCGAAAATTCCAACAAAAATGGAGTCAGTATCTTAGTTTGTGAGATAAAAATTATTAGAAAGTCAGTTTTAAAATGCAGTGTTTCGGGTGCATATTTGTCAGGTTTATCGAGTTATTATTAATTCACTTAGAAGCATGATTTTTTTATATTTTTTTTTATTTACAGATTTGCGTAACAGAAAAACTACTATAGAAGTAGCAAGCAATTCAGTACAGATTTGTGAATTAATAAATACTATCTTATAAACTTGCTACTTTAAGGAAAACTATGGATATTTTTAACATTTACTACTGGTAAGTAACTGTAAAACATGCATAACATGTTAGATTTTCCTTTGTATCAATTATGTTGGGATACTTTCGACACTGATGCTAGAATATGGTTGTATTCAACATGATGTATTTTATACTGCCGGCCGCTTTGTTCTTGCATCTCAGGAGCTTCAGTTACACATAACACATCCTGTAAAGGTATCCAGCAGCTGTCATTGACTCCCCACCAATCAACATCACCATTTCTTCGCATGAATTTGATGAGAACATCAGCGTTTTCATCGGAATGTTCCATTATGCAACCAAAGTACCATTCGGAATCGTACAAACATGCAACAACACAAAGATTATCCTGACTGCAGAGATGATCTTGAGAAAATGTGCATTTGGTGGCTACCTTACAAGCTGGACAATATGTTGCATGTTTGTACGAAAAAAATTTGCTACGCAGTGCTGAACAACAAGTTTTCCTCGTAAACTATAAGCCTCTAAGTCCTAAAATTTCCTGTGTGTTCCTTTGAAGTATCAAGATATCTGCAAAAAAAAATAAAAAAAAAAATACTCAAATCAGAAATAATTACCTGCCAAGCATCTGATCGGTTGACATGGAATGACCCCTTAGTTCAGTTGCAAGTTCTCAGTATTCGGTCTTGGTTGCCTTGAGCCTTCTTCGGGAGAGTTTGAAAACACTACTGAGTTCATACTATTATAATGTTTATTTCAGTATTTTTAATTTTATTTTATATATTTTTTTTTTGAAAGACAAAGTTTTCTGACTTTCTTATCAGATAACATATCTGAATTGAGATTGTCTCAGTTTTGAAAGCAGTAACTGCATCATTTTTGTGGAAAGGAGGCTCAAAATTTCTTCAAAAACTTTAGTTGACGTTGGTAAACAATTCTATCACTGAAAATGAAATAGACTGACCCTGCTGTTGTATTTTCAGTCTTGTTTAATTCAAAAAGTTTCCAACTTATGTTTTTGTGTACATAAATTCAAATGAAACTCACTGACTTTACCTTTTTAGGCTTAAGTTAAGTTTGGTTGCGATTTAGTATAGATTTAATATTAAAAAAAAAAAAAATCTATAAAGATAAAGCTTTAGTGCGATATGAATGTTAAAGTTTCTTATATAATGACTAAAAGATTCTGTTAAATTTCCTAAGAAAAAAAAATGACTGAAGAGTCATTTTTGAACAGCCATGCAATTAGATTTGTGACATATGCAGAACACAGATATTTATCGGCTAGAAATATAGGCTTGTTATGTTTTATATACAATTTATAAATTTCCTAATTTTTATGAAAATTTTACTGGTAAGGTTTGGCATTTGTTATTAAAAGTTGTTTAATGCCTTTGAATGAGGTGGGATAAGAAGAGTTAATGAAAATTAAGTACATAATTGAATAAAATACATATTATTACATAGTGTAGTACATAAATACAAGGTGTCTACAAATGATTGGAGTGGTTTCATGATTGTGCTGTGTGCATTTATTTGACATATCAAAAAAATTGTACAGACATATAGATAAACTCTCCAAGTTTTTTTCCATTATTTATTATTATTTTTTTTTTATTATTTTCCAATCCAGTAATTGTAAATTGTTCATACCATTGTCGAATGAAGTTGGCGCTGGATGGATCTTTACGGACCTTCGTTCTGAAGCTGAAACATTGTGACAAATTGATTTGCATGGAATTCGAGGACAACATATTCTTTTTCATTGTTCGTTGCCATTTTGCAACTGCAGCACTCTTGGTTGGAGGCGGAAACATATGCCTGTTGGGCAATTCAAACAAAACTTTTGAGAGATGCTTGTCTTATAACAGCAAACTTGATCAGCAGAGCTCTACGAACGTGGCCATTAAAAGTCATGAAACCTCTCCAGTCATTTGTAGACGCCCTGTATATACAGATACACATTAATAGTTAAGGCCTGAGTGTTGTGAAAACATTTAAATTAATGTTTTGTTGTGATATCAGAAGCAGTAGCTTAAATGCTTCAGTGATTTTCTCTTTGGTAAAAATAATGGATAATAAGGATTGCAACCATTACATACCCCTTATTATCCATTATTTACTTGAACCATAAAGTTAAAATTAGTGATTTTTTTTTTTTTTGAGAAGATTTAGTTTAAAATTTATAGTAATTTTAAAAGAATGAGTTTTTAAAGTGTACCCCGTGCGTGCGTATTGGGAAAAAATTTTACCTCAGCATTAAAAAAAATTGCATTTATTTACAAGTTAAGTGTCTTTTTAACCACCCACCTCTCGAATACCTTTTCAGAGGACTGTCCCACTAATGCAGGTGTCAAAGTCAAGGCCATCCCTTAAGCGGGGTGAACACGATGCAGCTTTGCGCAAAGTTGTATGTGCAACTTTGCTGTTTGAGTGCTTTGCAAGCTGCTTGAGCAGAGTTGTATCCAGATTTGTATTCAGCAAAAGCTGCAAGACCCGAGGATGCAACTCCAAAAGATGCATGTACAGCACCCAATCATAGTGCAGCGTTGGAACACGTAACGCTTGACTTCACGCCCATGGGAAAACAAGGCGCCCAAACAGATTGTTGTCGCTTCGGATTGACGGACAGTGAATACAGAAAGAATACCAGATATTTCCAAAATTTATTCACGCAGAAAGAAAGTTTATATGTAAATGCATTAATTTCATGCGGTAGAATTTTACAGAGCATTTGATGAACCTCGATATTTGCAATTTTTCACTGCAACAAACAAAACAACAATTGCTGCCACTTTGCCAATTTCTGAACAAAGCCACGGGATGTCATTGTTAGCAATTCCCACTGTAATTATAGAGGCTGTTGATCATTGTTCATCTTGCATCGCATTATTGCCTTCCCTGCGAATACAGATCGGCTAATAATAGTATCGCAATATTTCTGTTTTGTTGGTGTTAATTCCTGTTTTGCAGGCCAGCACCGCAATTTCCGTGACGTATTGTCAACTGACATTATTGCAATTCGTCCTCTGCTTCGAATTTTTTCGCACGGCGGCACCCACCAAAGTTGCATCGTTTTCTCCCATACCTATCATTTGCAACTTTGTTGAGTCCAACTTTTTCACTGAGTTGTACAGCAAAAGCTGCATCGTGTTCGACCCCACTTTAGTTTGTCACCATATTCAAAGATTTATTATAGCGCTGTCCATTTTGAGTAATTTTTACCCCATCACGAGTCTGGCATTGTCCTTTCAAACTATCTCGGTACATACTTATAGTATCTGTTTTCTGCATTTTTCTGCCCAATTATATTAGAACTAATTACAGTATTGTTACTGTAATTCTATGTTTTACTTGTGGTATATTTATAAATTGAAAAAAAAAAAAAATCCAAAATGAGAAGATGAGGTTTGGCAAATAATGAAATCTTCTTGTCCCTTCTGTCTGTTTGGCCTTGAAAAGATCATTGGGAGAAAAATAACTTTATATTGCTTTTACCGGAGATGAATTTTCAGATAACTTCACTGATTATGAAGTGAAGATGTATAAATTAATAATATATGAATGTAATTTTCAAAAAAATTAAGGATAAATCGAGAAAGCCTTTGAATTTTAGCAGGGTAAAATTTATCCGACACTCGCTGGTCTAATGGCACTTGACACTCATCCTTTAGGGTTACAAAGTTGAGTTTGGCTCTGATTCACTTAACAGCTTATATTTATCTTGAGAGTAATTGTATTTTCTCTTCATTATGACTGATAATCAAATGGGGAAGTGATTTAATTACTAATAATTTCATTGGTTTGACATTTCTGATTTAAGCTTTCAAGTTTAAGGCTAATATTTGTAACAGTGTTTTAATAACTCAAAACTTACTTCAAACTTAAAATAACAATAATAATAATTGTATATGGTGTTGATATTGAACTTGAATATATTATAAATCTTAATGTTCAGTTTCACTTGTTTTATAGAGTGGATCTAACAAGCAAGTAGTGAACACAGGGGATAGTCTTACAATCACAACCACACAGTCTGTGAAACCTCAGGTAAATTGCTTAATCAAAATTTCATTCTGTCCAAAAAATACTTAGTTTCTATGTAGGGAACGTGCATGTGACTAGTGCTGCCAGTGGCGGCAATTTTAGAAACTATGTAAAAGGATCACTTTGAAAGTGGTCCCTTAGGATTATAAAAACGTGCTACCGAGAAATCTAAAATGGCAAAAGAATATTAATTGCTCCATTATTGGATGCAGGTAGGGTTGCAACCTCAGAACTAAGTCTCGCCCGGAGACGATGACTAAAGAAAACCCCCCAAAAAACACATGCATACATGTGCAATTCTTTTATTATATAAATTAACGAATTCAAAACTCACATTCCTACAAATTATTCCTTGTTCCTACAAAATTCTAAAAATCCTACAAAATTCTAAAAATCCTACAAAATTCTTGACTGACACAAAGAGGGAATAACTACATAGCACGCTGCACGCAGCTAGCACTGTGCCTGTGCCAGTTGTAGACATTGGGTCGTTAAGCCACCGACCGGCGATCGCGCTAGCTATTATGTACACGGTACACAAGATACATGCGACAGTCTGCATATAATTTTGTACATATTCAATTTTACTTTTACAACCCGGAAATAATAATTAAACCCGGAGCCCGGAGGTAACTCGATGAAACCCGGAGTCCCCGGGTCAAACCCGGAGAGGTGGCAACCATAGATGCAGGTATGTGTAGAAATATGGAAAATATTCAGTTTTATTCCTTCCCAGGAAGATAGTGTGAACTTTGGAAAAAGATAGTGGATTTCAGCAGTGTGACGAATCGTAAGTTTGTTTTGAAATGCCTAGATTTTGAAGTAAAATTTGAAAATGATTATAGTTCACTATCACTTGCATAAATTAATCTAATCACACTCACTTGTATAATATATTATAATGCATTATAAGACAAAATTATTTTGCATTAATTACTGTTTGTAAGTCAAATATACAAATAAGATATTAAAATAACCTATCAACAATTCACACCAATGTTTAGAAGGAAGGTTCTTAAAAATGCAGTGAGAGAAATAAAATGTATTAAAATAGCTAGATGTGTTTCATAGTTTGTAGCAAAGTTGGCAAATGAAGAAGAAAAAGCTATCTCTTTTTTTCGTAGCTCTAATATCTAAATTTTATTTTCCGTTATGTTTAACTTTATTATGAAATATTTAGGGAGGCTATTATTTATTATACATAATTTACTTATTATACAAAACATGTATATTAAGTATTTTTATATGTACATATTACATTTCAGAATTAAAAATAATTTATTATTATTATTAAATTTGTAAACAAAATTCCTCATTAATGTTTTTGATAAAATAATCTACAGATAGATATAACTTCTATAAATACTTTATTTAATTTTTCTATGGAAAATTTGCATTAACATAGAAATGGTTTAGTAAAAAGATTTTTAAAGGTTTGGAAATTTTTTTTTTTTTTTTTGCAGAGATTAGGGGACGACAAAAAAAAAAAAATATTAGATTTTTTCTTATCACTCTGAAAATTACATCTAAAAATTACTTTTTTTTTGCTTTCAATGTTTGCTAGAACGTTTATTTGTACAGTACATTCTTCTCGTAGATGTTTATTTTGCTATCTTAACAGATTGTTTGCATTATATTAATCTTTTTTTTTATTATTTTTTTTTTAATTATTTAATTTTTCATGTGTTAGGCACAAAATGGTCTGCTAATCAACAGTAGGCACTCTTTTAATTATTTTGTTACTGTGAAATAAATTTCACGTTCGTCTAACTTTTTTTCTGATACTTCCTTCAATTACTGCTTATCATCTTTTTCATTTAACAAATTTAAGTTATATCAGAGTGATTGCAGAAGTTTTACAAAAGAATAAGCTACACGATTGAAAAGGAAGTATGGCTGCCGTGCTCCATACAGCAGGGACTAATAGCCGCCAGTGGTGCTGTAATCAAAATCGGCCACTCACGCATCCAAGCCAATGAAACTTATAGGCATGATTTTAGTACTAGTAGTTTAATAAAATCCAAAAACAGTGTTGGTTATATAATTTTGTAGTTAGATAAATGAATAAAAATAGTGAAATTTTCTTTATAGTCGCAGTAATTATTATAGCCTTCACACAATGCTGTTTATATTTAGGAAATTAAAGGAATTTTGGCCAAGTTTTCAACATGGAAGCAGATTACATATCTAAAGAATTTTATGTTTGGAAATTGTATTTATGCAAGTGATCATAATACAAAGTAAATTTGAAAAAGCTTTCTTAAAAGTATTTTTCTGACAAACATTGTTTAGACTTCCACCATTTTTTTTTTTTTTTTAACTCTGATCACTGACTGTAACTGTCTTAGAATTTTAGGACAAACTCTCAGTAAATGTATATGTTAAGTTACTAATCTTCTTTAAGATTCCAGGCAATTCTGGACGTGGCAGGCGTATGCCGCTTGCAGGGCGCCTGTCAGGATTAGGTGGAGGCAATTTTAACAGTCCTTCCAAGACGACAGGGATGAATTTTGGAAATAGCAGCAATATCAACAAGTATGTTGTGGCATCAGGAAATGGCCTTACAGTGACAACTACAAATGACGAAGTGCGGGTAAGAAATTGATATATTTTTTTTAGTTGGAAAATACGTTACGATACAGGCAGTCCTCATTCCATTCTAGAAAGCGAAGAAATATATAATGTGAAATTTTCTCCTTAAAGAATTTTGTAATGAAAGGATTTACCCTGGGACATTTGATATGATAGTGCCGTGCACTGATGTTTTTCTTTAAAAAGTACTTCACTCTTTGTCAAGCCAACCTGAACGTTGCTGATCGGTGGCAGTTGGGGATAGAACTTGTGGGAAGTGATTTGATAGGCCTCAGAAATGATCCTTCATACAACCCGATAAATATTTGGGCATTATGTAATGAGAATTGCCTGTGTTTTCTTTAATTATCAACAATTTTTATAAGGATTTCAAATAGATTCCATGGAATATAATAAATATGTAATAGATGCCAATCATTAGTGAGCAACAAAAGCTTTACAATTTTCTGCTTTTCTTAACAAAATTAGGTACATTTTATATTCTGATCTTGTTTGTTTTTTGCTTTTATGTTATTTTTGTTAATCATTACTTACAAGGGAACCTCTCCAACCTTATAATCGCCGATTTTAATGAAA